>WOFM01000552.1:54493-654493 GCA_011428145.1 Ericerus pela
TTAAGTGTGTCTATGAAGAAAATTATTGCAGATGAAGGTATCATTGTCGAGACCTGTCCTCCTGATACAGCTCAACTAAATGCTAGGGCAGAAAGGGTAAATTGAACTTTACTCATGAAAGTTCGAGCTCTTTTCATTGATAGTAAGTTATCTATTGAATTTTGGGAACTTGCGTTAAACCAAGTTGTTTATATTCACAATACGTTACCTCATAAAAAGTTGGGATTTAAAACCCCATATGAATTACTTTGGAATAAAGTTCCTACAATAAAGTATATTCATCGATTTGGCTGTGTGGCATACTGAAAAATACCTTACAAAAAACAAAATGTTAAAAAGTTAGAAGGCCGTGGCAAATTATGTATTCTCATCGGATGTAATGCTGAATCGTGGTAACTTTTAAATCCAACAACAGGTAAATTACATAGATGTAGTGATGTTGAATTTTCAGAATCTGTTATGTTTAAAAATAAATTTCTGTTAAATTATTTTACAAAAAATGGTTTTCCTATTTTGGACACTAATAGGCTACTTAGGATGAAAATGAACAAGTCACTGAAGTTGACTTCGAAGGATGTATTTTGGACAATTATTTACAAAATAAAAATAATCCTAATAAACAAATTATCTATGTGTCTAAAAGTAAGAAAGTCAAATTCAGCACACAACTTTCAGTAAGTCTAAAATTGAAAAAGAATTAGAAATAATTAATCTTAAAGATAAACCCCGAAGTAATTGAAAAGAAATATTTTTCTATGATGTGCAAATTAAATGAAGTACCAGAAAATTTAGACGATGTGTTAAAATATAAAAATAAATCCAAGTGGTTAAAAGCTATTGATAAAGAATTAAAATCTTTAAAAGATAGTGATACTTGGGATTACGTAAAAAGACCTAAGTATACTAAAACAATTGATTCAAAGTGGATTATTGTTAGAAAAGTTGAAGGGAATGGTAATATTTTTTTCAAAGCGTTCTTAGTAAGTCGTGGCTACAAAGATTAAAATGTGTATGATTATTCTGAAATATAAGCTTCAACTTTAGGTATCGCTGAAGTTAGAGCTATATTAGCAATTACAAATAAGTTAAAATAGGGTGTTATACAAACAGATGTAGATACAGCATTTCTTAATGGTGAACATGAAAAATATATTTTAATGGAAATTCCTGATGGTGTTAATAAATCCGATGAGTTCAAACGTACCCATGTATGTAAGTTAAAGAAATCATTATATAGTCTCCAGGTTACTCCCAAACGATGGCATTTTTGTTTCAAGAAAGCTATGTCTGATATGAGATTTATCATCCATGAAGGTCAAGCTAATATTTATTATTAGATAAAGAATTCTAAATTTGTGATAATTGTTGCGTATGTCGATGATATTCTTATTACAGGAAATAATAAGGACAAAATTTTAGAAATTCAACGTCGTCTAAATAAAGAATTTAAATTTAAAATTCTGGGTGAACCTAAAAAGTACTTAGGAATTAAAATTAATAGTAATAAGAAACAAAGTAAAATATGTTTGTCACAAAAGCATTTCATCGAATCTATATTATCTAAGTATGGTATGAGAGACTGTAAAGAGTGTGATACTCCTATGGTCACTAATCAAGCAGATCAAAAAGCTAAATATGAACCAAGAATTGAAACAACGTTAAACTTAAAACATCATATTCTGTAATGAGAAGTAGTTGGTGCTCTTCTTTATTTAACTATGTGTACTAGACCTGATATTTCTTTCTGTGTGAATACATTAACTCGTAAATGTAGTAATTATGACATTTACAATTGGATCAAAGTTGAACGTGTGTTGAAATATTTAAAACGTACTAAATATCTTTTTGGTGGATTTGTTTGTCTCTCAGTCAGTCTCAAATCTCAGAAATTCAAAATTCATAAAACTTTTTCTATTTTTTTTTACTCAACCATTTTCTAAATTCTAATGAGATTCGAAGAAAATTGTAATACAAACATATTAGGTTTGATGATTATTGCTGAGAACGACTTTGAAACCATGTTTAATTACTTTGAAAGGAGAGAATATAGGACATTGATATAGATGTAACTAATTTTCCATAATTTCAAACTTTCTATGGTGTCATTACTCTCAAATCCTTTGAAATTACAATCTCTGGTCAAATTAGTCTTTAAAAAAACAAAATTGTAACCAAATTTACTGAAATTTCTCCGAATTATTTCTCAACTTTACCCATTTCTTCATCAGAAAATCTTGAAAAATTAAAAAATAGGTTTTTATAGACGAACATAATAGTAAAAAGTAGTAAAATCCGATTATAAAAAATGTAATTTTTCATGTTAAAAATGTAATTTTTGTAAAATTCTTTATTATTTCAGTCAAAATTATATTCATACTCAAAACAAAATTATTGTCAATACTTGTCATACTTTGAAAGCTTTAACAAAGCAAAAAATCATTGATTTTTCATGCTCAATTCATTTTTTAGATAAACGTGGATTTCTAGAATCATTCATTGAATTTTCTTGCACAGTTTCTATTGTCATCCCCATTTAAAATCAACGTATTTTTTCAAACCAAAACACAATAGGAAAATACTTTCTAGATATTTCTAGAACCATATTTCATCCTTCAAATACGAATCTTTAATTTAAGTGCGCTCTAAAAGGAGCCTTTTTATATGCCACACATAAAGGGACCATGTCAATCTTGATAGAAAATAAATTTAAGGAACAGCAGATAATAGATTTATTGGACGTACACTTTGTACCTGAATTAAATTATGATATTTTGTCAGGAATAAGAGTTACTGAAACAGGAATACTAAATATAGATCAAGGAAAAAATATAGCAAATATTTATTTTATAGAAACAAACAAAATTTTAATGTCAGCTATCAAGAATGATGGTGTTTTTATAATAAATTATGAATTAGTTGAAAATGATAAAGATAAGATTTGTATGCCAGTCATTAAAGATGACAAATGGGATAATTATGAAGTAGAATTAGAAATTGAGGAAAACAAAAATATATATACACAGGATACTGACTGGAATGATTATGAGGAAGAGGAAACCGTTGAACAGAATATAAACTCATAAGATACAGATTGGGAAGATTGTGAGGTGTCATTATACGTCACAGATAGGGATGATTCATCTCAGGGGGGTGATACTATAAAGATTTATGAAATAGAAGATAATAATGAAAATTCTTCGAATATAATGAATAGAATTAATAATAATGAAGATGAAATAAATAATGTTAATAATAATATAAATATTGAAAATGAAAATACAAATACATCACAAGAATTTATAGAAACAAATGAAAATAATAATAATAATGATTTAATTAATGAAAATAAAACAATTTTAGAAAATAATTTAGATGAAAATACTATTATAGAAAATACTGAAAATAATAATAATAAAAATCAAATAATACCTACCATTCACAAACAACACTACAGAAAAACAAAAGTTATTATGGCTTAGAAGAATGAGACATATTAGTGGAAAATATCTCAAATTGCTGCAAAAACTATCAATAGGAATTACAACATCATTAAAATTTAAAGATAATGAGTTCATAAATTACTGCACAACACTTTGTAGTAATTGCTTGCAGAATTGATTGCCTATTACGGAAGGGGCTACTATATTGTCTGCCTTCTATCATCCCCCATCTTCATACCTCCCATCACATCACCAATGATTTGGTTTTTAGTCTTTCCAAATACTTTCTTAATCTTCTTGACAAACCAGCCATATTTATCCTCTTTTGTCAAAGGGCATTCCACGATGTCGGGAATGTGGCAGATTATCTGGGGGGCATGCCTCCGGAGATGTGGAGATACCATTGGTTCGATTGTATATTTTCAGTTTTGAACCTGCCTTCCAATAGAGTCAACCACAAATCTACTTTATTGGGCAGAAATTCTGGGATCTCTATCCTTCGTCTAGAGAAGATGGGGTTTTGCCCTGGCTGTAGTTGTACAAATTGCATTATTTGTGCTAAGACTTCTGGTGTCAGCTGGGGCTGAGCACTACCTCCCTGTGATGGTTATGGGTTATTGGTTCCTGTAGGTGGTGGAACATTGCTATGCCTTTCTGATGACAAGCGTATTTTGCAGAACTATATCCTTCCCTGCTGGTTGAAAACACTGGCTCCTGTATTTGTAGGGTGGGTGTTTTCCATTCAGAACTTTAGCTTAAAGTTTGACCACTTCTCAACGTTTTCACCACTAATTATTCTTTATTTACTGCAGTTCCCAGTTGTACTAGCTATGGGTGTTGAGGGCCTGTTTGTAAGTCTGACAGATTTTCAGAGTGTCGAGTCAAAGTCAGAGGGGTGAAGGGATGAGTCCAACCTTCTTCCACCAGGTCTACTGTATGGTTCCTTCTTGTTTATATATTTTAAGAAGGGGGTGTAAATTCCCACTTCAGCAAACTCTACTTCAACGACCAAAGGTGTCCAGTTTGGAAAAAAATTTTTATATTTGCTAAGCAAGCGAGTTTCTTGCCTGCCCACCTCCATGAATTTTTGTAAAGCACAACGCGCCTCTAGACACCGCACGACATAGCCAAAAATTACATCGGGGTCACCACTGTGGAATACCTTATTGTGAGAAAGTATTCTCACCAGAAGGCAAATTCAACAAAATTTAAGCGTGTTCAGCCACTTCATATTTAATATATGGATAAGCCAAAACCAAGGCGAACACTGGCAATTTTAGAGCTGGTTTGGACAGTTTGTATACTGGCTTAATTACATGCACACATACATAAAGAATACATACATAAGTGAGAGCGGCCTGGTTGCGACATCTCTTATGGTGATAAGAGATGATGGGCCAGTTTGTATAAGGATTGTGACATCATTGGATTGTCGAGATGTGTCACGATTCAGTACTCGTATATTACCTGTAAGTACATGCAGGTAATTATGATCAAACGTAATTCATGTGTGTCTAATGTCACAAGGACGATTATTTTCCAGCCCTTTGGGGTGGCGACTGTTGTTGAGGGGTCTGAGCCCCTATGCCTCATACCAGTGAGTCCCCAAGTGGTTCTTGTTGTTCATTTGATTTTTTATTGTTTGTATTTGAATGATTATTATTATTAATTGAGTCCTTATTATTATTATTTTCATTCTTATTAGTATAATTAATATTATTATTTGTGTTATAATTTGGTTTTTGATTATTTTTAGGACAATTTGATTTTACATGGCCTGACCTATTACAATGAAAACATCTGGTGTTGGAAGTTGTATTTTCATTTTGTGTTTCCAACGGTTGATTTTAAGAATTTGAATTTTGATTTTGTTGGTATGTATTTTGATAATTATTGTTATTATAATTGTTGTTATCATTATTGGGATACTGTCTCTAACTTCTATTTTGGCAGGGTCGATTATTTTGATTATTATTATTATTATTACGATTATAATTACAATAATTGCCTTTATTATTGTTTCTATAATTATTATTTTGGTAAATGTTTCAATTTTGATTATTGTAATTTCTATTTTCCCTAAGTATTTGTATGTCTCTTATTTTTTGATTAAAACATTCTTTTAGAATTCTTTTCAAATTATTAAATGTTCTTTCTTTTTCTTTTAAATTTTCAAATCTCATTAGTAGAATTGCCTGTTCATGTTCTAAAGCCATTAAAAGGTTTTAAAGTTTAAATTTTTCTGTTATCTCTTCTCCTGCAACTCTAACATCCTGTCTCTTATGTTCCCTTGAGGTTTATATCTAAATTGTTGCCATTTTGATTTTGCCATATTTATCATAACTTTTGTTTCAACTCCATACATACTGTCTGATTTTATAAAAATTTTGTCTACAATTCTACATTCCCTAATTTCTCTTGCAATAGTATAACAAATTTGTTCTAAAATAAATGCTTTGGCGTTATCTTTTACAATATGCCTTATATGTATCTGAGGGAATAAAATCCATTGTATCAAAATTATTTTTGTAATACTCAAGTCGTTTTGGATTTACAAAAATGTCATAGTAGCCTGCACCACGTATTAAAGAGATTATTAATTGTTTCCAGTCTAAATAATTATTTCTGGAAAAAATTTTTCCTAAAGGTGCATTAATTTGTTTTACTTTTTCTTCTATTTGGGCCAATTGAGTTTGTGGCTAATTGTCATTCGAATTTTGAAGCATTTTGCAATCCTGGTTTCATAGTGTATCCTTAGAATCAATGATTGTTTTTGAATTTGTAAATTATTATAATTTATAAAAAAAAAAAAATTGAAAAAGCAAATAAATTAATTTTAGAATTTGTATCTGAAAAAGGAATTATCATTTTAGAAAAATCTGGAATAAGGTTTTCTATTGATTTTTTTTGAAAAAGAACGTTGGGTTTAAATTGTTGTAACAAAAGAGAATGTGCATGAAAATTCAATGAAATATTTTCTTTTTTAAGACTTTCAAAATCTGACAAGTTCTGGAAATGATTTTGGTTTTATGTTTGAATCTAATTTTGACTGAAATAATGGAAAAATTACATTTTTATATGAAAAATTACGTTTTTAGTATGGGATTTTATCGGTACATTTTATGGATTTTGGTTTAGAGGAATCATTTTTTGAAATTTTCCAAGTTCTCAGATGATGAAACAGTTAATTTTGAAAAGTAATTTGGGGAAATTTCGATAAACTTCATGCCTATTTTATCTTCTTCAACACTAATTAATCCAGAAATTGTAATTTCGAATGACTCTAGCGAAACAGTACTATAAAATGATTGAAAAGAAAGGAAATTTGTTACATCTATGGAAATATCCTGAATTCTTTCGCCAACAAAAGAATTAAATAATGTCTCAAAATTGTTTTCAGATATAATCAACAATCCCAGAATGTTTGTGTTACAATTAGCTTCAAATCTCATTGAAAAAGTTTTTAAAAAAAGGCTGAGTTAAAAATAAAAGGATTAATTAATTTTGAATTTTGGAGATTGAACTTTTCTGAAAAGCGATTTTACCCCCAAAAGTTCACATACACAACAACAAAATGCAAATGAAATACAAAATGTTACATAAAGATGATATTACCAAAGTAGTTTTTCAAATTTTTTACTCATCTTCGGTGGAGATTTCTACATTGAAAATGTAATTTCTCAGCGACGCAAGATGAAGTTCTACAATGAATTTAGCACAATGTTGAGCCCAGAAGTATTAAAGATGAACGATGCTGAAGATTTTACCTGTTTCATCAATCACCAATTTGTTGAATCTTTGATGTTGGTCGTTGGATTTACATTTCAGCTTCCTCGTTTACAGATGAATTCAGCAGCCTAAGTCAGGGTTGTGTGAAAAATTAAAAGATTAAAATTTCGATGACTTAAATTAGTGTTTTATACGACTTGTTTTCAGGTTTCTTTCTCATCACGATGACCATCAGCGGAATTTATCGAGTCCCAAGTTTGATCCAAGTTCAACTGCTCAAAGGATTGACACTCCAAAATTCAAAGAAAAAAAATTATTCAAAATGACGAAATAATCTTTGAATCATTCAACTCCTCGTTGAATATTCACTAATAAAAAAACTTTAAAACTTGAAAAATTCATTGGTATCACATCAATTGAAGCAAGTTAAGTTTGGAAAAAAAATTTATAAGAAAAAACTGCATTCTGCTATCTTGTAAGGATATTATTAACCTTGGATCGTGTTTCTTGTAAAATAATAAAGAGCAAATTCATTGTAACGACATTTAATAGACGAATGATGAACAACCGAAAATACAAGTAATGGTGTGGGTTGAGAAAAGACGGATTCCCCACTTTGGTGTGACAGTGTACGTGAGAATAAAAATATAGAAGTTATTTATTATGAGTTCAGTGTTACTGAGTAGTGTACAAAATGTTAAGAGTTAAATGGACCGTGTCCAACAAAGACCACCGTTAAATTTTCCGGAGGACTTTCTTCTTTTCTTGGAAAGAACTGAAAGTTCAGAAGATCCTGCTAAAATCTAATCAAAAACCCAAAAAATCAGAATAAATGTATTTTTTGCGTCCAAAAAACATAATTTTACATGCGTAAAAATTCATGTTCAAAGTATATAATTTTCAGATTTTTACAAAATTATCAGAATTCATAAAAAATTATTAAAATAAAATAATTCAGGTTTAAGTTTGAATAAGATTTTTCAACTTTCTTTTATTCAGGTTATTTGAGAGAAAATCCTGACAACTTCCCACACTAGAAAGTCTTTGTTGAATCATTTTCAAGATCCAACAAAAAATTATTTTTGTTCTTACATGTGGAATACCTTGTTGTGATAGATATTATTCACACATATAAGGTTTTCAACACCTTTCCACGTTTTGCCACTTTGTATATCAAAGTGAGAGAGAGCCAAATCCAAGGCAAACACTGGCAGTTTTGTAGCCAGTTTTGTGAGCTTATATACTGAATTTGGCACACGCACACAGACACATACATACATATACGTATGATATTATGTCATAGATTATGTCATTTCTTGCCTTTGTTTAGGTGATAAGAAACGATGCAGCACGTTTGGTACCAGTCTGTGACATCATTGAGAAGGTTATCAGGTAATATAATGTATCTTATCTGTACATACATACAGGTATGAACATACAAACATACTTGTGTATATAATTTAACATCATAGACGAATATATGCCAGCCTTTAGGTGGCGACTGTCATTGAGGGGTGCGAGCCCCTAAAATTTCATACGAGTATTGTTCCCACAATACATGAACATATTTTGATAAAGATTTTAAAAACATTTTTAACTCAATACTGAACATAAAATTAACTTTTGAATTTAAATTAAAATTTTTATTTTTGGATTTTACATGTTTTTTTATTTGATTTATTTTCCATTTACTATCAAGAGATTTCAAAATTTTTAACCTCAGGCTTGAGGCCACTCGAGAAGATTTTCAATAAGCATTAGTTGATACTGTTAGAAATGGAACCCAGGGTTATAGGACAGCCATAAATAGAATTACTGGTGCAATTTCTCTTGAAAGACTAGAAATTTCTGCAAATATGCCTGATACCCCTGGTGCTAGCGCTAGTTTGGGAAACAGATTTGATTTTTAGGGGGTATATAACAGAATACTGTTAGTGACCCACTATTAAATCTATAAGAAATAACTAGACCTATTCAAGGGCCTTCTGGAAAAATATTTGATGGCAAATGTTACTTAGACTGGAAGAGGATGATTATTTCCTTAATAAAAGGTTCTGGTTATTGGAATATATTTGGAGAATATAAATAACTCTGATCATACATAGAAAATTTTGATAATTTTAGTTAAAAACCTCAGTCTAACTCTGCTAAATCCTACTTTAAAAAGCAGGATAGAGGTAAAGCTTTCATAATGGAAAGGATTTCATATAATATAGCAAAACAAATAAGAGAATGCAAAACTGTAGAAGAAATTTTTAATAAACTATATATTTTGTATGGTTTGGAAACAAAAGCAATATCTAGTATGGCTAAATCAAAGAGAATTTTATTTTCAATCGGGGCAAGTATAAGAGGTTTTTTAATTAAATGGGATACAGTTGTAAAAGATGTTTGTAATTCTGGAAAGGAAGTTTCGGATGAAGAAGAAATTGAATTCCTACAATTAACTCTTTCTTATAAACAATTGATTGCTAAAATGCAATGCGATAATTTACATGAGGAACAGCAAACCCTAGATATGTTTAAAATGATTCTAAGGGAAGATGAGGACCAAAAATTGAGGGATCAGAATCTCAAAAAACAACAAGCCACATAGAAAACAAATAGTAATAGAAATTGTGGGGACAATACTGATATGAGGTATAATGGCTTGTACCCCTTGACAACAGTTGCCGCCTAAAGGCTGGTTTATAATTGTCTCTATGGTGTTAAACAAATTAACACATGTACTTGAATGTTCTTACATGTACATACATACAGGTAAGATACATTGTTTGGAGTTTGGACTGTGACAAATTGACTGATAAAGAACTTGGTGATGTCGCAGCCCAGTACCAAATGCACTGTCATTTCTTATCCCAATATGAAATAGGAAACGATGTAATATGAAGACATAATTTCATATGTATATGTACATACATATGTCTGTATTTGTGTGCCAAATTCACTGTATAAACTCACAAAACTGGGTACAAAATTACCAGTGTTTGCCTAGGAATTGGCTTTCCCATACATTTGCGTATGATTTGGCAGAACATGCAAAGCTGTTGATTACTTTCTATGTGTGAATACTTCTCATGACAAGGTATTCCACAGTGGTAACCCCAACATGATTTTTTTGGCTATGTCATGGGTGTCTAGGTGCAGTGCACCTTTCCTAAAACTAGGTGCAGTGCACTATTGTGTTACTTGCTCACAGTACAAATGACACCTTTGCCTGTTGAAGTAGAGGTCTGACTTCAAAGTGGGAAGTCTATACCCTCCTACCAAATATATTTGCTGGAAGGGAAATAGGAAACAGACCTGGAAGAACAAAGTTGGCCTCATCCCTCAACTCCTTCACCTTTGACAAGAGACTGACATCTCAGAAGCTCCAGGTCAGCAAAGAAGGATCTAGAGGCCAGAAGCCTTATGTTCAGGAGTTGCTTTCAACACTAATGACTTAGTAGTTTGAACACTAAGGAGTGGTTGTACATTGAGCCAAGACTCTGACACTCCAACACCAGACCAACTACAGAGTCTGTGTTTACTCTTGAAGGAGAAAACTCTAATTTGAAAGAATTTCAGCAGAGGCTTAGCAATTTCAGAATGAACAATTCCATGCCCAGTACTAACCCAAGTGTTATCAGCATTGTCTAAAGTAGGCAGGAGTGGTCAACCACAATTGACCTCCAAAATTTTAGCTCAGTAGTTGCAACTATTGCAAAATCAACTGGTGCAGAACCCTGTATTCCTAATATGGAGGATAGAGATTCTGGAATTCCTACCAAATGAAGCTAACCTCTGGCTTATTCTCCTTGAAGGCAGATTTAAAACTGAAAATATACAGAATGATCAAAAATACTCACACATCTGTGGTAGTATGCCAGAAAAAATAATACGTCACATTCAGGATATTAAGGAGTGCCCATTGATGGAAGTAGACAAATACTCATGGTTCTGCAAAAAAATAAAAGGTGTATTTGGTAAAATAAAAAACTAAATAATAGATGACTTTACAGGTGGAATGAAGATGGGAGATAACAAACCATTCATCTTTATAGCTTGTCACACCCTGAGCCAAAATGTAATGCTGGACTCATATCATCAAGACTTGTTTGGCCACAAATGAAGACTGACTGCAACAAATGGGCTCGCAGTTGCCTGAATTGCCAGGAGTCCAAAGTAGGAAGACATACTTGTTCACCTCTCAAATCTTTTAAACAAACAGAGTGGTTTAAAATAATACATATTGACTTGATCAGTCCATTACCCCCTTCACAAGGACAGAAATACCTGTTGACAATAATAGATAGAGCAACTCAATGGCCAGAGGCAGTTCCTCTCTATGAGATGAGAGCTTCAACTGTAGCTGCCAGGTTATACAATACCTGGATTGTCTGCTATGGTGTACCAGAAGTCATAATTATAGACAAAGGATGCCAGTTTAAAAGCTCACTTTTTAGTGAGTTGTCTGAGAAGCTTTGTATACAAGATAATTACACTACAGCTTACCATCCTTAAGCAAATGGAAAAGTTGAGCGATGGCACAGAGCTTTAAAAGCTTCAATAATGGCTTGTGGTACCAAGAGATGGGTTGATATCTTACCAACCATCCTCATGGGCCTTCAATCTGCACTTCAAACTGACACAGGTCACTCTGCAGCTCAACAAGCATTTGGTGAAGAGCTATACTTTCCAGAGGACTTTTTCACTGAATTGAAAGAAATTAGCCCCAGAATCTTAGTCCAAAACATACAGCCTGATGCAAACAACTTTTTG
Source organism: Ericerus pela (assembly GCA_011428145.1). NCBI lineage: Eukaryota > Metazoa > Arthropoda > Insecta > Hemiptera > Coccidae > Ericerus > Ericerus pela. Next base: position 66,424 of record WOFM01000552.1, read on the forward strand.
AACCAGGCAGCTCATCGTGGCCAGCCCAAGATTTACATCTCCAAATATTTGGCCACAACATCTCATGTGTTTGTTGGAGAAGAAAAAATAAGATTTTCGCTGGAGAAACCATACTCTTGTCCTTATAAGGTTGTATCATGTGACGATAAAAATTTTGTGATACTAATTGCAGTAGAAACAATCTCAATTGAAAGATTGAAACCTGCATACCTTATTAATGATGACAGAAAAATGCCCTAGAGGAACAAAAATTAAAACACAGAAAGAAATAGGGGAAATTACGCAGACAGATTCAACTGAAAATATACATATACAAAAAGTGGAGGAAGAATTAGTTAAAAAACATGATACAAATCAAAATTCACAAACAAATAGAAATAAATAAATTAGGTTAAAAACAAGTTTTTAAAAAATACCCTTTAATAATTTGAGGAAGAAAATAATGGTAAAAAAGAAAACAAAATTTCCCACTTTTTTTTTTCCAAGACAGAAACAAATGAAAATTTAAAAAACAACTCATAAAAATGGATGTAAGTGTATGTGTGTGTTGCAACATGTGAAATAATATTATTTATTGTTTCAGAAGAGTTCATCCATTTTTAGATAATGAAGATTCATCGAATGAGGAGCATCCAAGAAGACCAAGCAAGAGGAGACAAACTGCTGCCCCAATATCACAAATACAATCATTTGTGGAGTATGCTGTACCTAGAATTACTGACACCAAATTCCAATCTCATTTCCAATTGTCAATTAATACATTCGAATGACTTTTGAACAAACTTTCGACAAAATTGGCCAGAAAACAGACAGTTGGTTGCCTAAGTACATGTCGGAGGAAGCAGTTAATGGCAGTACTATAGTTATTTGCAACTCTAGATAGCTTCAGGTAAAAATCTTATGAAATCAAATACTTTTAATTTTTATTTCCTAATACTAACCAAAGTGAATGTTATTTCATAACAGATCTGTTGCATGTCAATTTGATTTATCAAAAGGAACATTACATGGCTGTTTCTTGTGTGTCTTACTTGCTCTCAACTGTTTGGCTCTAACCTTGATTTTGTGGCCAAATTTTGAGAGGAAAAAGATCATTTCTCAAAAATTCAAACACATGGGTGGTTTTGAAGGCGTTATCGAAGCTGTTGATGGCACCTATATAAAAATCAAGGCACCATCATATAATGCACAAGTTTACATAAATTGTAAATGTTTCTATGGGATTACATTGCAAGTGATTTGTGATGATAATTGTCAGTTCATTAATTGTTTTGCCAGATATCCAAGTTCGGTGTCAGATACTAGAATATTTCAACAATCAGTAATTCATAAGGCCATTGTTAATAATACCACAGCTTGTTTTTAGCCCCATGAATATATAGGTGTTAAAGCTTACAACCCTATAACATAAGAGATCATCAAATATAATCAAAAATATACACAGAGGGTTTCAATTGATATTGTCCAACACAAAGGATATGGTACCTTTAGCGGGTTAAACAACACTAAATTATCATAACATTTTTCACAAATGCAATAATGCCAGCAAGGAATAAACAACAGTTCACACAAATTTTTGATGCACACTATGCAAATCCTATCTCATTGTTGCCCAATTGTGACTTGTGGCAGCTGATGTACTTGGCTACATTCTGGTTGTCTCTAATTTTTGATACTGATTTTGCAGGTTCTGGTTCTCTCAGTATCACATTTCTGTCTCTCATCAGACACTCAACTGAAATGTGTCTCATTTAGTGACAGGTATAACAAACCTTTTTACCAGTGGGGCAATTTCTAAATTGGTGTCCATGGAACCCGCAGTTGGTACACAAAGTTTATCTAAAATAAATATTAAAATTAAAAACTGCCATAAATAATGTTAATGATGTAAGAAAAGAAGTAAGAAATTATTACCAGTTGTCAACTCTGTATTGTTGACATTTTTGAGTAATGTGGCCAAATTCTTTGCATTGGTAGCAGCAACAACCTAGATACGGACAATCAGTTTTTCGGTGGCCTTTAAAACCACATTTCATACATATAACATGTGACAGTTTGGGCCACTTGTGTGGATTGTAAGCATTAGGTGATGGATTTGATGGCTGTCTGGAAATATAATTTGTAAAAAATATAGTTTTTGAAACAATGACATAAACACAATATGAAAAAGTAATATCGAATTCTAATTGTCAAACTTTGTCCCATTCAACAAGGGCATTCAAGATTTTTTTTCTCAATTTATTGACAGTCTGTGCTTTTTTTGTTCACAAAAGGAATACAATAATAAAAAAGAACCCACACTCAAGTTTATGACTACATTTTTTCTATAAATGCTTCAAAGGCAGTTGTATTTCTTTCGATAGCATTAACAGCTCTTTCTTTATATACTTGTTTTTCATGTCACGTGATTGCTACTGGTTGAGGTTGAATTTTTGATTTTTTCCTCTTTGGAGTCTCTTCTGACTCAATTTCCTCTCCACCACCTATTGGCATCTTCAGGAAATATGGACTCACAAATTTTATACCCACTGACACTGACTACTTTTTGAGCAAAATTTTGAGACCCATAAACAGAGGAAGCCAAACAAGGAGGATGTACATTTCACCATTTATGGAATATTGTATCTAGTACTTCTAAAAAAATCATAGTACACTCTTTTCTTTCATGTAATGCTACTGCTTATATTGTCAATCTTAGTAATGTACCATTTTTTTAGGTACTTGAATTTATTCTCACATTGGCTATCTGTGTATGGGACCTATTTTGAAGCAATCTGTCGCCAAACCTTTGAATTTTTACATATGGTAAATTTGAATAGATGCTTAGAATCTTTGAACAGAGTAATGAGCTCTAAGACATCATCTCATTTCCACAGTGGTCCAGTTGATGTATGCATATCATCATTAAAATCAGCTGCATAATATGATGTATTGATTCGTTGCAAGGGTGAGTCAGTAATGTTTATAATTTTTTTTTCATATTCAATATCAAGTTCTTCTTGTAGTTGTACTTCTACTGTTTGTATTTCAAATAGTAGTCGGTCCTCTTTTTCTGAATGAACTAGAGATTTTCATGGATGAGTGCTAGGAAAAAGTCTTGTAGTTACGAGTAACCAAGATACACAGTGCGAACAACGAAAGTATGGCTGCGAATGCATGTAGGCTCACAAGCAGACTGTTTAAAAAAAAAAAAACAATCGAATGCATAAAGGCGTTGTGATAAACCGATTTAATAACACAAATTTGTTTACAAACAATAAAGGAAATACTTCGACTTTTCTTCCAAATTTAACATCGTAAGCATTGGCATTTACACCTAATGAACGAATTTCAAATAAAAAATGTTTTTCAGTTGCTATTAATTTGGAAAATACAAAATCGACTTATTAATAATTCACATTCGACTTAAAATATGAATATCTTCAAAAACTACATGTACTCCAATAGACGATCGTCAATCAGAATTTCAAGTTCATAATTTACGAACGCGCAATCGCGAGAACATGTTACTTATTATTATGGAGCTTAAGAAATCATACAATACTTATAGAAATATGAGAAGGGAGGAAAAAAAAAAGAACTAATCAAACAAAAGCAAAAATATTTTCATTTATCTTCACACCATTCATTTTCTCTGCGAATTTGTTCTTCCTCTTCTGGCGTGAAATCGTTTTTAATGTTAAACGTTTTGCGAATCTCCTCGGGTGTTTTACCTTTGATCATGTTGGCGACTGTCTTACACGTTACATCCAATAACCCTTTGATATCGAGATAGTTCGCGGCAAGAATAAGTTCGAACAAGGTACCTTGGTCAACTTTCAGGAAGTCCGAATCCCAGCTCGAAATGTCGTCCGTACGCTTCTCCTTGTTCTCTTCGTCCTCAGGCACTGCAGGATCGTCTTTGTGATACGTCGCCCACTGAATGACTTTGCGTAAGATCGATGAATTCACATTCGGAAGCGGTACTACTTCGTCGTCGCCCTCGTCCAAACCTAAATCATCGACCATGGTTTTGATGGTGGTGGAGCATTTCGCTACTTCGTAATCAATAGTGAATACTTCGTTATCACAACTTTGCAATTTAATGTTCGGCATTATCAACTGAACTGAACGCCCACTTCAGAAAATATAAATTCTAGAAAAAATGAAAATACGATCTAATCTTAAAATTTGATATGAACATCATCAATGCGAACGACACGACACAACGTGAATAAAGTACAGACATGGCGACTAGGAATTGAAAACTATCATTATCTTAAACGTCCGAATACATCGGAGGAAACGCTGGGGCGTGTTGAATGAACTTAGTACCAGTAATTCAAAAGCTTTCAAACAAATTCAACGCAATATGGGGAATATGCTAATAATAAATAAAATATAAACTCACCAAGACTGTGAACTGCAACACAAAGTCACAATGAAGTAATTTCTACGCTTTAGTTAAGACAAACGTACAAAAACTAAAAATAAATATGATTTGATTACGAAACGAGTGTGAAAAAAATATAATAGAGTAGGCACAGGCATCAATATTCAATAGGTGTAGTGATGCACGAAGAACCGGAAACTGTTCGATTAATCGATTGTTTTAAGTAATCGATTAATTTATTATTCAAGACTGTCAAGAGTGAAGTGAGGTTTTGGAATCTGAAGAAATTGAACAAGTCAATTTCAAATACTATAATGGATTAAAAGGATAAATTTATGTACAAGTCCGAGATTAACTAAAAAGGAGATGAGTAGTGATGGGTAGTGCTAGATGTCAGTAGTTGGTACTACTGCAATCAAGATCTCCCACAGTCAAGTTCTGTCAGGTTTTATCTGTGCTACTATATCATAAGTTGTTTTCTGGTCAAGAGGTGACGCTCACTCAACCTTGTTGTACTCAATATGGCGATACAATATTAATATGTTTCGTTCTTATAATAAATTAGTTTTTCTATTATGATAGTGTTCAAGTTCTTTTTATGAGTTAAATCAAGCAAATTTACGTTTAGAACTGAAATAGTTGCTCGTAATTAATTTCTCTTCTAGATATAAAGTGATAGCAGAGTTCAAGTGTGTTCGCGTGTTTGCGCCTTTGTTATCGTCAAGAATCACGTTCGTATTTTATGATACGAAAAATCTCAAGTACGTGAATTAAGATCGCTTAATTTTTCAAGTTCGTGTATCAAGAAATTTGCGGGTTGTGTTTGCCGTTTTCGTCTTTTATTTTATGGCTCCGAAAACACGTAAAAGCCGATCTCAAGCTCCTGCTCTTCCGGTTACGAAGAAGAAACAGGTTTCAAAAGTCAAGAAGGTGTCATTTAATCCGGTCGTGAATACAGTGACAACCGATACGATAGACGAGATCGTCCAAATTCAAGATTTACCGCTGGTTCAAGAATTGTCCGATATGGCTGGTGAAATCAAGATGTCTTCAAGCACTGTGGCTGAACCAACCATCACAGTTACTTTCTCGGATTCCGGAAAGATAGTCAAGAAAGTTCAACCAGGGCATTCGTCTATACAATCCAGTGAGTCAATTCAAGATAATGTTATACCGCTACGTATGCTAAGTCAAGAAATCTCGTCTACGTCGTTCTCAAGTCCGTCAAGCAGTTCGTCGAATCAAGTAGAAATATCAAGTTCAAGAAATTCACCGTCTGCCAGGTCTTCAATCTCAAGTCAAGTAAATATTAATAAAAATTATTCAAGTGTACTTTCAGATATTAAGTCGTCGTCGAATGTCGATAGCATGATCGTAGATTCCGCTTCAAACGCACTCGCGGCGCTTGATTTTTCGAAAATGTCGCCAAAAAGTCAGTTTTCTCCCCCTCCCGGACTAACTAACGTCGGTCAAGAGTCAAGTTTTGGTCAAGCACCAAATTTTCAAGAATCAAGAGTAGGCTTCATGCCTACACCTCAAGTATCAAGTTACCCTGCGGCATTTCAAGACTCAAGCTCATTTGTGCGCGATGCGAATCAAACGCTATCGGGTAACATCTATACTCCAACGAATACTTCGTTTCAGTATCAATGTTACCCGACAATGGGCCAATTTCAAATGGTTCCATTGATTCCATTGCGTACATATGGTAACAATGAGAAGCTTAAGGGTAAACAAAATTTCAAGATGTGGGAGAGGGATATCAAGAACGACTTAGCGGCGGCAAATGCGATTGAGTGGATCGCATTTCCTCGAGCTGAACACCTCAGCCTACCTGAGAACATTCGCCGAGGAGTCGATGGTCAAGTTCAAAACCTGATTCGGATGAACGTAGCGCAACCGATCAAGACGCTAATTTTTCACCTTGAATCAGCATGTGAAATTTATCAAGAACTCAAGAGGCAGTACGGTAGCAAGACGATTCATGACATGATTGCTGTCATGAACCGTCTTGATGAACTCAAGTATGTAGACAATACCAAATTAATTTTGTTTCTGTCTAAATTCGATGCCACTCGACGAAGTTTGGTGGAATTTGGTCAAGTTTTTCCACCCTCCTTCTGGTTAATCAAGCTAATTCAAAAATTAAACCCTTCGTTCGAGGCGGTCATCGATACATTATGTGCACGAGCAGGTGAAGACCTGTCTGAGGAGATGCTACGTACATCCCTTTTGGATTACGTAGAAAGGAAGAAGTCGACGACTGCTAAACCGTCGGAAAGTGCTCCGAAACGTCAAGAGTACGCACGGAAGGCAGCGTCGACTCCCTCTACACCTCAGTCAGGTAAATCACCTGCTCCAATATCAAGTTCTTCTTCAAGTAATGTTATGTATAAGTCCATCGACGAATCAAGTAATAAATCAAGTATCAAGACAACTTCTACGGCCCCCGCAAAACAAAATCAAGATGTCAAGAAGGAAATTCAAGAGAAGAAAGTTCGCTGCAAGGATTGTGGCTGGAATGGGCACACCGCGGACAAATGCTTCAACGGTAACAAAAAGGTTTGTTACCGGTGTCAAAAACCGGGACATGAAGCTCGCAACTGTCCTGCGCCACAACCGGATCCGAATAGTATCTCAAGTGAGTTACATTTAATTAATTTTAATGTAATTAATAATCAGGATTCTTTAAATCAAGATTTACGTAATCAAGATACCGATGTTTTTGTGATTGATAGTGGGGCCACAAATAATGCTGTAGCTCACATTCACCAAGTTTTAAACTATCGAGCTTTCCCAAAAGACAAAACTTTGGGACAAGCTGGTAAAGATAGTGTATTAAAGGCTACGGTTGAGGGTATAATATTATTTACCTTAAATCACGAATCATCGTCAAGAATATTTACCTTTATTTTAAGAGAAGTCTTAGTAGTTCCCGGTCTTGCAAATGGGCTTGTTAGTGTTAACCATTTTGTTAAAGACAACAATATCAAGTTACTCTTCGAGACTAATCAAGTTACATTTCACAGGCAAGAAGAGGTCGGGTTAAGTAAACCGCTAATCAAGATAGTATCAAGTCAAGATAGATATCAATTTGTCCCTTCAAGTTTGAACAAAAATATCAAGAACTACAAAAAGGCTTTATCAAGAATATTTAAAGGTAAATCAATTTTGTTATCTGAATACACTAATGATCCAAGTTTGTCAGAAATTGCTGATCAAAGTGGTCTGGGTAATAAAAGTCAAGTCAAGTCCCCCAAATCAAGTAAATCGTCTAGTAACAAAAAGTCTGATTGTAATGGGTCTAATGTTGCTACTGATGGCTCTGATGTTGATGACTCCTGGATCAATGAGTTTGATAAAATGGAGTTAAGTAAAAGTCAACAATATAAATCAAGTAATGTCGATTCCGCAAATTCTGGTAAAATTGTGCAGGATTCGAAGGGGGTATCAAGTCAAGAAAATTCAAGTAATGTTAAGAATAATTCGAATTCTTTACCAGTTTATCGGACAAAAACTGGTAAAAGGAAAAATTGAAAAGTCAAGAAAATGATAAGTGACGAACAAAGAACAAAATTGGTGAATGAAGGGAATATTTGGCATCGCAGGATGGGACATATCTCCTCTCCAAATTTATATCGTCTTCGTTCTGTTGCTATTGGTGTCCCGGACATAATTTGTCCGGACACATTTCAAGATTGTCAAGTTTGTAACCAAACAAAAATGACTCGTAAATGTTTCGATAAAGATCGTGAACGAGCTTCAAGACCAGGTGAATTAACTCACGCTGATGTGATTGGCCCAATCTCTCCCCCTACCTTTGCCAAGAAAAATATTTATCTACTAGTATTTTTAGACGATTATACTCGTTATATTAGTATTTTTGCTCTCAAGAAAAAGTATGAAGTGACTAGGTCTTTCAAGATGTATGTCAAGAGAATTAAGGCTCAATTCCCTCAAGAAGGTCAATGTAAAACTTTACGTTGTGATAATGGTTCTGAATTTGTTAATCAGGCCATGGATCAGTTAATTGAAGAATTAGGAATTGAGAGAGAAACCTCTGGTCCTTATACTAGTGAACATAATGGTACTGCTGAGAGGGCTAATCGAACTATTGAGGTCAAGATTCGTTCATTAATTCAAGAGAGTGGATTTCCTACTTCTTTTTGGGGCTTAGCTGCTGATGCTACCGAATACTTATATAATAGGTCACCACACAGAGCACTAAATTTCAAGACACCCTATGAAATGTTTTACGGTAATAAGCCTGATTTATCAAGTATTCACGTTTTTGGCTGTCTGGCTTATGTACTTCAAGAAAATCAACCTACTGGTCGAAAATTTGATGTAGTTAGTACTAAACAATATTTAGTAGGGTATACTAAAACAGGTTATATTGTATATAATCCTGCTACTAAAAAGACTAACGTTTCTTATAATGTCAAATTCGACGAAAGTAAAACATTTAGGGATGCTATTAATGAACGTCAAGAAACTATTCAAGAATTTAGTAATCAAGAATTAGATTTTCCTGATAAAAAATTAACTCAAGTTGAAAATCAAGATAATTCTCTAACTACTAACGTTGCTTGTAATGATAGTTTGGTAGAGAATCAAGTTGATTCAAGTCCAAGTCCCAATCAAGATATTGCTCCTCCTGTTGTTCAAGTTCAAGTTGGTGAAGATAATTCCCAAGATGAGATAATTGAAATTGATTATAATTGGGATCTTTCTCAAGAAAGTCAAGTGATTGATGGCTCTGTGCAAATTCTTCGTATCTCTGATGCGAATAATAAAAGAGATGAAACAGAGGTTTCTTCTCCTAATGCACCACAATCATATAAAGAGGCATTAAAATCACCTGACTGGCCTAAATGGAAGGAAGCAATAACTCAAGAGATCAAGTCTCTAAATTGTTAAAAGGTTTGGCGTATTGTCCCAAAATCAAATACTAAGGGTCATCAACTACTTCCGTGGAAGTGGATTTTTACCATTAAACCTGATGGAGCTTTTAAAGCTCGCCTTGTAATAGTTGGTGCTGTTGATCAAGAAAAATATTCAACTCAAGATACCTACTCACCTACTGCAACTGCAACCACTATTCGTTTGTTCTTTTCTTTAGCTTGCAAACTTAAGTTAAGAATTACACAGCTAGATATCAAGACTGCTTTTCTCAATAGTGAGATTGATCGAGATAAATATACCTCAATACCTCAGGGTATTGATCTCGACAACAAACTTTATGCACTCAAGTTAAATAAAGCTGTGTATGGGTTAGCTACTGCACCTAGGTCATGGTATGTAAAATTTTCAAGAATTCTCAAGAGTAAGGGTTTTGAACCATTATTACGTCAAGGCTGCATTTTTATGAAATCAAGTGGTAATAATTTTGTCATAATGTTAGCTTATGTTGATGATATTTTAATTATGGGCTTTAGCAATCAAGTTGTTCAAGATGCTATCAAGAGTATCCAAGAAAATTTTGAAGTCAAGAACTTAGGTTCCCCAAGTCGTTATGTTGGTTTTCAAATTGAAATTGACAATAACACTAGTAATCTTCGTTTACATCAAGAGGACTATATCAAAACCCTAATTCACGAATTCAAGTTAGAAAATTGTGGTGAACGTTTAGTTCCAATGAACTCTTTCGCCAATTTTCCAAAAATTCAAGAAACACCCCTACCTCCTCATAATTCGTATAGGATGGCTATTGGGTCACTCTTATATTTAGCTAATACTACTCGCCAAGATATTTCTTTTGCGGTAAGTTCCTTAGCTAGATTTCAAGAAAAACCTACGGAGTTACATCGTACTTTAGTAAGTCATGTAGTTCGCTATGTAAAACACACTCCGACTTTAGGTTTAACATACTCAAGTCCTGATGAAGATATTGTTGCGTATGTTGACGCTGACTTCGCAGCAGACAAATCAAGAAAATCTACTACTGGCTATTGTATTAAACAGTTTGGTAATACAATTGCTTGGGGCAGCAGAAAACAAGATGTAATTGCTGAGTCAACTACTGAGGCCGAGTTTGTAGCCGTTGCTGTTGCTTCAAGTCATATGCTCTATTGTAGTAGGTTAACTGAAGAAACTTTTCCTCAGTTTAAAACTCAAGTTACCGTGTATGAAGATAATCAGTCTACCTGTAACTTATTATCTATCTTCTATAATCATGGTAAACTTAAACATATCGAACGTTGATATCTCAAGGTAAAAGAGTATGTTCGTGATAACTTACTCAAAATTGTTCATGTATCAACAAATAATCAAGTTGCTGATATTTTAACAAAACCTCTTACGGCTCAGCAACATGAGTTCTTACGTGAAAAACTGTTAAGCAATTAAGATGGTAAGTCAAGAGAGTCACTCAAGTATATCCGAAAACTTTAATTTATCAAGTTACCATCTCTATTGTTCAAGTCAAGTCAAGCTAATAAAATTTTCGTTATTCATAAATGAAAATTCGTTAAACTTCTGTTATTCATAAATAGAAGAAATTTTCTCAAAATTTGTAAGTTGTATAAATTTTTGAAAAATATTAACGGTCAAGTAAATCAAGTTTCAAGTTCAAGAATCAAGATATATTTACTCAAGTTCGGATAATTCCAAATTGGGTACGAGTTTCGTATTTTCCTGGTTTGCTGAATATAATTCATCGATCGATATCCAGACTCAAAATTATGTTATAATATTGACTCTAACCTCAAGAAATAATGACAAGTTTAGTTCAAGTAAATTAATTTTACTCAAGAGTCGACATTTTTATGAAATCAAGTCTTTCTTTTATTATCAAGACCAAGTCGATTTCAAGCAGTCTGATGAACTCATCTATTTAATGTGATGAAATACTAATATATCTGTTTATTGTTCCAGATGTATTCCATCAAGATGAATTCAATTTCTCGATCAAGAATAATATTAATAATTGTATTTTCTTTTTCAGATACTTTTATAATTTTATGTTTGTTCTTGTTCCTGGCTAATCATGTGTTCTTTATTTTCAGGAAGACTTATTATTTTTAAGTATCATTTTTATTTGAAAATACTAATATTATTTTGTTTGCAGGTGACTCGTTACCTAGTATTAATTTTATGATTCTCATTTTGTTTGTTAATTTTGACATTTTCCTTTTTCTCTGGTCAATTAATTTTGTAATTTTATTTGCTCAATTTTGTTTAGTATTATGACCAAAATTTAAGAACTTAAGTTTGTTTTGTTTTTGGAGCGTCATACTCGTTTTTGTTTTGTTAAGATTAAGTAAACTCAAGTTCCTGTGATTCTCAAGCTGCTGTGATTCTTCAAGTCTGTGATAACTCAAGAACATAAATTCTCAAGAGATTCCAATAAAAACGGCTCGACACTCGCCAGGAAGGGGGTATTAGATGTCAGTAGTTGGTACTACTGCAATCAAGATCTCCCACAGTCAAGTTCTCGTCGTTTTTATCTGTGCTACTATATCATAAGTTGTTTTCTGGTCAAGAGGTGACGCTCACTCAACCTTGTTGTACTCAATATGGCGATACAATATTAATATGTTTCGTTCTTATAATAAATTAGTTTTTCTATTATGATAGTGTTCAAGTTCTTTTTATGAGTTAAATCAAGCAAATTTACGTTTAGAACTGAAATAGTTGCTCGTAATTAATTTCTCTTCTAGATATAAAGGGTAGTTCATTCACGAGTTAGTTCTTTTGAACTAATCCTAGAAGTGAACTAATCGATCATTTAGTTCACTTCCAAATGAACTAGCTCATTAGTTCTTTTTTTTTTAGTTCTTAGTTCTTATCAGTCTACTATACTCCATCCGTTGATGGAACTGAAATTGAAGTAAGTAGCAGGATGAGTGAATCAAACAATTAACCAATAGTTCTAGCATGAATTTATGAATACGAGTGGATCATAATATCATATAATAAATTAGTTGATTTAAATGATATGTGCCAATCATGAATCAGCTGATTGAAGTCTGAAGTGATCGAGTTGAAAAATTTACTGAACTACTGAACTAATTGAACTAGTTCAGTGAACTAGTTCACTTTGGTGAAGCAGACTCAATGAAGTAAATCTGAAAACTGAACTAAAGTTCCCATCTCTAGAGATGAGGGATCTCCCTACATTATGTTGGACTAGTCCATCTAACTTTTAACATCTCATACTCGGTAACACTGAACTCATAATAGATAACTTTCACATTTTTACTCTCACACACACTGTCACGCCATAGTGGGAAGTCATATTAAATGCCAACTCAAGTCATCAAAATACTAATCATTTTGTTTTTTACATAACCCAACTTAGGCTGTTGAATTCATCTGTAAATGAGGAAGTAGAAATGTAAACTCCAACAAAAAACATCGAAGATTCAACAAACTGATGATTGATGAAACAGGTAAAACCTTCAAAACCATTCATCTTTAATTTTTCAGGCTCAACATCGTGCTAAACTCATCGTCAAACTTCATCTTGCGTCACTGAGAAATTCTGTCTTCATGATAGAAATCTGCAATGCAGACAATTAAAATTTGAATAACTACTGTGGAATACCTTGTCGTGAGAGATATTCTCACCAGAAGGAAATTCTACAGAATTTAAGCGTGTTCAACCACTTCGTACATAAGTACGGGTAAGCCAAAACCAAGGCGAACACTGGCAATTTTAGAGCTGGTTCGGGTGATTTATATACGGCTTATTTACACGCACACAAACACACGTATGTAAGATAATATGTACGTTGGTGAGAACGGCCAGGTTGCATCATCCCCTATCGAGATAAGAGATGGCTGGCCAGTTTGTGTACGAATTGTGACATCATCTTATTGTGTCACAATTTGGTACTCGTACATTACCTGCAAGTACGTACAGATAATTACGATCGAACGTATTTTGTGTGTTTAACGTCGCAAGGACGATTGTTTGCCTGCCCTTTGGGGCGGCGACTGTTGTTGAGGGGTCTGAGCCCCTATACCTCATATGGGAGAGTCCCCACAACTACTTTGATAATGTATTATATATTTAATCTTTTGTATTTTATTGACATTTCATTATTGTGTATGTGAACCTATGGGGGCAAAATCACTTTTCAGGTAAGTTCAATCTCAAAAATTCTAAATTATTTCTTTTCTTTCTTTTAACTCAACCTTTCTTTCTTAAAAAAAAAAAAAAAACTTTTTCAATGAGATTTGAAGCTAATTGCAACACAAACGTTCTGGGTTAAATGATTATATCCGAAGATGATTTCGAGACATTATTTAATTATTTTGAGGGCGAAAATATTCAGGATATTTCTATAGATGTAACACGTTTCCCTTCTTTTCAATCATTTTACAGTATCGTTTCTTTGGAGTCATTCAAAATTACAATTTCTGGGTCAATTAGTCTAGAAAAAGATAAAATAGTCCCAAAGTTTATAGAAATTTCCCTAAATTACTTCTCGAAATTAAGTATTTCATAGTCTGAAAACTTGGAAAAATTCAAAAATAGATTTCTCTAAACCAAAATCAGTATGAAATAATAATAAAATCTCTTACTAAAAATGTAATTTTTCAGGTAAAAAAACCTAATTTTTCAGTATTAAAGTCAAAATTAGATTCAAACATAAAACCAAAATCATTGCCAAAACTTGTCAGATTTTGAAAGCTTTAACAAAGCAAACATTTCATTGAATTTTCATGCACATTCTCTTTTGTTAGAATATTTTAAATCCAACGTTCTTTTTCAAATTAAAAGATAATAGAAAAATTTATTCCAGATCTTTCTAAAACAATAATTATTTTTTCAAATACAAATTCTTAAATTAACTTATTCCTTTTCTCCATTTTTTCCTTTTACAAATCTTAATAATTTACAAATTCAAAAACAATCATTGATTCTAAGGATTTACTACTACACTAAGATTCCAAAATGCTTCAAAATTTGAATGATAATTTATCACAAACCCAATTGGCTCAAAAAGAAGAAAAAGTAAAACAAATAAATGCATCTTTAAGGAAAATATTTTCTGGGAACAACTATTTAAACTGGAACTGATTAATAATCTCTTTAATACGTGGTGCAGGATATTATGACATCTTTGCAAATCCAAAAGGACTTGAATATTTCAAAAATAATTTCCATAGAATGGATTTAATTCCCTCAGATACATATAAAGCATATTGTATAAGACAGGACAACGCCAAAGCTTTTATTTTAGAATGAATTTCTTATACTATTGCAAGGGAAATTAGAGAGTATAGAACAGTAGACCTAATTTTTAAAAATTAGACCATATATATGGAGTTAAAACAAGAGTCATGGTAAATATGGCAAAATCAAAATGGCAAAAATTTAGATATAACCTCAAGGGAACATAAGAGTATTTTTGACAAAATGGGTTACCCTAGTATAGGATGTTAGAGATGCAGGTGAAGAAGTAACTCAAAAATTAGAACTTAAAAATTTTTTAATGGCTTTAGGACATGAATAGGCAATTCTATTAATGAGATTTGAAAATTTAAAAGAAGAAGAAAGAACATTAAATAATTTGAAAAGAATACTAAAAGAAAAGTTTGACAAAAAAATAAGAGATGTACAAATACTTTGAGAATATAGAAATTACAATGATCCAAATAGAAACAATTACCAAAATAATAATTATTGAAACAATAATAAAGGCAATTATCATAATTTTAATCGTAATAATAATAATCAAAATTATAGACCCTAACAAAATAGAAATTGGAGACAATATCCCAATTATAATAATAATAATAATAATAATAATAATAATGACAATAATTAGCAAAATACACACCAACAAAACCAAAATTTAAATTCCACAAATCAACTGCTGGGATCACAAAATGAAGATACAAATCCCAACATAAGAGCTCTGTTTGATAGGACTACACCGACTTACACCAACCTACACCAGGAGGGTGATTCCACAAATGCAGGAATGTTATGTGACTTTGCGCCAAGTTTTACTTAAATATTTGTGGAATATCCCTACCGGTGTAGGTTGGTGTAAGTTAGTGTAATCCTATCAAACAGCTTAGATGTTTACATTGTAATAGGTCAGGTCATGTAAAATCAAACTGTCGTAAAAACAATTAAAAAACAAATTATAACAAACAATAATAATAATTATACTATTAAGGAATGAGAATAGTAATAATAAGGATTCAAGTAGTAATAATAATAATCAAAATACAAACAATAAAAAATCAATTAAACAACAAGAACCACCAGTTAGAATGAGTTTTATGGTAAAAAGATTTCAAAATGATGATGGATGGATTATAGACGAACTAATAAATACTAATAATAATAAAAAAAAACAACCCCAATTATATTAATTTAAATAAAAATAAGTTTTTAGATGGAGGATCAGAGGTTCATTTGACATCGGATATTAATAAATTAAAAAATATACAAAAATTCGTTCAATCAATTAAATTAATGTGTGCTTTGGAAGGAGCATTTTTATATGCAACATACAAAGGGACAATGTCAATATTAATTGAAAATAAATTTAAAGAATAACAAATAATTGACTTATTGTTTGCACATTTTAACATTTTGTAACTGAGCTAAACTATGATATTTTATTAGGAACAAGAGTGACAGAAACAGGGATATTAAATATAGATTAAAGCAAAAATATAGAAAAAATTTATTTTATTAAAATAAACAAAATTTTAATGTCAGCTATTAAAACCGGTGTTGTTTTTGTAATAAATTATGAATTAATAGAACAAGAAACAGAGAAGATTTGTATGCAAGTCACTAAAGATGACAAATGGAGTGATTATGAAATAGAATTAGAAATTGAAAATGATAATAGTATAAATACACAGAATACTGAACGGAGCAATTATGAGATGGAAGAGAGTATTGAACAGGACACAGATACACAGGATACAGATGGGAATGATTACAAAATATAATTATAAATTATAAATGAGAATGATCCATCTCAGAGGGGTGATACCCTAAGGATTTATGAAACAGATGAAGAAAATGAACATTCTACAAATAATGAAATATTACATGACAATGATAATTTTAAGAATCAAATAAATATTGAAAATATAAATGAAAAAAATAATTTATCTATTGAAAATGAGAATATAGTTATACCGCACAAAAATATAGAAAATAATGTTAATAATAATAATGATAATGATTTAATTAATGAAAATGAAATCTTATTAAGAAAATAATCTAAATGAAAACACACATAGTGAAAATTATAAAATAAATAATAATAGTGAAATCCAAATAATACCCTTTATGAACACTATTATAGAAAAACAAAAATTATTATGGCATAGAAGAATGGGACATATTAGTGGAAAATATCTTAAATTATTACAAAAACTATCAACAGGAATCCCAACATCATTGAAATTTAAAGATAATGAATTTACAAATTGTGAAATATGTCAGATTACTAATAACAGTAGACTTGGATACAATAATTTTAGAACAAAACTAGATAGGAAACTACAATTAATTTCTTTGGATATTATGGGACCATTTTCCCTGTCTATTCAAAATCAAAAATATTTATTAACATTTATAGATCATTTTTCGAAATATACATTTGTAATACCAATAACATCTCATAATGATGTATTTAATAATTTTAAAATAATAGTAAACTCTATGAAAAATAAATTTCCAGAATTCCCTATAGGTAACCTAAGAACAGACAATGCAAAAGAATACACATATATTAGGATGTTAAATTTTTGTCAGGAACAGAGAATCACTCTAGAAACTACAGTTCCTTATTTACCCAAACTTAATGGAATTGCAGAAAGACAAAATCAAACTATAATGAGAAGAGTTAGAGCAATGATTTTTGACAGCAATTTAGATCTTCAATTTAGGAGTTACACAGCAACTACAGCTGCCTATCTGATAAATAGGTCACCAAAAAATTCAATGAAGATTTTAAAACACCATTCGAAGTATTCTTTAATCTGTGACGCCCAAAGGTAGTCATATTGTTGAAGAAAAATAAAAAAGATCGAAATTATTTGAAGTGCCTATTTTTAAGTAAACAGCCCAAGATCATCGATCTTCAGAGTCGAAGGTACCTCGAATTTAGAAAGGGGAGGACATGAAAACCTAGTTCCCCACAAACCACTGTGAACATGAAGTCACGATGTCCTTATCCTACACAACTCCTCCTGAGATTGTAGAAAGCCCTAACAATCCAAATGGGTGATCTTGAACAAAACGATTTAAAATAACACATGGTTAGGCCAGTATATGTTAGTAACGATCTTACTTTATGGTGTTGAATGTCCGTTGTTCGATGTCAATAAGCCGCACCACGTGGAGATGATGACTTCAGAACACCTTTTTGTTTCATCTGGTTTTATTTATATTACCGTAATTATGGAAAGTTTATTCTTAATAAAGAAATGAACTATTATTGAAACATAATCATGAATCGTTAGAACTTTTATTTTTATTTTATTTCCTTTTTACAACTTCACTTTAGACGTGATCGAAAGAACGTCCTTTATCGATTACCATTTTATAACAGACTGACTTCCCCACTTTCTACAATGTTAATTCTTGTCAATCTTTATTGATAGAATTAACTGGGGAAGTCTTCATTTATTCATCTTTTTTCTTCCATCAAGATCCGTGAGTATAATAACCTGTAATTATCTATCTCATTTCTTTTATTACAGTCATCTATTTAGAGAACGTGATTTTTATAAAGGAATGAAGTACGTTTCTTATTTATTGGATCTTGATGGGTTTTATTATGTGAGTTCGACTATTTTTTTATATTTTTTTTTTTTTTACAAAAGTATGTCTCACAAATCGTAAAGCAAATCTAAATTATATTAAAACTTTTGGTTCATTAGCTTTCAAACATATACCTATAGAAATCAGACAAAGAAATGCAACTACTGGATAATGTTTGAGGGATCCATTTTTGACAAAATACCATATAGCATGTGATGTCAAATTTAATGAAAATAAAAATATCTCACACCTTAAATATTTAGAGAATTTAATAATAAAACCATCAGAATATGTTAAAGATTTAAATATTATTCTACCTATAGTTTGTAATATAACCAAATATTATGACAATAAGTATATAGAGGACCGCATCCCTAAATCAATTTATGAATATAAACTCTAAAAAAATATTAAAATTTAAGAAAGCTATGTACAGACTTGAATTAGCTTCGAAATCTTGGTATAAACTACTGGATAATAAAATTTTACAAATGGGTTTTGATAGATCTAAAGTTGATCTTTGCATATATATTCGTCAAGATCAAAACAATAATAAAACTTTTCCATTAAAATATGTAATGATATACTCCTCATTACAAAAAATGAAAGTATAATCGAAGAAATTAATCAGAAATTTGAACAATTCTTTACAATGAAAAACAAAAATGAACCAAATTTCTTTGTAGGTTTTGAAATTAAAAGTGTTGGAATACGATTCCCACACAACCTCATAACATGACTTTATGCATTTACAACTATACACAAACTGTAATTGAATATGTTACATAATTTTATGCTTTGACATGTGGCAGCACTAATTCCCAGCTGGGGAATAATTTGCTCAATGAATTTCTAGTCTTCTGCTGACATTTTTGTACCTTATGAAAATACATTCGTAACGGTTCTTTTTCTGCGTTTAATTTTTCAATTTGATCTTCAACCTCATTCCAACATTTAGCAGAGTGCGGAATTGAAAAATTTTTAATTTATTAATTCACAGTAGAGTGAAGGGCTGTGTCCCATTTAATGTTTGATATATTTTTCAAAAAAACGTGAAAGGCAAATGGCCGTTAAAGTACAAATCGTAATGATTCAAAAGTCAATGTGCAATAATAAAATTTTCATGAGCTTTGCTCTAATTTGTTAATTAAATTTGAAACTAATGCGTACGGCAGCAAATTTATGGTCACTGACGCTGAGTATTAAAAGCAAGATTTGGAAGAAGAAAATCAACTTCAAATCGAATTTATGGTATGGAAAACATTCCAACTACATCAAAAACGGTTGGATAATCTTTACTTTACATTGATTTTATGGTTGAGAATTGCGTTTTTTCCATTTCTTTAACTACAAATTTGCGTTTTACTGGATCTGGTCTCATTGGAAGTCGAGTTCCCATCGTTTTTGGACTTGTCAATGGACCAAGGATCACAGAAAATCATAGGATAAGTGAAAAAATTTATTTATTAATTCATTTTATGCTTGATTCATTGTGTATTTTTTCATAATTTTGGTCTCAAAGCGTATTTTTTTGTGCATATTTTCGATAGTATAGCCTAAAATTCCTTGTTTCATGTTCAACTTTGTCATGAGTTTGAACCTGAACACTTTTGGAAAATTTTGCTTTGTTAAATTTTAAAGAATTACACTTGGTCTTATTATCGAAATAGTTATCTTGTGCAAGCTTGTATGCTTTTGACAATAACTATTTTCAAAGACAAGATTATTTTATGATAACAATTCTGAACTTGAAATTTTTCTTTGTTAACACTCTAACAATACTTGATCTAATATATTTGAATCTTTTTACAGTTTGATAAGTAAAATACCTTTATTCATGATCACTGAGTACTTTCGACTGCAGATCCACTCGCAAATTGCTAGAATTTAGTGAAGTTGGAATTTTAATTTTCGATCATATAATTGGTTTTGAGTCATTAAACATCGAAGTTTTCGATCAGTTGAAGTATCAAAAGCGGATTCATCGTGATATGACGGAGAGATTTGATATTCAGAAGTAACATTATAATTAAATATTTAATAATATATCAATATTTTTTAATTTAATCGATCTTTATAATATAATTTGCATTCCCTATCGTGCGGCTAAGCCCTTGTTTTTGCATAATCAAGTGATTGAGCTTGTGATACCTGTTAATTATAAGTTCTTGTGTTCCGAGGTAGGGTTTATCCTGTTATTTTCATAAATTCCTGTGACAAAAAGATTTGATATGTCGAGATTTGATACCAAAAAGGTCTTTGACGGTAGGAAATACGATGCATGGAGAACGACTATGATCTCTATGCTATATGTGGAAGGTCTTTATCAAATAATTCACGATAATGAGACAGAAACAATATTTTTAGGTCAAAATTTAGAAAACTTTCTTAATCCTGAAGCTGTGAATGGTAATCCTGTGATTTGTATGACTTATTTTAGAAATCAGGAAAAAGGTAAAGCTCTGATTTACCAAGGTCTAAACAATGAACTTATAGAAAAAATTAAAGATCTCAGGACAGTAAATCAGATATTGAAAATGTTGGATGAGAGGTACAAAAGTTGTACCCAAGTTACATATATAAATGCTAAACAGGCTTTTCAAAAATTAAAATTTGATAGCAAGGGAAATATGAGAAGATATTTGGATCTTTTTTCTCAATCCGCCCAACGTATAAGGGATTGTGGATAAATTCTGGAAAATCAGGAAGAGATCGGACAGTTATTAATTTCATTAAATATGGACTATGATATAACTAGACTAGAATTTAATACTTTGCAACAGGACCAAAAAACGATAGAAACGTTACATGCAATGCTTATAGAAAGGTCTGATAGGTTATATGACGAAAAAATGTCAAATTTTAATAATAATAAAAGAAATTATAATTATCCACAGAATAATAATAAAAATTTTAGATATCAACCTGGTAAAAATTATAACAGATATAATAATAATAGAAATCACAATCCAGAACAGGGGAAAATATATAATAATAATAATCAATTTTCAAATATGCCTGTGAATAATAATAATAATCATAACAAAATGCAATATAAATCAAATGAAAACAACAAACTTTTACCAAATTCTGAAAATATAGTTACTTGCTTCAAATGTCATGGTAAAGGATATTTAGCTAACGTTTGTCCGTCAAAGAAAGAGAAATTAAAAGCCCAAAATAATAATAGTGCTGATTAAAACGCAAGAAAAACGAGAAGTTTACTTAGACCAAACTTTATTAGGTCCGTCCATGATGGACTTGAAAATCAAACAACAAGAGTAAAATATCATCACTTATTATCACATAAAAGGAGTTGTAAATAACGAGGTTCCAAGAACTGAGAACTGAACAAAATAGAACAGGTTCTACATGTAGAGATGGGCAAGTTTGATCAAATCAACACTTTGTGCTTTGCCATTACACATTTTATTCTATCTTTTTCTTGTAATATGTTTCAGTCTGCGAATTATATTTCTCTGAAACTGATGTCTTGTGTTTATTTTTCAGTCCTCGCACTCTCTCCTCACATCATGGTAGCCATCGCTACGGTTTGAACACAAATTTTAGACACAGTAAAATTAAAGCAGATATAAATGAATTTTTTTTTATGTAATTTATTTGTTGTGTGAAAATTTGAATTTTAACGTGAATTATACACGAATTATTATGGTGCTTTTCGAGAATTAAAAACTCAAATGTTTGATTTTTTAATTTTTCAATTTTGAAAAATAAAATTAATTGTTCCCGATTTATTAACGGCTGATCTTGGAAGTAACGAAACTGCAAATCCAGTAAGGACTGCCAAAAAATCCAGAGAACCACTGACAATCATTATTTGTTCCCATCATCGAAAAATCCACTGTAAATCTACAAATTGAAGACAATCACTTTTGGGCCAACAGCAAGTCAAAATTTCAAACGAAGAAGACGTCAGCGAATTTACAACATCGAAATAAAAATCAAAATACATCGCACAATATCAATCGTAGAAAATCACATGTAACAGGTAGTATACATTGTAATTAATTATTTTCATGTTGGGGTAAGAAATATTGTGTTTAGAAAATAAAAATCCCATGTCCAAATATATCAATATAATAGAAAACAAAATAGGAAAATTTTTATTAGAGATAGAAGAATTTAAAGAGTTAATAAAGAACTTAGAAGGACTTAAGATAATAAATTTGAGAATAGAAACATAATTTCTCATATTTTGTATATTTTACAGGGGAAATAATACTAGAATCTTTTACTTTAGATATTTCAGGTAGAATAGAAGAAATTAGTGGTGAAAAATACCTGAAAATAGTAGAATTTACCCCGAATTATTTCTCGTTGAGAGTTTACAGTTCAACTGAATCGAAACAGAAATTCCTATATAGATTTTTTAATAATAAATAAAATAAAATAAAATAAAAAACTGGATATATCAGATATAGAGGATATAACAGATCGAGAAATAGAACAAGAAAATCTACTCGAAAAAGAACAAGAATTAATAAACAAAATAAAAACAGGATTACAAGAAAACAAAAAATATAAAATCGTAATTAGTAAAGAGGATAGTGTGTTAGGTTTTGAAAAAATAAAAGAAAAAATAATGGCCACCTAAAATGAAGTTAAGCGTGAAATGATTAATTACGGAAAGATACAGGATAATGCAAAGGCATTTGTACTGGAAAGAGTTTCAAATGATCATATGTTACCATTTTATTCTGTTTTAATTTTTCTTTTTTACATGTTACCATTTTTTACCTTGAATTTATTATAATATTATGTAATCATATATGTATTTAATCATTTATATATTTTATTTATTTTTGTGAATGAAGCGCAGCCCTTACCAAAATTCTTTTTATAATATTTTTTATTTTTCATTTTTTTGTAAATAATCTCATTTACTTTCAGCATTCGATGATGAATCACTCGTTTTCATTAAAATTTCAGGGGGGTGTTGTAACGGAAATTCTACCTCAACTCATTCATCATCATCAATACAATAAATATATATATATGTCATACATTCCACTTCTCTCACAAACTGTTATCTCTACTTACGATGAACCCTACCACTGCGCTTCGCCATTACACATTTTATTCTATCTTACTCTTGTAATATGTTTTAGTCTGCAAATTATATTTCTCTGCAACTGATGTCTCGTGTTCATTTTTTGGTCTACGAACTCCCATTTCACATCACTTATTCTAGTCATTTTTCATATTTTCTTATTGAGTTGTGTTCTTCTCTTGGCAAATTTTCAAAAAGAACTTCTCATGTTTTTGCAAGGCTGGTGATCTTTTGTTTAAGCCCGCCTTCATTTTTCATGTTCGTTTTTGTTTTTGGTGTTCTATTGTGAAACTTACCTGAAACATTTCTTTCATAAGCTGGGTGCGCTAGAATGTAGCAGTGATGTTGGTTGTTTTAATGAACACAATTACGATGGATGGCAATTTAGATTATTTATGACAATTTATGGCAAAGGCTTTGCTCAGTTACTCAAACAGGAAATGACTCATGAAGTTGGCAAAGACTACAGTAAGAAGGCAGATAAGTGTAGTGCTATGATTGTTTGTTTTTTAGCAGACTTTTAACTTTCATATGCTCAGGATGCAGTAGAACCATTTGAAATAATTGAAAAACTTGATCGTGTTTATTTAAAATAGGGAACAGTGAGTCGAATCATGCTGAAAAGACAATGAATGGATCTGCATTTGAAAGATATTGGTAATATGGAGGAGCATCTTCGCCATTTTGAGGAATTGGTAGTGAAACTCAAGGCTGCAGATGTATCACTCAATCAGCAAGACATTGTAGAACAGCTTCTTATGTCTTTATCACCTAGCTACAATATTGTTGTATCAATCCTCAAGAACAAATCTGAACCAGACTTAGAAATTTGCAAAATAAAAAGGAGTTTTGTCAGCTATCACCAAAATTGAATCCGAATCGGCGTTGGTTGCCAGTTGATCCATTCATGGTAACATCAAAAATCAGCGTTTGTCGAACTTAATTAAATATTTTGGATGCAGAAAAATCGGCCATGTTTGTGGTGATTGTTGCGTTAAGTCCGCAAACATCGATAATTCTACAAGTTCTAGATTGAAAGCTGATGAATTGTGTTTGTTTGTTTGTTCTGCCAGTCAAGTTTTAGTTGTGGAAACGAGTGGAATTGTCAAATTTAAGCTGGATTTCAGAGCGACGAATCATAATGTAAATGACAATCATTTATTTACAAAGTATATTACTCTAAAAAAATCCCATAAGGATTAAAGCATTTAAAAAGGATAGCTATGTTTATGCCACTAAAGTTGGAACAATCATTTTTTGGTCAAATACTGGATCAAATGCATAATTAATAATGTTTTCTTTTTAGAGGAATTCCTAACAAATCTCTTATCAATTAAAAAGCTGTGTCAATCTGGTATAAAAGTTAATTTTGATTAGAAAAGCAATGTTTATTTAATTTGTAAACATGATAGCCAGCTCCTAAATTCTGGAAAATCACTGGACAATGAACTCTACAATATTAATTTTTCACTCAACCCTGTTCAAAATTCAAATAGTTTGGTAACTGTATCCGATGAAAATGTAAATTTTTGGCATGCCGGGTTGGGGCATCCCAATTTTGATACCATGAAACGCATGTTCCCTTCCCAGTTAATTAATAATTTTGATTATAATAATGTTGATTTTTGTAAAAGTTGTGTTGAGAGTAAGCAATCCATACTTCCTCATTGTTCTGTTGACAGGAAATCCACTCATCCACTAGAATTTGTACACACAGATGTCTGTGGGCTGATGCAACTACAACTTAAAATAATAAACGTTATATGTTAACTTTCTCAGATGATTTCACATCATTCACCACCATTTATGTACTTGAATCGAAGAATCAAGTCCACAAGAAGTTTTTGGATTTTGAAGCTCGTTTTGGGAACATTTTTGGCAGGCCAATCGGTAAAATTCAGTGTGATAACAGTACTAAATATATTAATGCTTGTTTTAAAACCCAATGGAGATTATTAAGTATTGCGATTGGGAATACTGTACCATTTTTTCCTCAGATGAATGAATGTGCCGAATTACTGAAACAAACGTTAATTGAAAAATCTTGTACTATGCTTATTCATTCAGGTCTAGATATCAAGTATTGATCTGAAGCTGTGCTGTGTGCCACATATTTATATAACAGAATGGTCAACTATCGGAACAAACAACCTGTGAAATTATGGTATGGTAAAGATTGCAATCTTAATAATGTGAAAGTTTTTGGTTGTAATGGGTGTACCTTGATCCCAAAAGATAAAAGGAAAGAAATTCCAATGTAAAAATATACCTCTGATGTTTGTTGGCTAAAACAAGATATCTCGGGTTATAGATAGAATATAATAAAGAAAATAAAGTATTAAAATTGCATCGAAAACACTTAACGGACAAAATAGTTTAAAAATTCGATTGAAGAAAGATTTTATTTAAAGATAGACAAAAATAAAGTAAAGTCAGAAAGTTTAATTACTAAATATAAAGAATTACTCTGTTGCCTAATGTATGTCATGCTGGGTACTAGACCTGACATATGTTACGCAGTAAGCTACTTTGGCCAGTTTCAGTCCAATGCTGATAATATAACGTATTCTAATTTATTGCAAGTGCTGAAATATTTAGTTACCACTCAAGATTATGAACTTGTTTATCTTTTCTCGCCTGATTCTCCTGTCATAAAGTCTTATGTTGACACCAATTGGGCAAATTGTCATATTTCTCAATGATCTATTAGTGGTTACTGTACATTTGTACATGATGCTTTTGTACTCTGGAGAAGTAAGACAGTCACTGGTGACTCTGTCAACCACTGATACGGAAATAGTCACTCTCAGTGACTGAGCTATAGATACCTTATCATTGTGCAATGTGTTAAATGATTTAGGTAAATGTTGTTAATGTGCTTCCATGTCCAATTTTCAAGGACAATGAAAATTGTAATAAATTTGCCAATGGTGCTATGTTGAAAAAGCATCTTCAGGTTGAATACCATTTTGTGCAAGATCGTGAATCTAATAATTAAATTTTTCTACAGAATATTGCTACAGGCGATCAAATTGTTGACGTTTTCACCAAGGGACTTGGATGTACAAAATTCAGCAGTTTTTGGACTTTGCTATTTGGTGATTGTTAGCTCAATCTTTCTGGGAACAACCCTTAGCTCCAAGTCCTCTTATGTTCTTGTTCATCACCTTGTGGTGTCAGTGTTAGGGCTTGTAACCACAACCATAACCAGAATAACTACTAAAAACTGTAACAAATTGATAACATTGATTTGGGAACTGATAACCAAAAAAAAAAATTTCTCCTAACCAATAACCAATAACCAGTTCCCATAAAATGCTGAAACCATTAACCAAAACAATAACTAGAAAGAATCGGTTTTTATCAGTTTTCATAAAATATCAATATTATTGACGGTTTTTTTTTTTTTTTTTTTTTTTCAAAAATTATCAATCATTTTCAAGAAAATTATTAATTATAGATAATTTGACCTTGAGAAAATTGTTTTCATCTATTTTACCCCAAATTTTGTCTTAACCAATAACCAGAAAAGTTGTTTTGGTTAACCAGAACAATAACTGGTAATCAAATAATTACATTTTTAACCAATAACCAGTAACCAAAACCCAATATAGATTTTTATTGGTTTCCAGTAACCAATAATCCCAAAAATGTTTTGGTTGCAAACCCTAGTCATATCTTGTTTGTTTTTGTTTGTTGGATATAGATCACAATCACTCTTGCTCTTATTTTTGTTCACATTGTTCATGTTTTATGTATTTTAATCTTTTTTAATAGTTACCATTTATGTAACTTTTTGTAGTCAATTGAAAACTTTGTATTCCTACTGGTTGATTCAAATTTTAATATGTATGTCATTTTTACTCTGTGATATATTTTTATTTTTTTTAAATATTTTATTAATTGCAAGTTTGAGGGAAGTGTTGATTTGATCAAACTTGCCCATCCCTGAGTGCAGAACCCATTTTTCTTTATATTCAGTTCTCAGAACCTTACTATTTACGGCTTTGTAATATCATTATCAGTCTTTTTAATTTGGTATTGTTGTTCAAATTTCAAGTCTATCATAGATGGACCTAATAAAGTTTGGTCTGAGTAAACTTCTCATTTTCTTGTGTTTTTACCTCTATTTCATTGTTTCAACAACAAATAACCAACAACACCACTGTGTACAGCGCCATCTTTGTGTAAACAGCCACAACAACAGTTAAGGACCAAAAACTAAAGTCTAGGTTTCCATCAAAGAGCATAGTTCTAATGCGAGACATTATTGTTTGATTCTGCCCTTTAGCAGTTGCATTCAATTCCAGAGAATATAGGACCACCAGGTTCAAAACAACACCATTTTCCTCACAGAAGGACTTCATATGCACATTGAGTTATTTACAAGCATTATCAAGATACTGAATATATAACAGTGCTTTAAATTAACAGATCAGTTTTTTTTTTTAAGAAACAACGAACCAAATAAAACTAAATGACTTCCAATGACTTAATGATTAAATTAATAACTCATTAGCTCTGTTTGATAGGATTACACTAACTTACACCACCCTACACCAGTAGAGATATTCCACAAATATTTGAGTAAAACTAGACACAAAGACATATAGCATTACCACATTTGTGGAATTGCCTTCCTGGTGTACGTTAGTGTAAGTTGGTGTAGTCCTATCAAACAGAGCTTATGTATTTAATTTGTCTCGAATATTTCAATGGGAACATTTTAACAAGTAAATTACTCAACTGAAGTATCACATTTAAATTTAACTGAGCAAAATGATATTGTAAAATTTGCAGAGTGTAGGATGAAATTAATAAGCACTGAAACACAATTAAAAACTCACTATATATTTCAACGAGGACATCAAATGCGTGACTGAACATACAAACGTAATGTTCACTAAAGAGGAGCAAGAAATGTTACAATCAGTGTAATCAGTGTCGTCAATAGAGTTACACGAAATGACATACGTTTATTTATTGTACAGGTTATGCAAATATCCAAATGATTATATTACTAGTATGAGATATTGTGGGAATCATATCTCAACACTCCCCTGCGATTCCTAATTGACAAACATACATGAAAAATATTGCAAATTATAAAAAATGTCAAATAAAAATAATAATTAAGCAAAAATAAAGTCAAAAAAATATCATGTATGACTAGATTATTACAAATGAGTAAATGTCATTAATTATTAATTAATGTGGTGATGTTTATATAACATATAATGAGGGTTAGCAAAAACTTGAAATGTGTAGATGTAGTATTTGTGCATTAACAAAGGGTTTATTCAAGTGTATATATAACAAACCTATGATATGGTCAGAAAATAAATTTCTATTTATTGTCAGCTAAAAAAATTTATATATATATATAATGCGGTTTAGGATAAATAGGCTATTGTTGAAGTCAATGGAATATAAGAGGGATACTGATGTCAATAAGAGTGACAGAGCAGCAGTGGGGAACCAAATGAAGTTTATAATGAAGTGAAATGGTGAAACAATTTATGGACCACTTGGTATTTGATAGGTGCTAAAAGACCAACACCCATTCAAGGTCCAAACCTAAAACATCAGAAATTTTGATGGGTTATGTCAATTAAGATGAAATTATCCAAAAAGTGGACTTACACAGAGTATCTTCAAAACTAAGTTCTGAAACATTTTCCAATCAAGTGCTTTAGTCAAAACATTGGAAAGTTGATTGGACAAATGTATGTTGTTAAATACAACAATTTTATGCTGGAATACCTCCAACAAGACATAGCATTTGATTGTGAGAGACCTGAATCACCTCTGGCCTCCACCAGATGCAATGTGAGATGCTGAAATATTATCTTCAAAAACACTTGCACTGTGTTGGTTACAGAAAAAATGCTTTCCACTAATCTTTAGATCACAGTCATGTTGTTTAATGCTACATTAAAAGAAATTAATTCAGCTGCAGTAGACGAAGTTGCAACAGTATGTTGCCAATGAATGACGCAGTTTAGTAAGTCTCCAGAAACAAATATTAAATAGCCTGATATAGAGCACCCTTTCTTCAAATTGTTTATTTCAATGGATGAATCATCTATGTCAGGTGCATATGATGCATCGACAAATGCCTTAATTTGCAATTGATCAGAGTGAAAAACCAATGCAAAATCACTGGTTGTCTTTAAGTACCTTCTGACTCTATAGACATAATTTTTTAGTTCATTATTTGAAGTAGTCTGAAACCACGAGAAATAATTTACAGTAAATGCTATATCTGGGTGGGTAAGTCTATCATTGTGTAGTAAATTCCCAATCATAGCCCTGTATTCTGTGTCATCAGTGCTATTGGTAGGTTTATTAAATTTTAGCCCAGTCTTCATGGGTGTTGATATGGGTTTTGATCCAGTCATATTAAATTTTTGGAAAATCTTATTGTGTTAAGGTGATTGTATTTTGAACAATATCACAGTTATCCTGAAAACCAACAAAAAATTTTGGGTCATATTCTATTTTAATTGTGAAGTAATTATTTAATACATCTATTAAGTCCTTTGTCCATTTGTCGTTGTAGCTTACAAGAAGCATATAATCTACATAGAATATAAGGAAGGCCATCGAGCCACTGCTATCTTGCCTGACATATAAGCAACAATCAATCCTTGACTGGATGAAACCAGTTGAACTACTCTAGAGTTCAGGAGATCTCACCAACTTTTGGACGAAGTCTTAGGTCCATAAATTGATTTTATCAATTTAAGGCATTCATTTTTGCCTAATTGGCAGCCTTTAGGTGATGATAAAAAGATTGGGTATGTTATTTGTGAGTTTAAAAAAAGTTTCTTGATATCAAACTGTACAAATTTAAACTGTATTTATTGGCAACTGACAATATTCACCAAATTAACCAGTATTAAACAACTAGGGCATATATTTGGTCTAAATAATAGTGAATTAGATCCTTAAATCCTCTAGAAACTAATCTTGCTTTTGGAATGTAGGTGCCTGAATTATCTAGCTTGGTGGTGAAACACAATTTTGTATCTACAAACCTCACATTCTTTTCCTTCTGGATGACTTTCTAGACACCCATTTCTGCTAAGGATTTCAATTCCGCCTGAAGCCATTGTTCACAAAAAAGATTAATTTACATATCTTCCTATGTTTGAGGAATACAGTCCTCAATATACGAGTTACTTTTTATGCTTATAAGGTTCAACAATATATGGGAGTTTCCTCAGTGTCCTTCTCATATTCCACTGCCTGATTATTTAGGTTATTATTATTATTTATATTTTTATATTCTATTAAGTTTTCAAGTCTTGTCAAACCTGACATCACAAGTGACATGTGACTTTTCCAGTAACAAGTCTCTGATACAATATCTGCAAGTGGTGTAAGCTACAAATATGCTTTTTTCCAAATGTTGCGTGAGCTTTCGGTGTTCTATTTTGACACTTTTTTGTTTGTTCCTAGTGGTCTGTTGTTGGCAGACTTCAATGGGAATGTACCTGTGACCAAGTACTCCAACAACCCTCATATTTGAAATTTCCAGTTTTGTGTTATAGAACAATTCAAACAGAGTTGTGTTATTGAGATTTGTCTTAGTAGAGCTTCTATTTATAGTATAAACTGCTACAATAACAGACAAAGACCAAAAACTGTAATCTAGGTTTGTGTTAAAGAGCATAGCTCTAACCCGAGACATAATTGTTTAATTTTGCCATTCTGCAATAGCATTCAATTTGGGGGAATATGAAACCACTGGCTCCAAATTGACACCATTTGACTCACAAAAGGACTTCATATTATTGTCGTGATATTTCCTAGCATTGTCACCATGCAAAGTTGCAATAGGACAATCTAGGAATTTTGATTTTAATTTTAAATATAATTTTTTAAATTCCTCACAGACCATAGATTTTCTTTCTATAGAGATTGCAAATGTGTTTTTAGTGGAATGATCAACAAAGATCAAGACATATTTTTCACCATATATACCTGATGAGAATGGACCCATTGTGTCTAAAGAGACCAATTCCAGTTTCCTATTAGGTTGTGTACGAGTTCCATTGAAACCAAGTCATCTAGAATTTGCCTTATCTCACAGAGTAGGAACTCATCATCACAAAAAGTAGAAGGAATACCTCGAGAAACCTTGCCCAAAAATCTTAAATTTTTACTAGAGAAATAACCTAAACATATGTGCCATATAATTTTCTTTATTTGTTGCATCCACTGTTCTTTCATTAGAATCCTTCTTGTCACTATTTATATTATTTTCATTATTATCTTGAGATCCTATCTTCTCATTCATTTCAAATTGTTTTCATACAAATTTCGTATTTGCGAGTCATTATTATTATTTATTATATTGTCCAAATTATTTATTCTCTCGTGATTTTCATTTATTGTGGGATTTTCTATTTCATTATTGTCATTATTTTTTGTTTTGTCATATATTTTGTCTCTTATATTTCATCTTCATTCATCTCATTTTCCTCTTCAACTTCCGCAATTATTTCCTATTCTATTTCAAATTCATTCCAATCATCTTGTGACTTTATATTTGGCATATATGCTAATCTTTTTTAGTTGTTATTGTACGGGCAAATTCTAGATAAATCATCAGGGTTACTTGTGGAATTAAACAACAAATCTGAAACAACATCATAGTTTACCATATAAACTCCATTGATTTTTGGAGCAGTAAATATAACCTTGTCAGTAACACGAATGCATATGTTGGATGCCGAAAAGTTTTTATCAATTCCTACAGCACGATTCTCCATAATCCTTATACTTGATAACAAGCCTATGTTGAGAGAAGGTACATAAAGGACGTTCAGAGGTCTCTTTACCTTTTGTTCATTTTTGAAATTTTCTACTCTTATGAACATTGTGCCAATGTGAGTGGCTACTAGCAATACATCCTGGATAGCACACTCCAATTCTAGAGGCTTCCCTAACATAATAAGATTATTTAGTTTAGATAAGTCTGATATAACATGGGCAACTGCACCACCATCCAACATAATTTGTTTTATTAATGGAACATAATCTGGATCTAACTCCTTTCCTTAACTTTTTGGAGTTGATAGATTTAATAGATTGTTGTCTTGTTTCATTAAATTTGAACCAGGGTCCCTATAACACAACATCATTGACCATTAAATATCATTTTTTTCTTTTTATTGTTGTTATTATAATTATTATAAAGTCCATATTGTGTATTCTGTGTGGGACCATGGGGTTTATTTTGGGAATCTGTATCCTCTTTTTTTGATGGACAAACATTAGCTAAACGTCTTTACCATGGCATTTGAAACAAGTTACTATATTATTCGAATTTGGCAAAGAATTGGAATTTTGGTTATTTTTATATTGTTTATTATCATCATTATTACAGGTAGATGATTCTGTATTTTGATTATTATATTTCATTTTCCTCTGATCTATATTATGATTGCAGTTTCTGTTATCATTATATCTGTTATAGGTGCCACCATATTGAAATCTTATTCTTATTATTATATTTTGACTTTTTCTCATCATATAACCTATCTGATCTCTCAATTAACATGGCATGAGGTGTTTCAATTGTTTATTAGTCCTGTTTTAATGTATTAAATTCTAAATGTGTCATATCATAATCCATGTTGAGAGAAATTAATAACTGTTCAATCTCCTCCTGTTTTTCTAAAGGTTTACCACAATCTCTTATTTTTGAATAGAGCGTAAAAACAAATCTAAGTTAACTTCTCATATTTCCTTCACTATTAAATTTTAATTTCTTAAATGCCTATTTTGCATACTTGTGTATAGCTTTTGTACCTCTTGTCTAAAATTTTTAATATCTGATTGACTGTTTGTAGATCTTTTACCATTTTTATAAGCTCACTGTTCAGGCCCTAATACAGAAGAGCTCTTCCCTTTTCTTGGTTTCTATTGTAAGTTGTACGACTTGCGGGATTTGCATTAGCCACCTCATGATTCAAAAAAATATTTAGTTCAAGACCCAAAAATAAGACAGTAATTTCTAAATCATGCATTATTAGGTACAAACCCTCAGCATATAAAGTTAAAATCATCATTGTTCTCCATGTATCATAATTATGGCCATCGAAGAACTTTTTTTGTGTGAAAATGAGAGGTTTTTATTAGATTTTGGGATGAAAAAATTATTTAGGATTAAGACTCTACTTCAAAACACGAGAATACTTAAAAATTAAAGGGTAACACAGGCTCAACCACTTAATTATGCAATTCACGAGCCCAACCGCTTGATAAGGGAATGCAAATTAATATAATTCAATCAATATATGAAATTCATCAAATTCTAAATGTATTCAAAATAATATTACCAACGATGAAATGATCTCTCTGTCTAGTCAAAATGAAAATCCAGATTACTGGTGTAAAAAAGATGTAGAAATTTCACCATCAAAATGTAAAAACTGTTGATTAATCAATCAATGTGCAAGTTCAATTTCACAGATCTGATAAATTATAATTCAGTCTGAAATATTAATGTTATTAAAATATTATGATGATAAATAATAGTTATTCATGAAACAAAATTATTGATCACATAAAAGAATGGTTTTGTATTGCCAGATGTTCAATAAAAAATAAAAAAAAAATAAAACTTAATGATTGAAAAAAAAAATTTTGTTGCAATATTTCAAATTGAGTCACTGTTAAACACAAAGGTGTAATAACAAAATGGCTACACTCAATATAAGAATGTAAGCAAATTACAGAGAATACCAAGGAATGTTTTCAAGTTTCCTGCAAGTTTAAACTACTGAGAATCTTGAACACAGACACATAAAAACTAGACCAAAGTTAACCAAAAAATTTCCAAATAAAGGATGAATTTTATGAGAATAAGCAATCACAAATGAAAAATATGAATAAAATACCTAATTATATCGACTTATCTTCTGCCATTTTCTTTCTTCTTGGTGGTGATTTGAAGTCCAGAATCCAAAATTCTTGTTTTTTTCAAGTACCAAACAGCAAAACCAGGCCCATAAAATGTAGAATTTTGCTGAACTTGACCAAAAATCAATTTTTTTAGTTTGATTAATCAATTTCCGCTGAACCAAAAATATTGAATTCAATGATTCTTCAGCAATGGATAAATTTTTTCTTGATCTATTTATCAGTGGAACACAGCAAGTATATCCAACCATTTTTGATTCAATTTGTGGGTTTTCGATATCATAGGCTATCTTGGAGAATTATTTGTCTCTGACAAACTCTGGACTTCAAGTTTAAAGTTGGCACACAGCATTTTAACACTGTCTTCATTTAACTTTTATTTTATTCTTTCACCTTATTAACTTTTTAAATTCACGATAATTTATCATTAACACATCTAAAATTTGAAAAATTGATTACTCTGGCATAAAAGCAAAGATTAATACAAATTTCAACACTTTTAAAACAACACTTTTCTTGCACAAATACCTATATTATAACACAAAGCCTTTCAAAAAGTGGCACACAGCTTTTGAAAAAATGGTACACAGCATTTCACTTTGCGTGAAAAAGAATATATAAAAAAAAATTAAACAATTAACACATATCCACTTTTTAACTGAAAAAATTTTCATATGCTCCATGCTCTACTAATATTTAGAGTAGAGGATGAAATTAGTAAGCACTGAAACATAATTAAAAACTCATTATATATTTCTACAAAGACATCAAATAAGTGACTGAACATACAGGTGTAACATTCACTAAAATGGAGAGAGAAATATTACCATCAGTGTAATCAGTATTGCCAATAGGCTGACACAAAATGTCGTATGTTTATTTATTGTACAGATCATGCAAATATCCAAATGATTATATTACCAGCATGAGCTAGTGTCGGAATCATATCCAAATAAAATTAAATGATGTGAGATCTATTCTTAATTTTCAATCATAAATAATAAAAAATTTGTCATATTGACTAGAAATAGTGCGTTGATTTCCAATCAAACAAACTTAACTCAATTCCCCAATCTATTCCCATTTTTTCCTATAATTAATCAACTCAATGAATTTGTAGTACAGATTATAAGGTATAATAATTGGACAAATGGAACTCAACGATGACAGTATCAAGTATGATGATGTGGATGAAGTAATAGATCTTCCAGATAAAAATCTGGTGGTGTGATTTGAAATACTCACACTTACCAGTCAGTCTGATTTTAACCAGCCAACAATACAGTAAGTTTTTTCATTCATCATTTTATATAGAAAAAGAAAAGTAATTCAAATATTAAAAAGTTCTACAATTATTGAAGTTCGCTTTTTCTGTTAAATTTTCAATTTGTTTTATCAATTTGAAATAAGAATCGAAAGTAGGATCAAACTGAAATAGTTATGCAAAGTTTATTCATACATTTAAATGTAAAGAAGATAATTTTATCTGAAATGTAAGTCTTTTTACTCATAATCCTTGGGGAATTGTGGGAGATACCATGAGGCAAGACCTCATGGGTCTATGTAACATATACGCAAGTTCATTTCACATTTTTTCCCACTTGACCTGAGACATTGATATTTCTTGCAATCTGTGATCTTGGGCTGTCTATCAAAATTTTATCTTTTGATTATTTACATGTTTTAATTACCCTTTTTAAATAATCATGTGACAATCATTCCCAGATTTCACACAATTAATATGGCAACTCAGACAAGACAAAGAGCTTTGTCTTTATGTTCAGTGACCTTGCTTGCAATCAAAAAGCTTTACCCATACAGCAAACAAAACATTTTTTATTAAAATCAGAAAATCTTCAATTGACAATAGTAGAAATTGTACACAAACAACCTTTTTGAAACTACTCAAGCCCAAACCAAAAATTACAATGAAATTTATAATAAGCATCTCTAACCATCAAAATTCAATAGTAATCAAACTAAATTTCACAAAACATTCAAACTTTTATTATTTTAATCACAAAATTTTCAGAACCCAACAATAAGACAGGCTGAATAGTAGAGTAACAAGAAACAGGTTTTTTTTTTTTTTGATGAGCCTTTCAACCCATCTGATTGGCTGGCACTCTGTTCCTGATTAGATCCAGAGTTCACTAAACAAAGATGGATTTAATTAATGCTAATTCCTTTTCTCCTTAAAAATGTATATTGGTTTTTGATTATTTTTATCCACAACCAGAAAATGAAGAATCTGGTGACTGTTTTTCAGGAAGTGTAGTGTGTTGCCAATCTGTTATTATTTGGGCTTGTGACCCAATTTAAAATGTGACTGGTCATTTCCCTCACATCCATTATGTCTCAGATGTTATGATTTTCCCTTTCCCCAACTCAGTGAATGTAGTAAAAGCTAGCCTTACTATGGAATCATGACCTTGCTAAATGTATCTCCAATTTCAATCTACAGTCTGCATAAGCCCACAGAGCATTAATTTTTACCCACTCACGGAGCTATAAAATAATAAAAAAATAATTTAATATATATATGTATACTATGTTTATGTATAACCATTATTTCTTTTTGTATATCCTTGTGCATCAATTATTATTTTTGGCCACATAATATGTTTGTATTTTAAAATTAGGACAGCTGGTCACCTCTCCTTTTTAAAGAAATTTTAAAATTAATAGATACTATTTAGTCAAACCAAATTCAAAATAACAATATCGTGAGAATTTGGGAACAAAAAAATAAAGCCCATACTTAAGATCTTAAAATCTGTTCACGATCCAATGAGAATAATGGAAAGATAAAAAAACGCGCTCTAGGGTGTCAGCGAACTAGAACATTTAATGTGGTACACATTTCATATCTTGGGGGAACATAGTGGAGTTTGAAAGAATTCTTTTTCAGCAAACCACTTGTTAAGTTTTTCAATTGAAGTTTGAAATTCATTAATGAAAATTGAAGTTTGAAAAAATGATAACACAATATAAATGAAACATATCGATATCATATCGATATATCGATCAACACCAATCCCTTCATACTCTTATGATAAAACATTAAATATCGATATTAATTTAATTAATATTCCCTCATTTCAACTAGTGGGGAAATTGTGATTGGCTGTAGGAATTTGTATTCTTTTTGTGATTGGCTGTAGCACCCTTTTTTAATGAAAATTTAACAAAAATAATTTTTTCCGAATTTACTCTGAATTCAGCGTAGTGAAAGTAGAAATGTGTACTACATAAAAAAAAAAAAATCATTTTTCATCTATCCTCTCTCATTAACATAACTCTTAAGATAAATTTATAAAATACAAAATTATTAAAGTAGAATTCTAATGTTAGAATCAAAACTTGTCCCAGTTTGATCTTACATATAAAAATTGAACTATTATTAATTATTCAAAATTTTCAACTTTATCCTAAAGGCGGGATCACAATTATGGAATTAGAATGAGTTAAAATAAAAATGAGAACAAGAATTTCAAGGGTCCGTTCACAATACTTTCTCAAAAGAAATGATAAATGATAAATAAATGACATGATAATATATTCCACACTTGTGCTTTTTAGAAATCCGAGAATGAGAATGGGAAAGATAAACTTCAGCCAACTTTTCCATTCTCATTCTTGGCCTGATGTAACCACCTCCACTAAGGTTGGTTCACAATAAAATTAATGGAAACATGAGCGAAAGAATAACAGGAATGGGAATACACAAAAATGAGTCATGTTCACAATACAACATTTACAGGAATGAGAAGGGTATTAGTATCGTGAATGGGGTACCGGACATGATTTTCGGTAAACATATTTTCAAATTATTTAAAAAAAATAAAAAATATCAGTGAAAACCGCATTAAAATTGGTTGGATAGAATGGGATAAAATGAGTTGTCAAAAAACGTGATATTTTTTGAGCAGTGGGTGTGATGTCATAGAATTGACACATCAGCAAACTTTTCACCTCTTTCACAGGTTTCTCATTCATTCATTCCTCACTCTCCTGTGTTTGTACATTGGTTTAGTTAAGCTCATCAATTTAGAAAGTTCATGGTGACTGTGAGGGAGGGGATAAAAGGATGTGCACTTGCACCCCCCCCCACTCCCTTATTTATAGACAAATTCAAAACATTGAAAAACAATAAAAACTAAGAAAATCAAAAACCAATTATTCCTTATTTGTTTTTATATTAGAGCACAGCCTTGGAAAAAATTTTTGGTGGTGACTGAGGAGTTATTTACTTTGAGGGCTGAGTTCATATTTGCAACCCATTTTTAGATTTAACCCTTCATTTAGCCCCCTGTAGCCCAAGAAATGGAATTAAGACAATATTCTTGGATATTATTGAATGATACATCGATAATATTGTTTTTTGAGGCTCTGAGTTTACATTTATAATCCATTTTTAGATTGAACCCCTCCTTGGCCATCTGTGACCCCAAACAGGAGGTTAAGATTATATTCTTAGATATTATTGAGGGATATATTATTAATAATGTTTTTTGAGGTGCTGGGTTTAGATTTTCAATCCATTTGTTATCAAACCCCTTATTGAGCCCCCTGTGACCCCAAACAGGGGATTGAGATACTATGCATAGATATTATTGAGTGATATATCATTAATAATATTTTTTGAGGTGCTGAGTTTAGATTTTCAATCCATTTTTTGATCAAATCAATTATTGAGCCCCCTGTGACCCTAAACAGGGGGTTCAAATAAAATTCTTAGATATTATTGAGTGATACACAATAAATAATGTTTTTTGAGGCACTGAGATTATATTTACAATCCATTTTTAGATTGAACCACTTTTTTTCTTCCTATGGCCCCAAAAAAGGGATTGCAATTATATCTTCACTTATTATTGAGTGATTTATTAGGTATTGAATGCCCATGTTTTTTGAGACCAACAAAAAACAACAAAATTCAGTAAAACCACTTGCCCAACTTACTTGTAAGAAAAATAAGATTTTTGTATTTGTACTCAGAAACTTGTAAAACATTATAAACAATATATTGTGACATCGGGGAACATCACAATTACCAGGCGGGGCTAGGTATACTAGGACCAAAACAAATAGTAGGACAGAAAGGGAACAAAAAGTTGGAAGAAAAATATAAAAAAAAGCAAAATCAGTAA
The DNA here is from genome assembly GCA_011428145.1 of Ericerus pela. Taxonomy (NCBI): domain Eukaryota; kingdom Metazoa; phylum Arthropoda; class Insecta; order Hemiptera; family Coccidae; genus Ericerus; species Ericerus pela. Next base: position 105,708 of record WOFM01000552.1, read on the forward strand.
GAAGAATCCCTAAAATAAACGAAGAATACATCCCACATGTAAGGAGGATAAATATATACGGTCATGGTTCAACCCCACAGACTCCCTAGTGTACGTAATACTTCACCCAATGAGAAATACCCTACAATAGGCCCGTTGCCTGATGCTCTCCGAAACCCCTACTCCACATTACATTGAGAAAATTGTAATATTTTACCTGTTGGCCAACAGGGAAATAAAAGTATTGTTGCCACAAAACTTCGTTTATTACAAGTTGACTCTGACATTACAAACGTGGCACATCTCCAGATGAATGATAACAACCAATTCCATATCCGGCAAACTAATTATGAACGGTGGAAACCAAACTCCAGTAGACGTTTGTCAGGTTGACGACTGCATCTAATAGGATTATTCGCCACCGAGGGTTCTGATTGCAATAATTAACAGTGAAAAAAGAAAAACGTGTTCCCTCTCATTTTGCGAGAGGAGAAACAAGTAACTTAATTCATGGTCTTTGACGGACTGATTCGTCTTCTAAAAATCAAGAATGAAGACGAATCGAGAAAGAATAGGAACGGACTTTGGGGAATACCTAATTGGAATCAGGCTGTTATCATTCGTGTGTAGTTACATTATTATATTGTATTAAATAGGTAAGAACGTGGAACGGCAAATATAGAAAAAAAGTAGACGCCGTTTTATCTGAAAGAGCGGACAGTAACAAATTTAAAGATATGGAAAAAGAGACGGCGAATTTACAATAAGTATATGAGTGAATGGGAACGGCTGAATGCAGGTTATGTATCGGGGAAAAAACGTGAGGAAAGAATATGGTAAGAAGGAAAAAAGAAATACGTGAATAAATATTAATTCAATCTTTCCCCAGTTCGGATGCCTCAATATCACACAATAAAATGTGAAAAGTCAAAATTAGCTACTTATATCTGAACCACTTTGGATCACATTAAAAGGAGTTTTATGAAGAAATACATGTCAAAATAAAACTTCAAGTCAAAAAAAATTACCAATAATGTATAACACAATATAAAGAGAAATTTAAAATTAGCCCCTTTCAGAGCTCCTGTGGGATCACATAATGGGTAAAATTAAGAAATTACGTCAAATTCAAAATCAGCAGCTAAAAAACTATTACGAATGATGTAATACACTACAAAATATGAAAAGTCAAAATTTCCCCTTGGGTGTCAAAAATGAATCAAATGAATAAAATAATATCAAATTTGAACTTGTTGCCTCAAGAAACATTACAAATGATGTATTAAGTACATAATAATATGTAAAAAAACAAAATTGGGCACTTTTATGATCCCTTGGGGTCAAAAAATTGATCAAATTGAAAAATTATTGACAAATTTGAACTCAGCACCTCAAGAAACATTACAAATGATGTATTTCATAACAATATGAAAAAAAAAACAAAATTGGGCGCTTTTATGAGTCCCTTGGGGTCAAAAAATTGATCAAATTAAAAAATTAAAGACAAATTTCAACTCAGTACCTCAAGAAACATTACAAATGATGTATTACATACTAAAATGTAAAAAAACAAAATTGGGCCCTTTTTTGAGTCCCTTTGGGTCAAAATATGGATCAAATTAAAAAACTTAAGGTTCAGTTTGAACTCAGTACCTCAAAAAAAATTTTTTTAATGCATAAACAAACAATATTATACCACCTTTGTGTTGATTTGGATAATTTCAGTGTATATATATTGAAAGTTCCAAGAAAATTAATTTTTAGCCCATATCTGCTGCCCCTTTCTAATTTTTGGGATTTCAAAAAAAAAAAAAATTAGATGTGATACTCAAGCACCCTCATACCAATTTTCAACCTTCTACCTCAGTGAGAAGTACAAAAAATAAATACAGATAGAAATCCAAACTTATTGAATCTTATTTACTTAGGTGATATTTTAGACTTTGAGCTTTCTGTGTCAAAAGTTTTCTTGGGTCCTGAAATGAAATGTGCGCCCACCCTTGATTCAAAGTCATTTTTTAAAGTCAATTTTGTTCAGTAAATTTTCACCAAAAACCTACTTAAAAATGAAGTATTAATGAGATGTATTGAAACCAGCAACCTCTGATAATGCAAAATACAAAGATGTCAATTCTATGACATCACAACAACAGGGTGCTCATCGAGGTACTGTTTTTGGTGCAGTGCAACTTTGACATCTTATATCTTCCTTTCTATTTAATATTTTTCAAAAAAAATTTCAGAACCTTCATTCACAGGCTTTAGACTATCTCTCCCATTAATTTTAAGAAATTCTGAGAGTCATGTCCAGTACCCTATTGTAGGTGATGAGAAAGTTAACTGCTCATGCTTAATATGAAAAATCCAAGAATGAGAATGGAAAAAATAAACATGAATCATCTTTCATCTTTCCCATTCATGTTTCAGGTAATTCTCATTTGCAGCCAAATGTGAATGCCTCCATTTTTTATGGTACTTTTATATTTCACGTTTACATTCCTATTAATTGTGAACTGGCTGTTACATTCTGTAATTTGATCTTTTACATTTCCATTCACATTTTGGTTCTCATTAATTGTGAACTGGCTTTAAAAACCATAATTGTGTTGGTTGTTCATTCTGAACATGCCCCTGAATGTCAGGGTAAATCAGAAACACAGCTAATGGGATGTCCAACATCCAATTAGAAACAAACATGTTAAAGATAAATTGTTATAAAACTTTCCAAACTCCAGTATTTGTTATTGCTTATGTGTCATAACTTAATAGTGTATGTGTATTGGTATAATGTATATTTTCATTACAAAATATGTGCAGATTTATTTGGGAAAGAATGTATAATTTAAGTTGTTCTTGTCTATCTTTCATGTATTTTTAATCCACAGCGCATATGCAGCATTGGACACCTCTTTAGCTGTATCTCCGGGGTAAATAATTAAAACAAAATAGACTGTTATCAAATATTTCACATTATCAAAATAATACTGCAGGTATTGTACACACAAAAAAAATTATGTCAAAATGGGAAAATGGTACCAATTATTTTATTCTCCGAGAACATTTTGCCAGTAAGGCTAACATTTGCTGTTTGTTTGATCTTTTTTTATATTCACAAGGTTACGGGATGTCTGTGACTGTTTGCCCGGATAGTGAATTACATTCTTTCTTATTAGTTTGTTCGATGGTTGTTTACACTAAACAAAGAAATAAAACATTCGTTGTTTGTTTGTTTGGTTTAAATGCAGCTAAAGATCAGAGTATTAAATGTAATAGAAGATGCATGTAAACAAAAAACAGCACCACTTTTACTAACAAAATATTTGACATTGCTTGGGTACCAACAATTTTCAATTTCATTTTTATCTATGAAATTGGAGTTGATTGTGATTTCTAAATTGATAATTATATTTATTCATTCATTTATTTAATCAAATTATTTGAAAAAAAAAAATTCTGATTACTGCCCACCGGTCCGAATGAGGGGCAAGGAAATTTGAATTTGGTACTGAACGAGGAGGGACAAATAGCTTCGAAAGCAGTGCCATTTTTCATTGTAACATTCAAATGAGCGTGCGAGCTCTATTATATTTAATACTCATGTTGGTTGTATGACACAGTTAAACCATCGATGAGTAGGGTTCAACTTTATTTTACCATTAGCCCCAGTTTTAACAACTTTTAACTGTGGTATAAACTAGGTTTAAATGATAAGACACATGGTAAACTAAAGTTAACCCTACTCATCGAGGATTTAACTATTTAGTATAACCAATACTTAACCCTATTCGTTAAACCTGGTTTATCTCACAGATGAAAGTTGGTACAACCGAGCCTTAGTACTTAAAACGTACAATCAGAAATAATTTAGGTACCTACAGAGAATGTACATAGATACAAATTAATAATTTATTTTCACAAGAAAACAGAAAAAAAGAACCATAAACATAAAGAAACATTAGAAATAAACGATACTGTACACAACAAAATTGCATAACTAACAAAACGAAACCATACAGACAAACGTGTTTTGCACGGATATTAGAAAAGTTGAAGTCCAAATCACCAACCAATTTAAAAAAAAGGTAATAATAAATTAAACCTCAAACATCTAGAGAGAGCAAAGTGTCTCATGCCTTTTTTTTTTTTTTTTTTTTTTTAAAGATAATATTTACTAACTTGAGCTTTGTCATCGATTCGAAGGATAACTTTTCGGTTTGGTTGGAGCATAATCGAATGTACCTTGGCCAGGTAACAAATCAAACCATTTGTAAAAACCTTCGTAAGTGGCGTACCATACAAATATGGCAATGATTCCACTGAGTAATTTTTCAGGCATTGAATGGAAATACATAATAGTGCTAAGCAACATGTAATCCCAGACGATGATGAGGCAGGTAATAAGAGCGAAATTTAAACGCACGTAGGGTAAAAATTTATCGTACATCCATCGTAATTGTTCGAATTGCGACTTGGTGAACGCACGCAGCGGTGTATGCGTTTTAAGCTCATTGGCTCGCGAATGATCTTCCTTTTCGATAATATCTCGAATGCCTTCCCATCCAAGGATAGGTTTCGCCTCCTCTATCATTACTAAATTACTGTAGATTAAAATAAAAGCGTGTCCAGACAAGTCGAAACCTTTCCAACGAAAGCCAGCTTTCATACAGGCATTTTTCGTTTTCATCTCCATTTTATCGGTGCACTTTCCGGTTAAATTTTCAACGTACACAAAAAAGTTCACCCAGAAGTACCAGAAGAAGGTTGCAATGGCCAATCTAGCAAAATGTTTCCACAATAAATACGATTTACCGGAACAGTATATGTAACTGGTCATATATACGAAAGGAACAGACAACAATAAGGTCCAAAACCAGCCTAATTTCACGAAATATTGATTTAAAAAATTACTGGAAACAATCTGCGGCATTGTTAACACGTCGGCGATACCTGACACAGCAAATAAGCATACAGAGTAAACTAAAACTCGCAGGCACGGATTAATAAATACGATTCTTTTACATAAATTGAGAACAACCGTTAATAATACTCCCGGTATTGAAGATGGCTTAGAAGGCAGCCTTAGACGTTTCATGGTAGTTTGATCGAAACTGGATACATTGTTCAGCGAATTAGTTTTAGAAGGAGCTCTTCGTGGAGAAGACATGATGCTCGCAATTTGGAAATACAAGGAACTTTAATAATTTAAAGGTGATTATAAGCAGTAAGACGATCAGCAAATCAAACGAGGATATAATGTTTCATGTGATTCTGCATCGGAGATCGGACAAGCATTTGAACTTGATATAGAAATGTGGTTGTATTAAAACATTAATGGGTCACATAGGTGAAAAATACTAACCCATTTACATGAATGTTCTCCGCACGAATACGAACAGAAATGGACAAAAATAGTCAAATATCACGTTGAATTTAGATAAAAACAAGTATTTTATTTTACTTTAACGATTAACGAATGAATGAAGATGAAACTTAATTTTTCACTCTTCGTCCCTAGTGATTAAATTAAAATTATGAATATATTATTGAAAAAAAAAAAAAAAAAAGCAAGCCGCATCGCTAGACGATGTGGCAACAGGGTTTTTGCTTTATTTTATATGATTTTTTTTTAATAATACTTAACGAAGACGAAACAGTTGAAATTGAAACTTTATTGCCAATTGTCACATTTTTCATAAATTTATCGCAAAATTAGAATCAAAAAATAAATGGTGAGTGGTGACAGATAACATCATGCAAATGGATGAGAATTTTATATTGGAGGATTCAATAAAACAGTAATTAATCTCGAGAAGAATATATTTTGTATGTTCACCATACAGATACAGAACAGAAGTGAACTCATCTTAACGTGAGTTCCTGACATACAGAATTTACATGATTACGTGAGGTCACACAGAAATATTATAGTACGTATTATTAACTGTAGAGTGTACCAAGGTGGAGACGAGATAGGACCATCATATATAGCTGGAATTCTAACACTCCCTCCTGGTAATCATGGTAGTCCAGTTTCTTGAGTATTCTGCCATCATTGAATTTCGTAGGCTAATGAACTATTTTTGTATTCACGTAGAGAAAGTTGTCACTAAGAGAAAATTATTGAAGATAATTACGTACCTAGCACACAGCTGAATATTTCTTGAATTATTTGGTTGAATAATTGTCACTAAGAGTAATTAGTCGTTGTAATAATAATGAACGACATTAAGTTTATTCACAACCAACATATATATGTACATATCACAACATTAGTAGGTATTATTGAACACATTGATATTTATAGTAGTTAATTATAATGTTGACTAACAGGAACTTTTTCAGTGGAGTGGAACTAACCGTATTTTTGAGCTTTATTCACCACGTCTTAATGACATACGATTACTAGACGTTCGGAATGCTATTAAATAAGAACACATCGAATAATTCAATTAGTAATATTCATAATTGCGTTAAGGAAGCTTTCGAATAATGGTCGAGGAAGAGCTTTCGTAAATATATCAGCCAATTGTTCCTTTGTAGGAATCCATTTTATATCAACTAATTTTTGAGAATATACTTTACAGACATACTTATATTTTAATTTCACTAAGTGTCTTAATGCTTTGGACTGACCAGATTTTACAGCTTCAATAGTAGCTTGATTATCTTCAAAAATTATAGGACTAACCTTTTGTTTTAATATTTTTGAACACAAAGTTGATAAATATATTACGTCTTTACTAGCTTGATTTAAAGCAATATATTCGGCTTCCATAGATGAGGTAGCAACCCATTTTTGTCGTTTGGTACCCCAAGCTATTGAGTCACCAAATATTTGAATTAATTAGCCTGATGTGGACAAACTGATGTGAGGCGTACAGAACAAGGATCGAAAGAACTTGAGACTTCTGATATTATGGAGGTTTATTACACGAGTGATTAATACATTACAAACAAAATATGAAATGGCGAAGCAACAGCAATATCGTATCGAGAGTAGTAGCGGAAAGCACTTCGTGGTGAGAGTGTACGTATGACATATATATATAGTGATCGTGGTGATGATGATGATGAAGAATGAGTGAAGGTGGGATTTCGTATCAACACGCCCCTGAAATTTTACCGATTGAGTTCTTCATCATATTCGACGCTGAAAGTAAACGAATTATTATTGTTGATACAAAAATTATTAATTACAAAAATATTATATATGTAAAAAAAATAAAATATTAACATCCCATTATCAACATATTATTATGGTAACTTTTTGTGTTTCGAGAAAGAAATAATTTTGCTATGCTGTGCTTCGAAAATAAATAAAATAATAAAATAAACAAATATTGTAACATGCATAAAATATTCAATGATAATATATAATATATAAAAAATGGTATTGTAAAAAAAATATTATGATAATATAAAATTGGTAACATGCAAAATATTAATTTATTATAGGTAACGTGTAATTTATTTGTTATATCTTTCGATTAGAAAAAGATCGGAAAAGGAATTCGAAAAAGAAGAAAAAAAAATATTCACGTATACATATTACATTAAAGAAAAAGAAAGAAAGAAAAAAAAATATAAAGGTATTTCCGAATACGAGTTCATTGAATTCAAAAAAACGTTACGTTTCGTATTTTATCTTAAACGTGTGACATGAAAAAGATTGTAGAATAATATTCATTGCATCGCTTATTATCTTTCGTGTGTTGCTATTGTATTTGAACTGGCGCTTATAATGTTTTATGATAAAGCAACGTTTTCGATTTATCTTAATTTGTGGTCATGTAATGGGTTTAATCTTTATTGTATTTATTGTTGGAGAGTTTCTTTTCATTACTTCGTGTGGGAATATTACGTGTCTCTCACGGTTGTTTGAAAATGTATAGGGTTTTTATTATGCGAATTGTAGGGTTTATTCTTGCTCGATTTTTCTGCTATTTTCTTTGTTAAAATTTTCGAGAGGTCGGGCATTTATCTGTTACAAGTATTTTCTGGTAAATGGTATTGTTAAGTACTAATTTTGCAGTAATTGAAGGTTAACTTTTAAGCATCTATTTTCATGTTACGACCTATATTTTGGACTTGGGACGACTTGTACTTTGAAATGGTAAATTTCGAAACATATTATTACTTTGAAATAAATGAATTATTTTTATATTGTATTATGTATAGATGTTCGTTTCATTTAATATTTTGACAATTATATTTTTGAATTTTGAACGATCCAACAATTTTGTCAAAATATCCGCTAATTGATTATCAGAGCTTACAGTTCTAAAAAATATTATTTTTTCCTCAAATGCCTCCAAAATTGAGTAGCACTTGATCATTAGGGCTCTCAACTATTTCTGACTACCCCCCGAACATATTTTTTGTGTTGAAATATTATCTTCCATTACATCCACACTTAATTTTTCCCCTAGAATTTCGTAATTCATATATTGTATTACTTTTATGGTATCTAGTGCGTCATAGACTGCAATTATTTCGGCTGCTGTACTTGATGATGCATGAATGGTTTGCTTACCGCAATTCCATTCCACCAAGTCTCCATAAGAAAATACCATAAATAGTTATGGACTTCCCTTTTCCCAAATTATTTATATCTATGTTATGTTCATCGACCTGGGGTGCATACGAGGCATCAATATAGGCCTATATACCATCCCCTTTTGATCTATATATTATATTGTAATATTTCGTAGTATTAATATATCTGAAAATTATTTTTACATAATTTTTCAGAGTGTTATTAGAATTATTTTGAAAGCGGGATAAAAAATTTACCGGGAACAATATGTCCGGTCTTGTAAGTCTCGCTAAGTATAGTAGTCCACCTATCATTGACCTATATTCTGTGTCATCTATGCCATTTTCAATTTTATCTAATTTTAACCCTGTTTCCATTGGAGTATTCGTATTTTTTAACTCCAAAATTCCAAATTTCTTTAACATTTTGTCTATATGCTTGTATTGGGAAAGTATTATTGTGTTATTTTCTATGTTTCTAGTTATTTCTAAGCCCACAAAAAATCTCGGGTTATTTATTATAGTGATCGTAAAATCTTTTTGTAGCTCCTCATTTATTTTTGTAATTGATGACTGTGAGTTTGATGCAATCAATATGTCATCCACATAAGTTAAAAAATATATTTTTTCATCATTATTAATTATAGTGTATAAACATCTATCACTTTTGGTCTTAGTAAAGCCCATCTCCCTTACCTTTGTATCCAACAGGTCATACCATGACTTACTGGATGTCTTTAATCCATAAATAGACTTTTTTAATTCTAACACCTGATTTGTGTTGATATTTACACCTTCAGGTTTCCTTACAAAAATGGGTTTAATATTTGGTGAATTTAGGTACGCAGTTTTCACATCATACTGCACCATAATTAATTTTTCTTTATTTATTATAGATAGCAATGATCTTATCGTTCCTACTGATGCCACCGGGCCATGGGTTTCAGCAATATTATATTCGGTTCTATCCTTAAAACCTCTTGCTACAAGTCTTGCCTTTGGTTTTGGATTTCCAAATTCATCAAATTTAATTGTGAAAATCCATCTTGTGTCTATAAGTTTTTGGCAATCGTAGTCGACTATTTCCCACATATTCATATCATCGAGAGAATTAAATTCATCATTTATGGCCCTGATCCAATCATCTCTAAAAGGGTTCAATTCTATTTCAGAATAATTTTTCGGAATATTATCCTCTATATATATTTTATTATACCTTACATTTACATTCATGACTATAGGGTTAATTATCCCCAAATCATACTCGTAATCTGATGACTTTATCATTAATGGTTTATTATTTATTAATAATGATTTAATATTTTGGGTTTCGTCTACCTTAACATCACATGAGATATACGATTTTGTATTATAGGGGTCTTTAAGACAGTATCCCGTATTTGTATAACCCATCATTATACTTTTTTCTGCTCTGTGTGCTAACTTCGGGTCGATTTTGTTTTTCAGTTTTGCTTTGGCTTTTGTGGCATTTTGTTTTCTGACTTGTACAGGAATATGTCTGTAAGTCAATGCTCCAAAGACTTTAAGGTTTTTAAGATTTGGTTTTATCCCATAAAATAGTTCGTAGGGTGTTTTATAACCCTCATTTGCCTTTGTGGGCGATCTATTAATTAAATATGCAGCTGTTACCACAGCATAGGACCAATACTTTATATCAAGGTTGGCATCAATTAACATGGCCCGTACTCTCCTCATTAAAGTTTGATTTTGCCTTTCGGCAACACCATTTAATTCCGGAGAATATGGCACCACATAATCCATTGCTATGCCAACCTCATTGCAATAATTTAATATTTTTATATCAGTATATTCCTTGGCATTATCACACCTAATAGTCCCTATGGGATATTCTGGAAATTTATTTCTCATAGATACTATAATATTTTTAAATTCATTTGTGACTTGACTTTTGCTAACTATGGGCATGACAAACGTATACTTTGAAAAGTGATCTATAAAGGTTAAGATATACTTCTGGTTCGCCACTGAGGGCGTAAACGGACCCATAATATCTGCGGATGCCATTTCCAGTTTTCGAGTTGGCTTAGTTCTAACACCATTATGATCCAATCTCGAATTATTTGCGATACAGCATATTTGGCAATTCAAAAAATCCTCATCCCTAAAATTTATATTATCGGGAATGCCGACTGCTAGAGTCTTCAACTTTTGCAGATATCTGGCATTTAAGTGTCCTAGTCTCCTATGTATTGTTAATTTTTTATTAATATTATTATTTATTTGTGAGTTATGGGGTGTTCCCTCAATTTCATTATTATCATCTCTTATTTCTTCTTCCTCACCCCCCTCAGGTGATTCATTATTATTGTCATCTTCCTGAATTTCTAACTCTACAGTAAAATCATCCCATTCATCATCTATATTTTGAGTAACGGGGGCACATATTATATTATTTTCATTATTATCAGTGTTGTTATTAGTGTTTTTATTATTATTTTTGATATTATAATATATATAAAAGATTCCCTCTTCTTTTTTCGCAGTCATTATTATTTCAGCATTTTCAATAAAATATATATTAGCAATATTCTTCTGTTGATCAATATTGATCGTACCTGTGTTTGTAATTTTTATGGCTGAAATAATATCTAGGTTTAAATCCGGCACATAATGAACATCATTTAACTCTATCAATGATTGAACTTTGTTATAGTTTTCGACTTTGATCACCATTCTCCCTGTATGAGTAGCATATAAAAAAGTATTTTTACCAGCACATTGCAATTTGATTGGAGTTACAAACTTTTTAACATCGACTAATTTTCCCAAGTCGGATGTCAAATGCACCTCCGCAGCTCCATCCAAAATTGCTCTGTGATTTAATATATCATAATTTTTATTTTTATTATCTTTATTATTATTTGTTAATTCGTTCAACAACCACTCATTATTATTTCCGTTGAACTTTTTTACCATACAAGACATCTTCACCTGCTGTTCCGAATTCTCCTTTTTATTAGAGTTCGGTTGAGTTATATTAGCTTTTGGGGGATAAGTTCCCTGATTATTATTAGAATTATTATTATTATTATTTTCTCGTGGATTATTGTTATTGCAATTTTGCGCTATATGGCCAAATTGCCCACACTTGTAACATTTTGGATTATTATTTTGATAATAATTTCTATTATTACCTCTATAGTTGTTGCCTCTATAATTATTACCTCTATAATTCGAGTTACCTCTGTAACCATTTTCTCTATAATTTCCTTTATCATTATTCCCATTACTATTTGAATTATTATTCTGGTTCTGGTTTGATTCATTATTATTACCATTACCATTATTGTTATTTCTATTATTATTTGCATAACTATTACGATTATTACCATTTCCTCTAAAATTATTATATCTTCCCCTATAATTATTCCTATTATAATTATTATTACTATTTTTATAATTATTATTTATTTGGTTATTATTACCATTTTGTTTTTTCAAAGTTTGTTCCCTGAATTTTTGGTCAGAGTCTTCTCTTAATATTCTTTTGAAATTATCTAAATTTTTTTCGTTTGAAGGTAAACTTTCATATTGAATTTTCGCAATTGCCTGTTCATAGCATAAGGCTAACTGCAAATTCTCCAATTCCTCTGATTCAGTAACTTCTTTACCGCTATCTCTTACGTCGGTTACTAGTTCATCCCATTTTTTCAAGAAACCTTTCATATTTCCTCCAGGCTGAAATCTAAATTCCATCCATTTTGCTTTCGCCATATTAGCTGTGACGGAAGTTTTCGTACCATAAATATTATCCAGTTTTTTTTAACATTAATATCGCTGTATTACAGTCTCTTATCTGTTTTGTTATTTCATTTGACACTCTTTCCAATATAAAGGCTTTTGCATTGTCTTGCATTTTGCAATAACTTATCATATCTTTTTCGGGACGGAAATTTAAATCATCTATATGATCAATATATAATTGTAGGAATTCATGTTCCCCGAAAATATCATAATATCCGGCTCCCCTAATAGCCGAAATGATCATCCTGCGCCAGTCTAAGTAATACTTTCCATTAAATACTTTTCCTAATGGCGCCTGTATAGGTTTAATTTCGTTTTGAGATGCCATATTTTCTTTAATTTTTCTAAAACCTAACACACTTTTTTCTGTATTAATAACAGCTATGTATTTTTTACTTTCTATAGATTCTTTTTCAATTTTCTTAATTATATTTTCTTTTTCGCTATTTTCAACTTTATTTCTTTCGATATTCTCCAGTTTTTGTTGTTATTTATTAATTAAAAAATCTATTCATAAATTTTTCTTTTGATTTTTCTGAACTATAAATTCTACTTGAAAAATAATTTACTGAGGATTCTGAAATTTTAATATATTTTAAACTACTAATATTTTCTATTCTTCTGGATATATCCACTACAAAGGACTCCAATATTATTTCTCCTGTGAAATATGTGACGTAGGGTAAATTGTAAGTTTCAATTTTTATGTCTATGACTTTCTCACCTTCAAATTTATTAATTAATTCTTTCAGTTCCTCCTTTTCAATGTTATATTCACCTAATTTTCCTTCGCACAAACTTATTATAGGGGGCATAAAAAATTTTGACTATTATTCAATTTTCCTTTTTATACTAAGTTCAAAAAAAAATAGTTACGCAAACACGAAAAATAACCAGCTTCAATGAATATTACCTTTACAAAACACAAAAAAAAAAGAAAAATATTGTACTTTACTATTTCTGTTGCGCCGACGAATAATTCCAGTTTTCTGCACTCTGCTGTCTACCGTTGTACTGCCTGCTTAAATTTGGTTTGGAGTTGGCCGAAAAGTTGGGTCCTCGATGTGTGGATCTACGATGAGTCCTCAATGACGGGAGCAGGTTTCCTTAGGCTGTTCACTCGATCTCTTTGGCGGTCCTTCTTGGATTTAGCGTTCAATGACTTCCAGGTTCGGCCGTTATTAAGTCGGGAACTTCAGCTTCAAATTTATGATTTAATTTTGAATTTTTCAAAAATTAAAAGTGAATTATATTTTGAGTTTAAACTTCTCGAAAAAACACGGTAACTATTTCGTGTATTATTCAACAGAAAACATGAAAAGATTTTCGCGCAACAGTAAATAAATTCAAAAAAAAATTATTTCATTAGTTTAGATTTCTAAGTCTCTCCTCATAGTTCTACCGCAGCGATGGCTACCATGATGTGAGGCATACAGAACGAGGATCGAAATAACTTGAGAGTTCTGATATTATGGAGGTTTATTACACGAGTGATTAATACATTACAAACAAAATATGAAATGGCGAAGCAACAGCAATATTGTATCGAGAGTAGTAGGGGAAAGCACTTCGCGGTGAGAGTGTACGTATGACATATATATATAGTGATCGTGATGATGATGATGAAGAATGAGTGAAGGTGGGATTTCGTATCAACACAAACCATCTGGATCAGTCATGCCTAAAGAAGCATCACTGTAACTAATGAAATTATTACCATTACCTTGGAAGTATATTCCAAGGTCTTTAGTTCTTTTTAGGTATTTCAACACACGTTCAACTTTAATCCAATCGTAAATGTCATAATTACTACATTTACGAGTTAATATATTCACACAGAAAGAAATATCAGGTCGAGTACACATAGTTAAATAGAGAAGAGCACCAACTACTTCTCGATACGGAATATAATATTTTAAGTTCAACATTGTTTCAATTTTAGGTTCATACTTAGCTTTTTGATCCGCTTGATTAGTGACCATAGGAGTATCGCACTCTTTACAGTCATTCATGCCATACTTAGACAATATAGACTCGATGAAACGCTTTTGTGACAAACACATTTTTCTTTGATTTTTATTACGATTAATTTCAATTCCTAAGTACTTTTTAGGTTCACCCATAATTTTTAACTTAAATTCTTTATTTAAACTACGTTGAGTTTCTAAAATTTTATCTTTATTATTTCCAGTAATAAGAATATCATCGACATACGCAACAATTATCATAAAGGTATAATTTCTTTCCCAATAATAAATGTTAGCTTGACCTTCATGGACAATAAATATCATGTCAGACATAGCCTTTTTGAAACAAACATGCCAGCATTTGGGACTAACCCAAAGACCATACAAAGATTTCTTTAATTTACATACATGTGTGCGTTTGAACTCATCGGATTTATTAACACCATCAGGAATTTCCATGTAAATATCTTTCTCAAGTTCACCATTAAGGAATGCTACATCTACATCAGTTTGTATAACATCCCACTTTAATTTATTTGCGATTGCTAATATAGCTCTGAACTCAGCAATACTTAAAGTTGGAGCATATATCTCAGAATAATCATATATATTTTTATCTTTGTAGCCACGACTTATTAAGCGTGCTTTAAAAAGTATATTACCATTTCCTTCAACTTTTCTAACAAATATCCACCTAGAATCATTTGTTTTAGTATACTTAGGTCTTTTAACATAATCCCAAGTATCACTATCTTTTAAGGATTTTAATTCTTTATCTATTGCTTTTAACCACTCAGATTTATTTTTACATTTGAACACAGAATTTAAATTTTCAGGTACTTCATTTAATTTACACATCATAGAAAAATACTTCTTTTCAATTACTTCAGGTTTATCTTTAGGATTAATTATTTCTAACTCATTTTCAATTTTAGACTTACTGAAAGTTGTATCACTGAATTTGACTTTCTTACTTTTGGACACATAGACAATTTCTTCATTTAAATTACGTTTATTTGAGCTATTTTTATTTTGGATTAGATTGTCCGAAATATCTCCTGCAAAGTAAACTTCAGGGACTTGTTCACTTTCGTCCCAAGTATTAGTATCAAAAGTAGGGAAACCATTTTTTGAAAAATAATCGAACGGAAATTTATCTTTGAACATTACAGATTCTGAAAATTCAACATCACTACATTTATGTAATTTACCTGTTGTTGGATTTAAAAGTTGCCACGATTCAGCATTACATCAGACGAGAATACACACTTCTCCACGGCCTTCTAACTTTTTAACATTTTGTTTTTCATATGGTATTTTTTGGTATGCCACACAGCCAAATCGATGAATATACTTAATTGTAGGAACTTTATTCCGAAGTAACTTATATGGGGTTTTAAATCCTAACTTTTTATGAGGTAACGTATTGTGAATATGAACAACTTGGTTTAACACAAGTTCCCAAAACTCAATAGGTAGACCACTATCGATGAAAAGAGCTCGAATTTTCATAAGTAAAGTTTGATTTACTCTTTCTGCCACGGCATTAAGTTGAGGAGTATCAGGAGGACAAGTCTCAACAATGATACCCTCATTTGCAATAATTTTCTTCATAGACACACTCATATATTCTCAACTACCGTCGATACGTAAATAATTAATTTTAGCTGAGCTATCACCAAGATTTGCTCGCATTACTTTTAGATACTCTACAAAAGTTTCAGTCACACAGGTTTTATCTTTAATACCGAACGTCACATTATATCTAGAAAAATCATCTGTAAAAGTTATTATGTAAGAACTTTTCTGCCAGACTCCCACTGGTTTTATTGGGCCAATTAGATCGGAATGAACTCTTACTAAAGGTTTTGATGCGACATCACGCACAGCTTTATGAAGACGTTTTGTTATTTTTGCCAAATTACATGCTTCACAATCTTTAATTTCATCTGCAAAATTAATATTTTCGAGAAATTTAAGTTTTCTTTGCTTTTTCTAAATATGCGACTGACGCGTGTCTAAGTCTTAAATGATAAAGAAGACCTAACTTCTTTCGAATACTTTCTTTATTGAACTCATCTATTTTCTTTAATTCTTCGATTGTAATATTAGCACCAATATCTAGAAATTCTTCTAGACCTTCATCATCAAGCTTTTGAATATTTGTATACTCTTGAGTTGAAATATAATCATGATCATGGTCATTGTCCTGACTAACAGTTTCATTTTCTGACTCTCATCATACATCATGAATTTGAGCATAACCATGCTCTTTATTTATTTGTTGCTGACTAATAGCTTCTTTTTGTTTTGTCACACAGACTTTTTCATTATTTTCACTAATTTTTAAATTTATAATCCAATAATTTTGAAATTTATGACCACACAGAATAATTTCGCCAGTTTTCTTATTTATTATTTTACACTCAGTATTTGTAAATATTGCATTATAACCTAGTTTCGTTATTTTATGTAACGAAAATAGATTATCGCTTATTTCTTTAGAATAATTTACGTTTTTCAACTCAATTTACCACAAAGATTTTTCACAAAGATAGAACCTTTATGGGTTACGTATAAATTTGCAACTTCATTTTTATTAGCACAAGAGATGATTTTCGGTTTCTTTAATTTTTGAACATTTTTCATAAATTTAAGATCGGACACAAAGTGATTTGTAGCTCCTGTATCACTAAGAAAACAAATTTCATTTCTCCCCTGTTCATTAATATACATACACTTAGTAAATTTTGATTTGGTTCTTAAAACCATCGCTTTACCTTTCGGGTTTGGAGACTGACTCCTAGACGAACTTGAACTTTTGGACAAACCGGAACTTGAAGTAGATGAGGATGACGATGAACGTCTTCTTGTAGAACGAGCACCATGTTGTTTACTTTTCTTATGGTACTTGTGTGAACGCTTGGATTTATGATACAACTTATGTCATTTCTCCCTTCATTCACCTTTGTTGCGGAACTGATCGGATATTTTATTTGTTTCGGACTGACCGGAAGAATCGTTAATAGGCTCTAATCTAGTGGTGGCTTTACATTCCGCCGCTAGATGACCACGCCTATTGCACTTATAGCATTTACAAGTAGCTTGGTCAAACTTATTTGCTTCATTACTTTCTCCTGCAAAATCAAACTTCTTATTAAAATTGCCACTAAGTCTTTTTCTTTTAAAATTCGGATTATTAAATTTAGCTGCCTTAGCCGCAGCTTTATCTAACTTATAGGTATTATTTCGTTCTTTTAATAACATTTCTTCTTCTAATGCTATGCCTTTAGTTTGTTCATAAGTAATATACCACAGAATTTCACCATTAGGACCAACCTGTTTACGATCTTTACATTATATTCTAATATTCGGAAATGGAATTATCATATGATTTAGGAAAGCTTCGAGCTTTCGTTCTTCGGACCAACCGTTATAATAAATTGTTAACTTACGAGATAATTCCTCAAATTCTTTCAGCCATTCTTTTAATTCTATATTTTTAGGATTAAAAGATTTCTGATAGATTTGAGTTATGTATGTGTCGCACACACGACCTTTTGGTTTTTTCATGTTTAATTTTAAGGAAACACACCGTAGGATCAGATTCACCAAAGATTAATTTTCTATGATTTTTGTCCAGCCATTCACACAGAGTGGCTCGGGAATCAATTTTAAGCTGAGTTTGATTTTCCTCTAAGCGAATAGGATTATTAATATCAAAAACATTTTTAAATTCGAAATGAGAAATATACATACTAAATTGATCATACCATAGCCGGAAATCGGTCTCCTCGGTTAATTTAACTGGAGTAATACGAACCTTAGTTGAAAAATAATAATTATGATTTTCCTTACCCCATGGCTCCGAAGACGAGTAATGTGTACCGATATTCCTTCCACGATGTTGGATCGGGAGGTGCCTTTCTTTTTCTGCTGCAAGACGATCTCGTTCTTCAGCATCTCTGAACACCTGATCTCTCCTCTCGATCATTTCCCACATTCGACGTTCATTATCTTCTTGTACTCGTTGTCTCTCTTCTTCTGCCTCCTGCTCTTTTCGTTGCTGTTGTTGTTCATGTCTACGACGTTGCTCCAACTCACGGGCTCTGTCTGCGTCCAAACGCTTTTGTACTCTTTCGGCCATTACCTGATCCTCGCATATTTGACGTTCTCTTTGCGCCTTTGCGACTGAACTTTCCCAACGTTACCTTTCTTGATTTGCGACTTCACGCTCTTCTCTCGCCTGTTTGTCCTCCCAAGTTTCTTCTTGGATCATATCCAAGCTCGTTTGATTCGTCACCGGACGATAACTTGGAGTTGGCAGAGCTATGACACACGTAGGTTGTACTTCAGTTTCATTTTGTGTTCAACTTACGGTAACTGTTCGTTGCTCCTGCTGATTTTGATTTTCATCAACAAGATCTTGCACACTTACGACTAACGTTTCTTTTGGTTGCGAAGATTTCGAATGCACTACTTGTGCAAATGATCTTGTTGCGGACACACCGGAGGTTTGGGTAGTTTTCGATTTTGTCGCGGACACACCGGCATTATGCTCCTGCATAATTCTTTTATTACGTTGTCGGGCAGTTTCTTGAGTAAGATCAACTTCCATGGTATCTGAAGTTGATTTACTCACCGTAGCGGACGAACCGATATTTTGTGGTAATGTGGACTGACCGGAAATTTGCGTTGATACGGACTGACCAAAATTTTGCGTTGTTACCTGACTAACAGGTTCTACTTGACAACGTGCCTCAGATCTTTGATTTTCGATCAAGATATTTTGGCATATTTTCAAGTAGTCTTCAGTTACAATAGCAGCTAAATTAATGTCATATGCCATGACATTTTCAATGGCCTTTTTAAATTCAGCCATTAATTTAGCTTTTTGCGACGCACGCTCCATTTTGTAATCCGTTCTGGCATAAGTAGGCGCCATTAGATTTAAGTTCGAACTTACTGAATGCTGAGTGTTAGACAAACTGAATAATGGTTGAGTGGTCGAACTAATCGTATTTTGGTAACTCTGTTGACTAGAAATTGGTAACAAACGTAATGGGACATTAAGCCCTGTAGGTGGGGGAACATTTTCATTTGCCATCTGATTTGGCGGTATCTGAAATTATATACGTGAACACACACGAAAATTAGGTTTTTACAGCCACGGCCAAAGATCATTTATTATACTTCAATGGAATGACAAAAGTCACATAATATAGTGAGACAAACTCATCATATGACACATGTATGCAAATATATTGCCTTCTTTTAACGTGCATACCATCAAATAAATTTCATAAGGTGCCTACTCCCACAGATATGTAGGTCTAGGACGCTTTATGCCTGGCCAGGACTTTACACCATGGTATATCATTGCACTGAAGGACTTGATTACACACAGATGAACACTAACTCATACCCAAATACATCCTTAGGATTCAGGATTTGCTCGTAAAAATGAGAATTCATTCAAAAATGATCGAAAAGAATGAATATTTTAAAGTTACAATATTCAATTTTTCACACAGAATATACTTCTCTCCGTTAATTAAGTACTTCAGTACCTAGCCTCCATTATTACACTTTCGAAAAATTTATTCATTAGCTCCCTCCGAACTGGGATTTTTGTATTTAAAGTACACACTCAAATTACAAACTAATTAATTTTACATACCTGGTATAACGATAGATATCTTATTATTTGTAATGTTTCGTCATCCATATTCATTTTATTTTATTAAAATTAAAAATCAAAATAAAAGACGTACTTTTAGAAATTTTTTTAACGAACACTCACGTTTTCAAATTTGAATGAACGTTGATCAAAATTACTACGCAGAACTGACTGCTTGTATTAGTGGTAGTAAGTCAGTTGATTTTTCCAGCCAATCAGGGTTCAGCAGGGTTCATCGGTGAATTCATCAGAATTAACACCGCTGGACACACCAACACAAACACAATAAATTACGTAATTACTACCCTTGACACTAAGTCTGAAATCTTTCGGAATAACCGTATTTCAAGATTTCTTTATTACGGGTAATTATTCTGACCACACAGGTATAATTTTAATACAGAATAATAATTATTGGAAACACATTCCTCTAATTATAATTACGTATTTCAGTGTCTGTCACCCTTATTGCTAAGCTCCCAATAATGGTGTCTTTTATTTACGTGCAACAAATGCGTATTTAAATCACAAAGAGAAAATGTCACCTAGACACACATGTAATATTGTACTGTTTTGAACATGAAAGACGGCTTCTTTATACACCTCTCTTCTGCTCCTGCCATCTTTTATGTCCGTGCACTTAGCGTAATTTAATTTATTCAACCACCACGTGTTTGGCATATTTGCCTAAACTTATTACGTAGTTATTTTTGACTGACAACTGACATACTTCCCAGACACACTGAAGGACGTTTTTAGGTAATTCGTAGACTCACTTTATTTTCTAAAATTGTCACTAAGACCACAATTAATTATTTATCACTTAAAAATTCAATGATTGTTACTTACCCTTATGGTCCTTGTCTTGTATCGGGATGTAAACTTTACCGACGCCATACTATTACTGGATTCTTATCCACAATACTTACTATACACTATATCACTATTTTATTGCACGAGAATCTAAATTATTATTATTAATTAACTTTTCGATGCAACCATATTGGAGGATTCAATAAAACAGTAATTAATCACGAGAAGAATATATTTTGTATGTTCACCATACGAGATACAGAACAGAAGTGAACTCATCTTAACGTGAGTTCCTAACATACAGAATTTACATGATTACGTGAGGTCACACAGAAATATTATAGTACGTATTATTAACTGTAGAGTGTACCAAGGTGGAGACAAGATAGGACCATCATATATAGCTGGAATTCTAACATTTTATTTTCTGTTAGAGTTAGCCTTTGACTTTATCAAAGGTTCCAGCTATATATGATGGTCCAATTTCGTCTCCTCCCATTGACTATGTATGTATATAGTCAAAGTCTCCACCTTAGTACACTCTACAGTTAATATTACATACTATAATTTTTCTGTGTGACCTCATGTACTCATATTATCTATGTATGTCAAGAACTCATGTTACAATGAGTTCACTTCTGTTCTGTCTCTCATATGACAAACATACAAAATATATTCTTGTCGTGATTACATACTGTTTTATTGTTTCCTCCAATACCAATAGATTTATTTTAGTTCACTACAGACCAAAGAAGAGGAAAATAACAACTCCCCCTTTATCACTATTTATTTGCATCTAGAGCCACTGATTTGTCTATTTGTGGGTTATGTCTTATTGTTGTAATGGAAATCCCACACATCTCATTCTTCATCATCATCATCATCATCATCATCATCATCACACTATATATTATATATGTCATACATTTTACTTCACTTACGAATTGCTTCCTCTACTTTTGGTTACCAATAATGCTGTGCTTCGCCATCTTATACAGTTGTGAGGATCAAATTGTATGAAAATATCGACAAAAGACTTTAAATGGTTGTAGACATAGAGCAAAGACTAGACACACACTTTACAAACACATAAATAAAACAGAAAATATTCACTTTCACAAAATTTTATTTCCACATAAAAATAGTGGAGATGTTAATTCATCAACGTTTGATGAGTGACAAGAGCCACACAAAAATATAATATCATAGTTGGGTTTCAAACATAAAATCACAGATTACAAATAGTATCAAAACAGTGTTATCACAACAAATGATATGTGAGAATAATACGCTAATGTATAATATAATTTGCTATCATTCTCACAACAGTAATATATTTTATTCTCACATATGTTTTTAGTATGCTCAATAAATTCTTTTTGAATAAAAGTCTTGTGAAGAAATACGAACTATCAACGGATCAAATTGTATGAAAATATTGACGAAAGACTAAATGATTGTAGACTGTGACGTCCGAAAACAAACGTACATCCCGAGTATAGGGAATGATATCACGATTCGAAGTATATTAATAAGTCTCGATTAATCGTAGAGTCAAAACCACAAACCAGCTCAAACAGTTAGGCCTCCAGCCTACCAGCGATAGCTCCCGAGGCCTACGAAGTATGTCGGGCAAATTTATGTAATTGGAAATAAATAAGTTGGCCGACCCATTATTACAGTTTACGTTTTATTACAATTGAAAAGGTTACTTACAAATATGGTAACAAGTCTCAGGTCATGCAGGTTATATACCATGTCGCCTCATGGTTCACGAAGTTTGGTGAACCAACAGATCTCGATTAAATGTTCATCTTCAAATTCGGAGAAGTAGTATCGCGAACTATTTAGGTTACTATCGATGTTCACATTCGAAAGTATCGGTGAAAACAATTTCAAAAGGTGACTTGATGTCGTATTAAAGAGCTGTATTTTGTCGTGAATAATATTTTGTATTCACAACGAATGGAAACTATCACGTCTAAAACAAGACTGACTGTTCACTCTTAGGCCAAAAACGTGAACAGTCAAAAAGATAAAGAATTGGTTCACCGATGATCGATATCGTAATTATACACGTCACCACATCGTTAGATAATAGTTGATCGACGTGTCTTCAATATTTCGTAGATTTGGGGAATTTATTTCTGTTGAGGAATCGACGTACTTCCCGTTCAGTTTATCGATAACACAATCTTAATGTTCAAGAGCCGTTCCCTGTCATAATACTAGTGTACATTCAGTGGTGACGTGAAGGGAAAGGCTATGGGCAATTAGATGTCACAAGACATCGAAAGAAGACTAGACACACACATTACAAACACATAAATAAAACAGAAAATATTCACTTTCACAAACTTTTATTTCCACATAAAAATGGTGGAGATGTTAATTCATCAACGTTTGATGAGCAACAAGAGGCACACAAAATACAATATCACAGTTGGGTTTCAAACATAAAATCACAGATTACAAATAGTATCAAAAACAGTGTTACCACAACAAATGATATGTGAGAATAATACGCTAATGTATAATATAATTTGCTATCATTCTCACAAGTCTAGTGTTCTTTTTTGGTCCTCACATGGTATACCTCACATCATGGTAGCTATTGCTACAGTAGAGCACTGATCAGAGACTTGGAAAATTTTTGAAATGCAGACTTATTTAAAATTTTGAATAGATTTAATTGTTGTGCAAAAATTTTTTGTTGAATTTAATGTGAATTTACACGAATAAGTAACATGTTATTGAGAATATCTAACTCGAATTTTTAATTTTTTTTTAATTTTTCAAAAATCAAAAAACAAAATAAAGTTTTGTTCCTGATTCACTAACGGCCAATCCTGAAAGTCATCGAACAATAAATTCAGAAAGGACCGCCAAAGGATCTAGAGAACCGCTGATCGAAATTTTCCATTCCCATCATCAAAGACTCTTCAAGAGATCTACAACATTGAATACCATAACTTTTGGGCCAACTTCAGTCATAATTTAAGTGGAGACGACATCGATGCACTTGGAAATATTAAACTACAAGAAAATCGCACAACACAAATCATCAAAATAATCACATGTAAAAGGTAATATACATTATAGTTAATTATTATTTTTGTGTTATATATAATTGTGTTTGAGGCCAGAAAAAAAATTTTGTTTTTGTATACATATATATGTTCCAACTTATAAATATTAAAGAAGAGAAAATAGGAGAATATAAAATAGAAAGTAAAGAACTTAAAGAATTAATAGAAAAATTTGAAGGAGAGAAAGTAATAAATTTGAAAATTGAAACTTATAATCTCCCTTTTTACACATATTTTACAGGGGAAATTATATTAGAATCTTTCACCCTAGATATTTTGGGCAGAATAGAGGAAATAAGTAGTAATAAATATATTAAAATTTTGGAATCATCCCCTAATTATTTTTCTTTGAGAATATATAGCTCACTCGAATCAGATAAAAAATTTATAGATAGATTTTTCAATAATAATTAATTGGTATAAAAAATAGAAAACTGGATAAACCAAAAATAGAAGAAATAAGTGATAGTGAAAAAGAATTTGAAAAAACAGAACAAGAAGAACAAGAATTAATTAACAAGATTAAAAAAGGATTATTAGAAAATAAGAAATATATCACAATAACAAATAAAGAAGAAGGTGTGTTAGGTTTTGAAAAAATAAAAGAAAAAATTATGGCAACCCCAAATAATATTAAACCCATTCAAGTTCCCTTAAGAAAAGTTTTTAATGGAAAATATTACTTAGATTGGAGAAGGATGATTATTTCTGTAATAAGGGGAGCGGGTTTTACGATATATTTGGGGAGCATGAATATTTAAAATCTTATATTACTCATATTGATGATCTCAATTTTAGACCAGTCAGTGAGATGCTTAATTACTGAAAAATGCAGGATAATGCCAAAGCATTTGTATCAGAAAGGGTCTCAAATGAAATCACAAAACAGATTAGAGATTGTAATACAGCAATTATGATGTTAAAAAAATTAGATAATATATATGGATCGAAAACTACAGTAACAGTGAATATAGCCAAGGCCAAATGGATGGAATTTAGATTCCAACCAGGAAATAATATGAGAGGTTTCCTAAAAAAAAAAATGGGACAAATTGGTCACAGATGTAAGAGATAGTGGAAAGGAAGTGAGTGATGAGGAAGAACTTGAAAATCTACAGCTAGCCTTGTGTTATGAGCAAGCTCTGGCAAAAATGCAGTTTGAAAGTTTACCTCAGAATGAAAAGAATATTAATAATTTTAAAAGGATACTGAGAGAGGATGCTGATCCGAAATTTTTAGATCAAACATTGAAAAAACAAATACATAATAATAATAATACACAAAATAATAATTTTAGGAATAATACGAATTACAATGGTAATAATTATTGGGGTAGAAATGGAAATTTCAGAGGACGTAATAATTATAAAGGAAATAACTACAATAATTATAGAAATGGGAATCAGAATTATAATCCCAATAATACGAATAATAATAACGGAACAAATGGAAATAGTGATAATAATAATAACACGAATAATAATGGTAACAGTAATTATAGAGGAGACAATTATCAGGGAAATAATTATAGAGGTAATAATTACCGAGGAAATAATAGAAATTATAACCCTAATAACATAAAATGTCATAAATGCGGTCAAAATGGTCATATCTCACAGAATTGTAACAATAATACTAATCAACAGAATAATAGTAATGAAATTACAAATAAAAGTCAGAATAGTTCACCAAAAACAAATCAAAACCAAACAAACAGTAATAAAAAAGAAAATTTTGAACAACAAGTAAAAATGTCATGTATGGTTAGGAAATTTTCATCCGAACAAAAGGAATGGCTATTAAATAAATTAATTACGAATAAGGAATACAATGAAAATTATGTAGAATTAAAAAATAAGGCAATATTAGATGGGGCAGCAGAGGTTCATCTGACATCAGATTTAAATAAATTGATGGATGTAAAAAAATTTATTATCCTTCAATGTGCAGGGAGAAACGCCTTTCTAATTGCTACGCACACAGGAAGAATGATAAATAAAATAGAAAATACACTAAAGAATCAATCATTAATTGAATTGAATGATGTCCATTATGTGCCGGATCTAAATATGGATATTATTTCTGCTATAAAAATAACTAATACTGGAATAATAAATATAGACCAACAAAAGAATATAGAAAATATATACTTCATCGAAAATGGGGAAATATTGATATCAGCCCTTAAGAAAATTGGAGTATTTTATATATATTATAACATTGAAAAAAATACCAATAATAATTGTGGGTATTGGCTAATACCCACCAGAAGGTCGCCAAGACCAATATTGATGGCGTCGGCGGTGTTGCGTGTTCTCTCTCAACTTACAGTGGTAAGAGGGTGCCAACCCTTTTATTTGGAGAGAATCGTGTACTGGAAATTTTGTATTATGTGTGTGCTGGTATATACGGGTGTACCCGCGCACTGTGTCAGTGAGTGGCGAAGAACAAACCTTTCGCCACTCCACGCCGTCTGCCAAACGCCGCATCATTAGCCACAGCGTTGTAATATACATCGGCTAAACGGAGAATGAATCTACATTTGATGTATCATGTAGTTTGTCAGTTTAGCCTATGTAACGGTGCTAGTTTAATGGCTAAACAGAGTACAAATATACGTAGCTCTGTTTGGCCACGCCTACGTATTATTTTAAAGTCCGTAGACTATTAGTGGCCACCAGTAATGGACCGGGGCGAACGTCTATCAACGGAGGCCAAGCCTCAAATCCCTACAGTGTGAATCCACACAGCACTCCCCCCCTAATGAGTGCATACGAATGGTAAAAACCACAACATTGGGGGGATTTACTGCTGTCTATCCCTCTCATTCTTCTCCCTGCTAAATTCCTCCCAGTCACCTATGGCCCGGCCAATTGCAGAGCCGGCCTTACGATACTCCTCGAAAAGAGCTAAACGGCTAGCATGGTATTGCTGGCGAGAGTTTCGTCCCCTAAATCTACGGGAATGACCATTTCCGCAATTATGGTTAATACGAGATGGTGGTTGGTAGGGATGGTAAGTATTTCGAGGGTGGTTCAGAAAATAACTAGGATGGTAGTAGTTGTATGGCACTGGAGGGTAGGGAGGTGGAGGCATCCGCTCATTGATAGGTATTTGAGACGGGTAAGGTGCCATGTAAGGCAAATTGGCCAAAGGGGCTAATTGTGCCAGAGGAGGAAGTGGCATGATGGGCAATTGGGCCCTAGTTATTGATGAAGAATAGGTACCGATTGATCTTCACGCCTACCAGGTGTACCAATATCCATGGCCAAAGCCAATGGTTGTTGATTTGCTGGTGGGGGTGGTGAAAGAGGTGTATTTTGGGGTTTAAAATTCCCCATGTCACGTGATGTGGATGTGGCAAGTGGTAATGGTGGAGTGCCAAGAAGTTCCTGCTCCACAGCATCCAAGTCTGCTTGTTGTTCGATGATGCAACACCTACACATTTCCTCAGAAAGACGTTCAGCATTTACCTCATCTTCATCAAGCATGTCTTCCTCGGATTGAGCGGGAGGCAATGTCACCATAGGGAAAATAGCCGTTTCATTGGTCTGATCGGGTAGACCTTTGTTCGGGGTTGATGCCATTTGGGAAAAGTCGCCGAAATTTCCAAGCGAAATAGGTTTCGAAAAAGGAGAGAAGAATTAAAGGAGAGAAAACAGTGAACAGTTAAGTTTGAAATATTATTTGGAAAAAATGTAGAAGAAAAAGCATAGAAAAGAAGTCATGAAAAGACAAGTTGTCGAGACGACGTTCAATTAGGCTAGTGAAATAAGTGCAAGATAAATTATGTGCACTGTGTCAATTTGATTTCCCTAGTCTGACAGAGATGCGCACAAGATAATGCGTCGAGTGTTTAGGTATTGTACATTTAGCCTAGAATTGGTTTTACCTCAGTATCTGATGATGAGGGTATGTTTCATTGCAATTGCACGTTTGCCTATTGTGTGAGAGTGTATTTTCATTTTTCTTAATTACATGGATGATTTCTACATGTAAAATTTTATTTATTTTATTTTTTCGATAATCCCAGAGTTTAGAAAACGTCCCGTGGTACGGGTTCAAATCCTGTGACCGGCGGAATTTTAATTTGATTTTTTTGATTTTGTCGATGGATAAATTTATTTATTTTTATTAGGGATTTATTTTATCGATCTCCACGTATAATTCGAGCGATCTGATGGTGGAAAAATTTTATTCAGTTGCCATGTATGATTCGAGCAACTGATTTTGGCAAACATTATTTAGGCTAAGAATTAATGGAGTTGCCACGTATGATTCGAGCAACTTTTTTGACCTAATTTGTTTAGACAATTTTTTATTTTCTTGTGTGCTTCAATCGTTCAGACCTACGGGTTACTATTTGATTTTTTAATTTCCTACTTCCCTTAGTCCTACCTCTTTTTCGAGTAATTATTGGCTTGTCAGGGTTGTATTCGTTATATTTAATGTCGTCATTGAATCTGACTTTTTTATGATTTTATTTTTATTTGTTATATTTTTATATTCGTCTGTTTGTGAATTATTTGTTTTTATTTTCATTTTTTATTATGTTTTCCTGTAAGTTTTTTGTTTCGACTAATTCGTTATCGACCTGTTGTGAATTTGTGAGGTCTTGTGATTTAGTCTGAGTTTTCTCAATTTTCTCATTTGTTTTTCTTATTTCCTTGGCATCGTTATTGAGTATGAAGGCAGGTTTAAGTCTATCAATGGAGACTGTTTTTTCCTGACCTCCAACGAGTATCATGAAGTTCTTTTCGTTACATGACACTACTTTAAATGGGCCGACGTATGGTTTACTCAGTCCTATTTTCATCTTGTGTTCTCGGACAAAGACGTGTGAGGTCTGGGCCAGATGTCTCGAGACATAGATCTTAGACTGACCATGTGGAGCTGCCTGTTTAAGGAAGTTGTTTGCATCGGTGCGTATTTGCTGCACCATTGTTTCGGTGCTTATTTCTTTTGAATTGGTGAAAAAGTCCCCTGGTAGGCGG
The DNA here is from genome assembly GCA_011428145.1 of Ericerus pela. Taxonomy (NCBI): domain Eukaryota; kingdom Metazoa; phylum Arthropoda; class Insecta; order Hemiptera; family Coccidae; genus Ericerus; species Ericerus pela. The sequence goes on from WOFM01000552.1 coordinate 134,551, forward strand.
AGCTCCTTGCCTAGCGCTAGTTGCGCTGCAGAATACCCTGAGTCAGTCTGGAGTGCTGAACAATCACCTAATAAATATACGCCTGTAGTAGTAAGAGAAATAAGTATCTACATACATATATAATGAAAAATATTCGCCTATTTAGTTACATATAATAGTTTGTGATTTTTACCCATTGCTACTGTTGGAAGAAGATGAGTAAATAGTACTGAATTTCGGAAAACACGAGCATCATGGGCTGACCCTGGATATCCAATGAATACATCAATAAACTTCTTTTCATGGTTACATACAGCTTGCAGTATTATACTTGTTACACCTGTCAAGGCAGGTGTTAGTATGTGGGATATTGGAAACAAAGCAAAAAAAATTTTGTGCAATAAATAATAATATACAGACCTTTACGATTAATGTAAGCTGTTTTATCAGTTTTGGGAGGATCAATTTTTATGTGGGTTCTATCAACCATACCTTCAAAAATATTTTTCATATTGGTCATTAATTACTTTTTCGTCTAATAATATTGTGAAGAAATTAGATAAATTATATTAAAACAAACCTATAATGCCCGGAATTTTTTTATTATTCAAATAAAAATTTTTTGTGACAGTCTTCTCAGCTGTATTTGGCCATTTTATGTAAGCAGTGGATAAACTACCAATAAAAAATGAGATTCGTTTGATAATTAAATGGAGACTACTAATAGCGATGTCAAATCGGTCAGCAATATCCCAAAAACTAGCAGCCTCGTGGGCAGCGAACCATAAAAAAATTGCCACACTTTTATGGGATGTTATGAAGAAGGAATGTTCTGTTAACTTCAAGTAAGTTGCATTTTCACTATATTTTTCACATATAAGAGAAAAAACTTGTCTATTTACACGAAAATGCTTCATGAATTCCTTGTCATCATATTTTGACACAACATTTTCAAAATATTGTTTTATACAATTTCTTTTTTTCGTAGAATGCAGTTCAATAATTGAGTTGATAAAAAATTTGTCATCTTCATCTTCTTCGCCATCGTCAGTTATGTTATTTTCACTATCACTTTCAGACTCATCATCAATTAATTCGGCTAGTAAAAATGACATTTTAAAATGCAAAATGAAATAAAATTTTATATGAAGCAGAAATATGATAATCTGGTGATGTACCGAAGTTAAACAATAAATGTGAGAAATTTACGACTGTCCAACTTCAAAAATGACGGACTTTAAAAATGGCGGGATTTAAAAGCTGATTAGTTAAGTATGTTGAATTAGAGAGTGGGTAATTTAAAATGACGTAAGTTTAGAAGATGTAAACTAAAAAATAAAACTGATGTAACAAAATCACCAGTTATTTTAGTGGGTGAAAATGCCTTTTCACCTACAATTAAATACCTACTTAATAATATCTCAGTGGAAGACATATTTATTTTGAAAATATAATACACTTAATTGATGGTTTTAAAATTCTTCTCGAATCATTCAAAACCAGATTTATAACCGTCATGATTTATCATCATTAAGAAAAAAAATCATTTCATGAAATTTAATATAAATGAATCGAGACATAAATGCAGCCAATAACAGATATATGTAAATTTAAGAAAAAAAAACAGTTAATCTGTCTGAACAAAAACAACTACTTTCAATAACTTATGATTTAAAAACAGCCATTTTAAAATACTTTTAGGATACGTAGTAATTTTAATTTGCGAATCAAAATGAATAACTTTTTGAAATTAATGTTCTTTTACATTTTTTCTAAAATTTTACGCAGTAGTTCATTTTTATCTGTTAAAATTTTATTTCGCTTTTCAAAAAGCTTATTTTTGCTTTTGAGTATCTCAAATTTTTTTGCATCGTTTTCTTCTTTTAGTTTGTTGAATTTCACCAATTCATCGACTACTTTCTTATTTTTTGAACGTATTAAGACAGGAAGAGAAAGAATGTCTTTAGAGGTCTCGAGAACTGCATCATTGTTTTCACTTAGGATTGAACTGGAAGCCACTATAGAGTCTCCCTGGATATCTGTATTTTCTGTTTTTAAACCAAATGAATAATTCAAAACTGAGTTGACAAAATCAATGAAAGATTACAAATATAACCGCAGTTGCTCATAAATACCTAAGTTTTCATTTTGTTCTTCTAAATTAAGAATAAGTTCATTTTTTGTTACTCTTTGCTTTGTGCTCAGTAAGAATGGAGGAAAAATTGCAGCATCTTTCTTGAGTACATCTTCCAAGTCTCTATTGTAGATTTAAAAAAAAGTAAGTTTGTAATGTACGATGGAATATGCATTTATAAAAATTTATCAGTTTTTTAACAAGGAAAGAAATGTTAATTTTACTTTTCAAATTCACATTTTACAAATCCACTTCCCATTTTTTTTCGGTTTTGCAATTTATTTTTGTACCCTCTTGTGAATTTGTTTTGGTGAGAAATGTACTTTGCATTTGTTGAATAACTCCTCAGAAATCACACACCACATTCTCTTTTTTGTTTTAAACTTGGCTACTCTTCCTACTTTCCCTTTATGTTCGTTGTATTTATTTATTATGAACTTTGTTTTGGCTTGGTCCCAAGATATTTCTTCTTTATTCTCTAAAATAATCAATGATTATGTTCATTTTAATTGTTAGCATTCTCAGTTTGGAATGAACAGCATTTATTTCAATACTTTAAACTCACCAATATCTGCAATCAGGTCCTCTTCTAGAATCTGTACGTATTTAATATCCACCATCTTCCAAATTTTACAAAAGGGTAATAGTAGAGAGACTTGAATAGAGATAATATGCTATATTTTATTTATTTACTCAGTAGCAACCATTATGATCTCCATCCAAAATGGTGGGATATTCCATTCGATTCAATCGGTGTTCCCACATATGAAATCATAAAATTTTTTATTTATTTCTTATTACTGACATAGGTATTTGCGTAGTCTGATAGATGTCCTCTGAAAATTCCTTAAACAAAATATTATTAAAACCCATTAGTGTAATAATTCAACTGCTAGTTACAGTTAGTAAAATGTTGTTCAAGATTGTTGTTCATATAATAACCTAAATATCCACAGAAACAAAGAGAAAATAAAACAAAAACAAAAAAGCTGAAGACTATTACGGTTTTTAAGTATATTTTCTACCAATGAAAATTTTTTTCAAATACCTACTGCCTTTTTGGATTTGATAACAATTTATAATGCTTTGTTCAGTTTTTGTCTGTCTTCAAAATTAAAATTCTCTGAACAGGAAATTATACTAGTACATAATATAAGTTTATATGTATACACCACAAGATTTAATTGTAAGAGAAACTACGTACTTGAGATAACAAGAGTGGAGATTATATTTTGGTAAGCATAAATCATTAAAATATGACAAAAATGTATCTCAATCATGATAGTAGATATCTTTAAATAATAAACTACTCCGATATTTTCATTTTTTGCATATGGGCAACCTTTATCCATTCATTCTTAGTGGAGTAATTATGATTTTCCAACTTCCATTAAAAGGCATTAGGAAAATTGTACTCATTTTTGTTTGTAAAATATGATGTCCTTGGATGTAGTTGTAAAGCTAGATAATACAATGAATGGATCACTTTATCTCGAGTTCAAATCAGAGTTAAATTTCAGTAGTTGCTGCAAACAAATAATACCATCAGATCTCTAGATCTCAACAAATAATAATGATTTACTTAAATAAATAAATGTCAAAAATCAGAGTTATCGAAAGGAATTACAAGAGAACCGTCAATTATAGAGAGCTGAAATTTTTCGGAGACATCAACACATATTAGGTGAAGAATCTGTGAAAATTTCAGCTTATTGGTACGTTTAGTTCTTGAGTTATCGATGAAATTTGGTTTGGATTGTCATTCAAATGACATGAACTAAACACAGTTTGGAATTTCAGTGATATCTCGAAAACTAAACATACAAATGAGCTAAAATTTTCACAGATTTTTAACTTAGCATGTGTTGATGTCTCCCGAAAATTTCAGCTCACTACAAGCAACAGTTTGTTAGTAATTACGTTTGATAACTGTGATTGTGTGGAACTAAATAAGTAAATTTTCATGATTATTATCATTAAAATGGGAAAAGCATTGAGGCAACACCTCAACAATTTGCCTGAATAGTTTTGCAAGAAACATATAGCAACATTCCTACACATCCTTCAGTTTTGTAGCTGCACAAACAGAGATAACTGCAAAGAAATGAAAAAAAAAAAGAGGAAATCATAATACTTCTCACTTCAATCTTGATTCTTGGGATAAAATTGTCATATAAATAACATTGCTGATTTGAGAGTCTGCACATGACTATATGATCATATTTACTGGGCAATTGTTTTTCCATTTTGATTTATAACCGTTGGTGCAGAAAAGGATATAATACCTGCCACTAAATTACAAATTAAACTTCACATTTTTCAATAGATATACAAGCAATTAAATAATTCGTGTGGAGTAACAACTTATGACGTTTTTTAATGATATTTTTGTTGTTTTCAGAATTCATTTCTATCATTTCAGTAAATTTCTAAAGCATTTGAAAACCATTCTTTGAATTTTAGTGAGAAGAAAACAAATCACCTATTTGCAAATAAAACGTCCAATTAAACTGATAAATAATACCTTTTTTTTATTTTTTTGCAAAATGAGGAAGAATGATAACAGATAAGAAACTGATTTCCTTAAATTGCAATTTCACTCCATTTACACCAAACTACACTGGTCTACACCTCCTAAAAAGCCAGTGTAGATGGTGTACACCCATGCAGCTACACTGATCTACACTTTTTCAATCAAACAAAATGTGTATACCTACACTAAACTACACCAATCCAATAAAACACGTTTTCAAAACTGGTGTAGGATGGTGTAGCCAGTGTAGTCTAATCAAACACAGCTAATAGAAATAGTAGATCTCAACGCAACAATAATTATAGGTGAAACAATAATGGTAATTGTTGAATACCTTGTTGTGAAAAGATATTTTCACCATAAGGTAAGCTACAGAATTTGCGTGTTCAACCACTTCATATGTAAACATACAGGTAGCCAAAACTTGGGAAAACACTGGAGATTTTAGAGCTGGTTCGGATGGTTTATATACCAACTTATTTACATGCACACGAACACATATATGTTGTGATTACATATGTTTGTGTGAACAGCATGGTGTATCATTTCTTGTAGTGATAAGAAATGATGGGCTGGTTCGTGTATGGAACTATGATATCATCTTATTGCATATTGTTGAGACTGGTCACAATTTTGTACTCGTACATTACTTGTATGTATGTACAAGTAATTACAAATCAAGCATAATTCATGTTTATGGTTTAACATCATTGAGACTAATATTTGCCAGCCTTATGATGGCAACTGTCATTAGGGGTCTGAGCCCTTTAACCTCATAGGAGATGAGTCCTGCCAGCTACTCCCCCCAGTTTTTGCGTCGAAAAAATTATAAAGTACACACAGGACTGGGGGCCTTATGGGTTTAGCACCACTTCTAATTTGCCTCCCATTTTGCTAGCCCGCTCCCAACTGTGGAACCGATACACTCATATGATTGTTTGCAGGCGTCCATCCAAGCCTGGCAATTGGTGCAGCTAGTTTCTCTCCTATGTCGTGGTGGTCAATTTTTTTTGGAGCATAGAGATGAAAACAGGAGAGCAAGGCTGCAGGAGATTTAAACTCCAGTTTCCTCAACATAGGAGAGTTTGAATTCCTCTGTGTTGAGTGAACTGGGGTTTTGATTGTTGGAGTCCTTTTGTCAGTGAATATAAATTTCATTGGCTCCAGGGTTGCCTGTAGAGGTGGTTCAAGATTTGGGGTTGCTAAAGTCAGGGCTTTCCTTTTGGATGACCTGGGAGGAGATTTTAGAGGAGGAAACAGAGATGACATCATCTCAAGGATTTTGTTGACCAGAGGTGTCATATCCATCAGTAACTTCTCTTTGATTCGTACCAACTCCTCATTTTGTTCGAGAAATTGCTGAGTTTTCAACTTCTCAGCAGCTTCTTGAGTAGTTTTGTTGTTAGATTTGTCAAGAAGTTTTATTATTGGTAGCAACATTATGAGAGTAAAGGAAAAAATGGAAAAAATATTACAAATTTTGGAGTAAGATTTTAAGGAACCAAGCACGTCTTAGTCAAGTGACAGTAGAACAGCGAGTAATTTTGTTGTGAGATTTTAGATCAATTGCAGTGTTAAAATGTCACCTTATCTAAAGTCTCGATCCTCAGCACTAAATTCCATTGATTGCCTTGCAAATAACATACATCTAGCTGCATTTCCAGGTCTTTATTCTTGGTGGATACTTACTTTGTATGGATTGTAATTGTATTTGTATAACTTACAACAAACTGTAGATTGTGAAAGCCCTGTCACTCTTGCCATTGCATAAGTGCTTCTTCAAACATTGGCACTGACACTACCTAAGACCACTGTATTATTTATTGACTCCATTTGTTGACAATGATTATCTGTTTAGTGATAAGTTACACAACCTGTTTGATTAAATCCGTCATAACAACGCTTCACTGTTGTGTTATGTGGTTTTGCTCAATTTGGAAATTTTTGGGAGAATATTTCACATAAAATGCGAAAGGATGACCGAGTTAAATATGTTTGTATCCAAAAAAAATTTTTCTTCTGCAGAATACATTATTGCACACTTGCTTTTAAACTACATTTCCTCTCAAATATTACAACACACTGAAGTGTGGTTATACTCATATGCAATACCTATTCACAATACCGTAAGATAAGATAACTTATTTTAGTGAAAAGACATGTATTTTGTACTACTCTCAATGCAGTTTATTTTTACATGCTGCGTATGAAGTTGACTGATTGTAGAAAAATTACATTGATTTCCCTCATTAAGTCATATTAACACACAGCAAATGCGATTTTTCTATGTTGCGTGATCAACTGACTTACCCTGTATGTAAATGGAGACTTATTAAATTGGAATGTAAAGAGATAAACCATAGTGGCCACAAATTCCATCACCACCAAAATAATAGCTGATTTGATGACTTGGATTTAATCAATAAACTCAGATTTGAATATTTGAAGATAATGTATCTGCCATTTGAATAATGTCTGGTGGTGCTCAAAAAAGGGATAGATTATTAATGATAAAATGTTATGCAATGACACAATCTTTAGAGGAGGTAATAGAGTTTCAAACTGTTAGTACAAATTTTCAATTAACGGACATGCTAACCAAAGGTTTGGAGAAACAAATATTACACTTTTCCAATTTCTCCATATAAAGTGCAAGTTAAATTTCAATTCTCTAAGAGGGAAAATTTGTTTATTTCTACTTGGGAGGAAATGTGAATCTTGAAGCTCAATAATGTCCTGTAAATATTTATCCGTATATACCCTATAAATTTTTAATTTACAGCTTTGCAAAATATATCTACAAAATAGAGGAAAATAATTATACAAAATTTAACAAATTTCAGAACACATTAGCTCTGTTTGATAGGATTACAATAACTTACACCAACCTAAGCCAGTAGGGATATTCCACAAATATTCAAGTAAAACTAGGCATAGAGTCATATAACATTCCTACATTTGTGGAATTGCCCTCTCGGTATAGGTTGCTGTAAGTTGGTGTAGTCCTATCAAACAGAGCTATTGTAAATTTCTGCCAAATTCATACTTGTTGATATAAAATTATTGAGGTGAGTTCTGATCACTTTGCATGGAAAAGATAAGAAAGAACTTTCATCTTAGAAAAACATTTATTAACGACGTTAGTACAACGACTGATGAGCGGAGAGCATTCTCCGTCGTGCAGTGGTGGAAAGAATATTGTGTTGGCAATCAGTGTCGCCACATGTAAAACAAATAAATGTAATATATATGTTCCATACAGTGTTAGTCAGTATAGAGTTATGTGTTCATGAGGGAGTGAGGGAATCATATCCCAACACCCCCCTGCGATTCAAAACGGACGAAGGAACATATAATTAAAAAATATCACATATTTAAATATCATATATAAAAAATTGCTATAAAAATGGTAAAAAAAAAATTAAATAAGTCGTTGACCAGTATCATGATGAACAATTAAAATGTGTATAAGTCTGTAAATCAATTGTTTTTTCTTATATATTGTGTAATTATTAACATAAGGTATATATTTAACCTTCGGTTATAGTGTCACGTCTTATAAATATTGTGTGATTTTAAATTATTATATATAAAAAAAAAAGGTCGGAGAGATCAATATCTCCTCATCGTCAGCTGTGGAAGAAAATATTATTGTATATGTCCTTATAATTAATTGTGTGGGGTTCAGGTAAATATGCTATTGTTGGAATCAATTGAATTTGTTAGGGGATGCTGATGCCAGTAAGAGAGGCAGAGCAGCGACGGCGAACCTATTTAATGTTGTGATGTGAATTGTGAAACAAAATATGGACCACTCGGTTTACGATAGGCACTAAAAGACCAACGCCCATCCGCAGTCCAAAACTAAATATCAAAAATTTTGAGGGTTATGTCAATTAAGACTATTGGCCGAAAAGTTGACTTGCTTGGAGGATTCTCGTAACGATATTTTGGAAGGTTTTCCGATCAAGTGCTTTAGTTAATATATCAGCAACTTGATCAGGCGACCTAATATCATTGAAGCTTATCAATTTATGTTGGAATGCTTCCAACAGTGCGTAGCATTTGATCGCGAGGGACCTGGATCGTTTCTGGCCTCCCACAGATGCAATGTGGGACGCAGATATATTGTCCTCATACACCTGCACTGGGTTGGTTACAGAGAAAACGCTTTCCATAAGTCTCCAGATTACATATATGTCGTCGAGTGCATCATTCAATGCAATTAACTCGGCTGCAGTTGACAAAGTTGCAACCGTGTGTTGCCGGTGAATGGCCCAATTCAACAAGTCTCCGTTTACAAAAATCATGAAGCCAGTTGTGGAGCACCCTTTCTCCAAGTTATTTATATCGATGGGTGAATCGTCTACGTCCAGTGCATATGACGCATTGACAAAAGCTTTAATGTGAGTTTGGTCGGAGTGAAAGACCAGAGAGAAGTCTCTTGTAGTCTTGAGGTATCTAATAATACGACGAACGTAATTTTTTATTTCATTATTGGAGGATGCCTGAAAATGGCATAGGTAATTGATGGCGAAAGCAATATCCGGGCGGGTCAGTCTTGCCACATATAGCAGATTCCCAATCATAGCCCTATATTCGGTATCGTCAATTCCATTTGTTGGTTTATTTATTTTGAGCCCAGTCTCCATGGGTGTGGAAGATGGATTGCATTCGGTCATTCCGAACTTCCTGAGAATCTTATCAATATATCTATTCTGTGCAAGTATTATTTGTTTTCTTGGGATATCACGACTTATTTCGAATCCAACAAAAAAGGTTGAGTTGTGTTCTATTTTTAAGGTAAAGTTTTTATTAAATGTGTTTATTAAGTCTTGTGTCCACTCGTCGTGGTTGCTAGCCAACAACATGTCATCCACATAGACTATTAGGAGTGCCATTGCACCAATATTATCCTGTTTGACGTATAAACATCTATCTATCTTTGACTGGATGAATCCAGCTTGAATTATTGTTGAATTCAACAAGTCGTACCAACTCTTGGAAGATGTTTTAAGTCCATATATTGACTTTATTAGTCTCAGGCAATTATTTTCGCCTAGTTGGCATCCCTTAGGGTTTGATATGAATATAGGATATTTTATTTGTGAGTTAAGAAAGGCTGTTTTTATATCGAATTGTGTTATATTTAAACCATATTTATTGGTAATTGACAGTATCCATCTGATTAACCAGTATTGAATTAACGGGGCATATGTTTCGGTTAGAGAGTAATGGGTGAGATCTTTAAAACCCCTCGCAACCAATCTAGCTTTCGGTATGTGAACGCCTTGGTTGTCGGGTTTCGTGGTGAAACACCACTTTGTATCTACCAACCTCACATTTCTCTCCTTTGGGACGACTTCCCACACGTCCATATCAGATAATGAATTCATCTCGTCTGTAATGGCTTGTTGCCACTCTTCCTTAAAGGGGTTTTTTTTGACATCCTCCCATTTTTGAGGGATGTGATCCTCAATATAATTTTTATATCTTGATTTAAATAAATTTAAAATTGCAGGAGTTTCTATTATATTATTATTATCTTGAGTATTTTCATTATTATTATTTATATTATTTATTTTTTTTATGTTTCTCATTTCATCAAATCTGACATCGCAAGTGACATGCAATTTGTCCATTAATGGGTCCCTTATACAGTACTCACTATTGGTATACCCTACGAAAATTCCTTTGTTGGATCTTTAGGTTAATTTTGGGTGTTCACTGTTGGCTCTTTTTCTTTTATTTCTTGTGGCTTGTTACTGACAAACCTCTATGGGGATATGCCTGTGAGCGAGAGACCCAAAAACTCTCATATTGGATAAGTCCGGCTTTGTGCCATAAAACATCTCAAAAGGGGTTTTATTATCTTTATTGGCCCTAGTTAGGCTTCTGTTTATAACATAAACAGCTGTCAGAACAGCCAATGACCAAAAACTGAAGTCCAAATCAGAGTCAAACAACATAGCCCTTGTCCTTGCCATAATCGTTTGATTCTGCCTTTTGGCCATCGCATTCAACTCTGGTGAATACGGAACAACTAGCTCAAGGTTTACGCCGTTGTCCTCACAAAACGTCTTCATATTTGAGTCAAGATATTCCCTAGCATTGTCACATCATAAAGTGGCCATAGGGTGATCCGGGAATTTCGACTTTAATTTCATGTATAATTTTTTAAACTCCTCGAAAACCATTGATTTTTTCTCGATAGTGGAGATAAAAGTGTACTTTGTGACATGATCCACGAAAATCAAAACATACTTTTCACCATATATGCCTGGTGAGAAGGGGCCCATTGTATCTGATGAAACGAGCTCGAGTTTCCTCTCAGGTCGTGTGCGAGTTCCATTATGCCCTAATCTTCTAGAGTTAGCTTTCACACATACCTCACACAGACTGAACTCGTCATCACAAAAAGTAATTCCATTTGGAATACCTCTTGAGACCTTTGTAAAGAACTTTAAATTTTTTCCTGATAAGTGTCCTAGTCTCCTATGCCATATCATTTTTTTGTCTATTTTTGATGTTTCTATACTCTCATTAGTTTCTTGATTGTCATTTATTGTATTATCATTATTTATTATATTATTATTGGTATTTGTATCTACATCCTCATTTATTTCACTTCCACCTTCATTCATTTCATTTTCTTGTGGATTACTATTATCATGTTCGTCATTAGGGTTTATTATAATATTATTATCTTTATTATTATTAATTGTGTTTTCTTGTCTTTTATTATTAGTATTCTCTTCATTCTCTTCATTTTCCTCCTGACTTTCCTCTACAATTTCTTCTTCTACTTCATATTCCATCCACTCATCTTGGGAATTTATGTTAGGCATACATGCCAATTTATTCGATTCATTATTATAGGGACATATTTTATTTAAGTCATCTTCATTTTCTATAATATTAACGGCGGACTCTGGTACAATTTTGTACTTCATCATGTACACGCCTCTTATTTTTGGGGCTAAAAAGATGACTTCATCCGTGCCCCGGATGTATATGTGTGCTGCAGAGAAATTTTGGTCTATGCCAAGCGCCCTATTTTCTGTTATTTTAATCCCTGACATTAGATCTATGTTTAGGGATGGTACATAATGTACGTTTTTTAATCTTATTACTGTTTGGTTTCTCTCTGAATTTTCCACTCTGATAAACATAGTACCTATGTGTGTGGCAATAAGTAGTGTATCCTAAACGGCACATTCCAGCTCGATAGGCTTTTCTAACATTATTGGGTTAGACAGTTTTGATTAATCTGATATTACGTGAGCAACTGCTCCACCATCTAACATAATTCTTTTAGTGAGGGGGACATAATTTGAGTCTGACTCTTTTTTTGTGTTTGTAGATGTAATGAAGTTTATCAATTTATTATTATTTGTGTTTGTTCTCGGATCATGATTCCTATATCTGATCATCATGGACCATTGAACATCATTTTCCTTCTTATTTTTATTATTATTATTATGATTGTTTCGTCCGTATCTTGTGTTTTGTGCAGGACCATATAATTTATCTTGGGGTTTTACACCCTCTTTATTTGACGGACATACTTTGGCTATGTGCCCTTTGCCATGACACTTAAAAAACATACTAAAATATTCAAACTTGGCAAAGTATTTTGATTTTGATTATTATTATATTTTTTATTTTCATAATTATTATTGTTATTCTGAGACATTTCTGATTGTTGATTATTATTATATGTCATTTTCCCCTGATCTACGTTTTGACTGTGATTTTGGTTTCTATTAATGTTATTATATATATTGTAATTTCCTCCATATTGAAATCTTTGGTTCTTATTATTGTAGTTGAAATTACAAAATTTATTATTATTATATCTTGACTTTTTCTCATCATACAACCTATCTGACCTTTCGATCAACATGGCGTGGAGTGTTTCGATTGTTTTCTGGTCCTGACTTAAAGTATTAAACTCCAGCCTTGTCATGTCATAGTCCATGTTCAATGATATTAGAAGTTGTTCTATCTCTTCCTGTCGTCCAAATTTTTTCCACAATCCCTTATTTTTTGAGCTGATCTCGAGAAAACGTCTAAATAGCTCCTCATATTACCATCACTATTAAATTTTAATCTCTGAAAAGCCTGCTTCGCGTTAATATATGTTACTTGCGTGCATTTGTATCTTTCATCTAGTACTTTTAATATCTGATTTATTGTTTTTAAGTCTTTGACTCTCTCAATTAATTCGTTGTTAAGTCCCTGATAGATTAGAGCCTTTCCCTTTTCCTGATTATGGAAATATGCCATTCGACTAGCTGGACTAGCATTGCCAGGGTCAGGGTTTAAAAAATTATTCAACTCAAGTCCCAAAAATAACACTTCGGTCTCAACATCGTGCATAATTGGATACAATCCTTCTGCATAGAGTGTTGAGACCATCGTGGTCCTCCAGGCATCATAATTCCTTCCATTGAATACCTTTTTTGTATTAAATTGTGACATTTTATTATTAAATTTTGGGAATTCGGAAATTTAAATCCTACCTCAGAAACACAAGAACTTAAATCTAGAGGGTAACATGGTCTTAACCGCATGATAATGCACAACAAGGTCTCAACCGCTCGATAGGGAATGCAAATTAAATAAATTATAATATGACATTCAATAATTAATTAATATTTTAAAATAAATCTCACTAAATATATGTTGCCGACGATGAGGTGATCTCTCCGCCGTTGTTTCTGTTTCTTGAGCGATTGATTCACTTGGACTTTATCGCCAAAAATGTTCAAAATTGAATTTGTTAAAGCTTTAAGTCTTGTTTCAGAACGAAATTGATTCTGCTAAACACGTTAAAACATATATTAATATTCAATGCAAAAATTATTCAACAAAATATGAAAGAGATTACTGCTGAAAGGAAATAATCTGTTAACCTTCATCAATTGAAAAGATCTTTTATTGTATGTGAACAGGAAAAAATTTGTCACCAATGTTAATGATCATAAATATAGGTTTTCTTTTGTTGGATTCGATGAAGCTCATCCAACAAAGATTTCCTTTTTCTGCAATTCTTGACCAACAAGATAAAGTTTGAAAGGAATCCACCTTTCAAGTTTCGACTTTACTTGAAATTTGGTTGAGAATGTACATGAAAATATACCAAAATTTAACTTTGTGTTATCAAAATTTTAATTTTTTTAGTCAATTTTGGGCAAAATCACACGAATTACTAATTAATTAATCTAAAATTTTTACTTATCTTATATTTCTTCGTTCACTTTCATAGTTTTTTCAATGTTTTCCTTCTGTTTTCACACCCAGTTGACACCAAACTTTGACAATTTTACACCGCAACTTTCAGATTTTCAATTTTTCTTACTTTGTTTTATTCTCCGGAACACAGCACAAACAATTGCAAACCGTTATTGATTCTATAAACTGGTTTCCCGAACCACAAGATCCTTTCGTATCTGATCTGCTTTCTCCAAATTCTCGATTTCGATGTTTTCACAGGTGCCCAAGAATTTACCATTCACTTTTATTATTGATTTGCTCAAATTAAAACTTTTAATTTTTTCAGGATAGTTACTTTAATCACTGAAACGAACTTTGCGTTCACCAATTTTACATTTTTCCTACCACTTTGCGTGGAGGTATCACACGGCACAAAGCCTTTTCACTTTGCGTGAAACACGAACTTTTAACTTTTAATTAATTACACAATTACCACATTTTAATTACCACACTTCTTTTTCCGATCCGCAGCTCTGCCTACCATATTGAGGTGAGTTCTGATCACTTTGCACGGAAAAGATAAAAACGAACTTTCATCTTAGAAAAAGATTTATTAACGACGTTAGTACAAAGACTGACGAGCAGAGAGCATTCTCTGTCGAGCAGTGGCAAAAAGCATATTGTGTTGGCAATCAGTGTCGCCACATGTGAAACGAATAAATGTAATTTACATGTTTCATACAGTGTTAGTCAGTAAAGAGTTATGTGTTTGTGAGGGAATGAGGGAATCGTATCCCAACAAAAATTATTAAACTCATTCTTTATTTATCTTCAAGTTCAGCAAACCAAAGATAAAATGAATGAAATATGGTTCTTAGCAAGTTCAAAAATGCAAGAAACACATGTTGATAGGAATATCACATTTTGACAAAACCTAAAATCGATAAGTATAAACCAAAATTAGTCCTATAATTCTTCTCTGGCCAATTTGAATTCATTGATTGACGTAGCTCTGTTTGATAGGACTACACTAACTTACAGCGACCTACACCAGGAGGGCAATTCCACAAATGTAGGAATGTTATGGGACCTTGCGCCAAGTTTTACTTGAATATTTGTGGAATATCCCTACTTGTGTAGGTTGGTATAAGTTAGTGTAATCCTATCAAACAGAGCTTATGATATTTTTTCGAAGAATATAATAGATATAATATATTTTTTGTACTGTACCGATTTCTTTGTAAATATATGTATAAGTCGATAAAAGGTAATTCTAGTCATTTAATTTTAATTATTGTTTGGGAAAAAGCATAAAAGAAAATAATTTTGTTCATTTATTAAAACTTTTCTTTTCATTTAGTAGTAAAATTTCTTGGGATACGATTCCCACACAACCTCATGACATGACTATATGCGTTTATAACTTTACTCAAACTGTAATAGAATATGTTATATAATTTTATGCTTTGCCATTTGGCAGCACTGATTCCCCGCTGGGGAATAATTTGTTCAACAAAATTCTAGTCTTCTGCTGACATCTTGTACCTTATCAAAGTTCATTCGTGACAGCTCTTTTTCTGTGTTTCATTTTTCAATCCGATCTTCAACTTTATTCCAACATGTTAGCAGAGCGTGGAATTGAAAAATACGTTTTATTTTAGTGATGTGTACCGGTTTTTAAATAATTTTCAATTTATTAATTCACAGTATAGTGAAGGGCTATGTCCCATTTAATGTTTGTTAATTTTTTCACGAAACAGTGAAAGGCAAATGGCTGTTAAAATACAAATCGGTAATGATTCAAAAGTGAATGTGCAAGAATAAAATTTTCATGAGCTTGGCTCTAATTGTTTAATCAAATCAAAAACAAATGAGGATAGCAGCAAATCTACGGTCACCGACGCTGAGGGCTGAAAGCAGCATTTGGAAGAAGCAAATTAACTTCAAATCAAATTCATGGTATGGAAATCCCTCCAATTACATTAAAAACAGTTGGATAATCTTCATGTTACATTGATTTTATGGTTGAGAATTGCATTTTTTCTCTTTCTTCAACTACGAATTTGCGTTTTACTGGATCTGGTGTTATCGGAAGTCGAGTTCCCATCACTTTTGGACTTGTCAATGGACCAAAGATCGCAGAAAATCATTAGATAAGTTTAAAAATTTATTTATTAATTCATTTTATGTTTGATTTATTGTGTGTTTTTTTTCGTAATTTTGACCTTAAAGCGTATTTTTGAGGGCATATTTTTGAAAACATAGCCTAAAATTCACTGTTTCATGTTCAACTTTGTTATGAGTTTGAACTTGAACACTTTTGGAAAATTTTGCTTTGTTCAATTATAAAGAATACTTGGTCTGATTATCGAGATAGTTATCTTGTACAAGCTTGCATGCTTGTTATAATAACTATTTTTGAGGACAAAAATTATTTTATGATAACACATTTGAACTTGAAATTTTTCTTTGTTAAACACTCATACAGTATTTGATCTAACATATTTGAATCTTTTTACAGTTCGATAAGTAACATACCTTTATTTATGGTCACTGAGTAATTTCGACTGGAGATCCACTCGCAAATTGCTAGAATTTTATGAAGTTGGAATTTTAATTTTTGATCATATAATTGGTTTTGACTAATTAGACATCAAAGTTTTCAATCAGTTGATGTATCAGAAGCGGATTCACCGTGATATGGCGAAGAAATTTCATCGCTAGAAGTAATAATATGGTAATTAAATATTTAATAATATATCAATATTTTTGATTTAATTGATCTTTAGAATATTATTTGCATTCCCTATCGCGTGGTTAAGCCTGTGTTTTTGCATAATCAAGTGGTTGAGCCTGTGATACCCATTAATTATAAGTTCTCGTGTTCCGAGGTATAGTTTATCCTATTATTTTCGTTAATTCCTCTGACTAAAAGATTCGATATGTCGAGATTCGATACCAAAAAGGTTTTCGACGGTAGGAATTATGATGCATGGAGAACTACTATGATTTCCATGCTATATGTAGAAGGCCTTTATCAAATAATAATACACAATAATGAATGTCCCATGTCAGAGTAATGCTTTTTGACGCTAATTTAGATTTTAGTTTCTGGTCTCTGGCCGTTGTTGCAGCTTTTTATACATTAAACAGAAGCCAAACTAGGGCAATTAAAAATAATTTAACACCTTTCAAATTGTTTTACAGTCATAAACCGGACATTTCAAATCTTAAAGTCTTTGGAGCGATTGCTCACTGACATATTCCTATAGAAATAAAACAACAACAGGCCAGCAAAAATAAAAGAAAACCAATTAAAAGCGAACATCCTAAACTTACACAGTGATCGGAAAAAGGCGTTTCTGTTTGTTATATGACAATAGACTATTGCATTAGGGATCCGATAAATAATAAATCTCATGTCACTTGTGATGTTAGATTCGATAAGACTAAAAATATAATACAATTAAATAAAGATAATAATAATAAAATAAATAATCTGGTCATTGAATATGAAAACAACCCTGAAGAAACTCAGGTTTTGTTAAATATAATTAACACAAGGAGTAGCCTATACATTGAGGATTGCATCCCTCAGACTTTTGAAGAAGTCCATATAAATCCTTTTTGCGACCAATGGCTTTCTGCCATACGAGACAAACTTGAATCCTTAGCTGAAATTGGTGTCTGGGAAATCTTCGCAAAACCAAATAATATCAGATACATCGACACGAAATGGTGCTTTACAACAAAACCCAATAATTTGGGTGTCCATATACCTAAGGCTAGATTGGTAGCCAGAGGGTTTAAAGATCTAAAAAATTATTCGCTGTCTCAAACATACACCCCAGTAGTCCAATATTGGTTAATCTGTTGGATATTATCCACAGCCAACAAATATAAATTAAACTTACTGCAGTTTGATATAAAAACAGCATTTTTAAATTCAAAAATAGAATATCCTATATATATTACATCACCCAAAGGTTTCCAATTAGGCGAAAACCAATGTTTAATGTTAATTAAATCCATTTATGGATTTAAAATGTCGTCCAAAAGTTGGTATGATTTATTAAACTCGAGGGTAGTTCAAGCTGGTTTCATCTAGTCAAAAATTGACCATTGCTTATATACAAAGCAAGATAGCACAGGCGCTATGGCCTTTTTAATTATCTATGTAGACGACATGCTACTTACTAACAACAATGAGGATTGGACAAATAATTTAATATCAGTTTTTGAAACATATTTCATTGTTAAAATGGAACAAGATCCAAAATTTTTTGTAGGTTTTGAAATTAACTGTGACATTACACAAAAAACAGTCACCTTAACACAATTCAGATATATTGAAAACATACTTCAAAAATTTAAGATGACTGAAGCTAAACCCATATCTATGCCTATGGAGACAGGGTTAAAGATAAATAAACCTAAAAATGGCACAGAAGATATCGAATATAGGGCGATGATTGGAAATTTGCTATATGTTGCGAAACTGATGAGACCAGACATCGCATTCTCAGTGAATTATTTTTCTCGTTTTCAGTTTGCATCTATACCCAAAATTAAAAATTACGTTTGAAGAATTATCAGGTACTTAAAGTCCACTCAGGACTATGCCTTGGTATTCCATTCGGATAAATCTCAAATAAAAGTTTTTGTTGACGCATCATATGCTCCTGATGTCGAAGACACACCTATAGACATAAATAATTTGGAGAGAGGGCACTCCATTTCCAGATATATGATTTTTGTTTGCGGTGACTTACTTAACTGGGCCGTTCATTGGCAAAGGACAGTTGCAGACTCGTCAACTGCAGCTGAACTTATTGCATTGCATGATGCACTTGACGACATCACCATAGTCTGGAGATTAGTGGAGAGCATTTTTCTGTAACCAAACCCATGCAGGTATTTGAGGATAATATCTCAGCATCACGAATTGCATCAGGAGTTGGCCAGAAGCGATCCAGGTCTCTCGTGATTAAGGGTTATGCCTTGTTGGAGGCTTTTCATCAAAAAATCATTACTTTCAATGATATACGTTCATCTGATCAATTGGCAGATGTCCTTACAAAAGCCCTTGATCGGAAAACTCATGAAATATTAATTTCAGAGATACTCTGTGTAAGTCAACTTTTCAGATAATTTTTTTTATTAACCCTTCAAAATTTCTGATGTTTTGGCATTGATGTTTTGGCATTGAACTGTGGACAGATGCTGGTCTTCTAACATCTGTTGTAAATCGTGTGGTTCAAAATTTCGTTACATACAATTTATTTTTAAGTTTCATTTATTAGGTTCCCCAAAGCTGCTGTGCCTCTCTTATTGGTATTCAGTTTTACCTTTATTTTCCATTGAGTCCAACAATAGTCTATATCCTATAACTCAATCATTTCCCCACACAAATAACTATATATATATTTTTTAATTTAAGTTGAATAAACATAGATTCTCTCCAACCATATCATGGTAAGAATCCCGATATTGATACATAACCAATTATATATTATACATGTTTAAATAAATAAATGCACAAACCATAATAAATTGGAATTACCTACACGTACACACATCTAGTCTATATCACGAATGTTATTTTATTTTTTTATATATTCATATGTGAACAATTTAAATTGACGACCATTATATACCTATGTAATTGTCACTTACTAATAACCCTTTTGTTATATAACACTATATGTTTTATTTTTTTATATTTGTGATTCACCTTTATGTTTACCATTTTTTTTCATTCACATTTTTTAACAAATACATTCGGTTATGTGGAATTGCAGGGGGGTGTTGGGATACGATTCCCACACAACCTCATGACATGACTATATATGTTTATAACTTAACTCAAACTGTAATAGAATATTTTATATAATTTTATGCTTTGCCATGTGGCAGTACTAATTCCCGGCTGGGGAATAATTCGTTCAACAAACTTCTAGTCTTCTGCTGACATCTTGTACCTTATCAAAATACATTCGTGACAGTTCTTTTTCTGTGTTTCATTTTTCAATCCGATCTTCAACTTTATTCCAGCAAAATTGATAAAATAGTTGTAAAAATTTCCTTGTTCACATTTGAAATTTTTAGTATTCGTACTCGCAATTTTTTGTTTACATTGTTTCATAAGACTGTAGGGGTCTTTGACTATATAGCTTATGGACTGCTAGAACTGATAAGAAATACATAGGGTTAAATGAAAGACCGCTGAAGCCACAGTTAACAGGCGTTTTTTTTTTTTACAAAAAACAACCTTTGGTGATAAGTGATAGTGATTCCAAATTTCCAATTCTGGCTAGAAAAAAATTAATTTTTATATTTCGTTAATTTAGTAATTAAAATTATATTTGAAGATAATTAATTTTATTTTTATTCTACTTTGCCATTGACACATGATAAAATGGCATTATTTGTAAGTTTATAGAATAATTAATGACATAAATATGTAATACTTTACTAGAACTTCATTCCACTCATAATTTTGTACCCTCTGATTTTCAATTATGCAGAACTGTTCGAAGTGTAATAAATCATGTCGTACCAGAAAAGGTATAATAATTTGGTATTTTTTGGTAATGCTATAGGAAACTCAGAACTATATTCATCAATATAAAATTTATTCAACTCTGGATTAGTTTCTATAAATTTATTTGCTTGTGCATCCTCAACAATAACCACATCAATATTTTTGGCCATTAATTCTTCTACTAGTACCAAATTATTATCTATAAAATGCAATTTATTTTCATAACCATGATTAATATTTTTAGCTATTTCTTGCCATGTACTCCCGAGTTGAGTGCCGATGACTTGTCCCTTAAGATTGCTACAATTAGTAAAATGCACTTCTTTATGAAATAATGCTGCAACTTTTGCAGTTAAGTATACATCACTAAATTCTACGTGTTGTACTCTTTGAGGTGACTTAGATAAGCCAGCTATAACTAAATCAATTTTGTTCGTAGCAAGTGATGCTAGTAATCCAGGAAAGTCAAAGTTTTGTATTTTAATACCAACACCAAGTTCTTCAGCCACTAGTTTTATAAATATCTATATTTGACATATGGATAATCCGCATCACCCTGATTGAAAATAGCTCCTTTACCAGAATCTGGTAGATCATCATGCCTAAAAATAAGTGGATTGCTAAACGATAATGGCTAACGTGTGGTATGTCATTTAACCCACTCTTAACCATATATTTGTGGCATCTGAATTACCCGTAGCCTTCCCTTCACGTCACCATCGACTGTATTATTATTACGATAGGGAACGGCTCCCGAATTATAAGTCTGTAATAATGATAAGGTGAACCAGAAATACGCCGATTCCCCATCGGGAATAAATTCCCGAAATATAAGAAACATAAAAACACGTCGACCGATGATTATTTAACGATATGGTGACGTGTAAGAATAAGATATCGATCATCGGTGAACTATCTCTAATCTTTTTGACTGTTCACGTTTTAGGCTAATAGGTGAACAGTCAGTCTCGTTTTAGACGTGATGGTTTTTCGTTCGTCGTGAATACGAAATATTATTCACGACAAATACAGTTCTTTTATACGGCAGCAAGCCACCAATTGATTGTTTTCACCGATATTTTCGAATGTGAACGCCAGTAGTAGAATCTAAATAACTCGCGATATTATTCTTTCGAACTCAAAACGAATGATCGATCGAGATTTGATGGTTCACCGAACTTCGAGAACCATGAGGCGATGTGAAGAATAACCTGCACGACCTGATTGTAGTTACCATAACTGTGAGTAATATTTTCAAATGTAATAAAGTGTATACTGTGATAATGGGTCGGCCAACTTATTTAATTCCACATATGTAAATTCGCCCGATATACTTCGTAGGCCTAGGGAGCTATCGCTGGTAGGCTGGTGGCCTAACTGTTTGAGCTGGTTTGTGGTTTCGACTCTACGATTGATCGAGACTTATTGATATACTTCGAAACGTGATATCATTCCTCATACTCGGGATGTACGTTTGTTACATATACCAGCCAAACCTTGTAAAACCATTAATAAATTTACTACCAGTAAGCTACGAGTTTGTGATTTATTAAGGAATTGGTAGTAATAAAATAGTATGAAAGGTACAATAGTAATTATACCAATAAATCTTCCTAGTAAGCAATGTAAATATTCTATAAGAAAAATCTTCTTAAATTCTGCAATACTAATGACACTAACTTAAACTCAGGAGATTGTTGATATGCACAAAATTCTCTTTGCCAGTCTGCAGCAGATAGCGGAGGAATTATACCTGACACTGGACTCCATTGAACGATAGATAAACCAGAGCCCATCAGTCTAGTAATCCCACCTAATAAAATCATTGTCAATACTAATGATACAGCCACCATCAACCATAAAGGGATGTATTTGGCTATACTATATCTTTGATCACTTGAAGCATTCTCATAATGCATACAATTAACTCTTACAGTTTTTACTATATTATAATTTATTTATACGATAACAAATATTAATCTAACTCAATTCACCACTTGCTTAAATATATCGCTATAATAAAAAATCAACTAGATAGTACCATCAAGTAAAACTAGTGGTCAGTATCAGTGGCTGAAGCTGATTACAATTAATGTGATAACATTTTCATATTATTTGACTTTAATCCATCGATGGATTCTACTCGATTCACCGATCAATTTTCTTCCAGTAAATATTTTAGCTACTTAATATATTGATAAAAATTCGATTTCGATATTAAATGGGAAATACATGTAAATAAATATCGATCTGGTTTATAAAAATTCGATATATAAAAAAATCTATATTTTTCTATGTTAAATGGAAAATGCATGTAAACCAATATCGATATTTTATCGATGTGTGAGAAAAAATAGGAAAATAAAGAAACATCAAATTCGAAAACAGATCCCATATAGAAAATAAAAATGTTATCACATTAAAAATACAAATCATTTCAATGTATTGTACTAAGTTTTGTTATAGAAGATTAAACGTCAATATAAATAATGTTTAAGAAATAGAATCATATTATATTTACATACATTATTTCAGTTAAGAATTATAGTAATAATACCACTTCTACATCAAAATTAAATTCTATTCTCTAAAATAGTAGAACATTCAAAGCTAAGGATTTATAAATATTATGTTGACTTAAGCGAAGGAGTATTAACCCATACATAGGGTATTATTCTGCAATGACATTAATATTTGTAGACCACCATAAAATGGTTTATAGCTATCCTCTGTTTGTCACAACTCCAATCAATTATGATAAAGCAACTAAAACTTATTATACTTATTTATGTTACGTAATAACGTTAACCTAAGAGAAGCTTATAAAGCTAATCAATCTACCATAAAAACAAAATACCCAAAAAATGCACTACTCTATCAACTATTAGATACCGCTAGGGAAAACATTGTACATGATCATCCATCAGCACTAACTAAAAAGATAAACATAGGCAGATCAATGAGCTTCAACACAACACAAGAATTAGATAGCCAGAAAATTCCTGCTACTAACAATCGTGATGATTTATGTAACAACCCATCAGATATAGCTTATAACATACCATCTAAGCATTTTAAGACATGAAAGATGCCTTTAGACAAGAACATACAAAATAAGCTTCAACTATTTGAATCAATCAAACAAAAAAATGAAGAGGTAGCAACAAAGCAAGAAAATATATGCTCACAAATAGCAGAACTTAATTGTACAGCTGGTGAAACACACCAAAGCAAATTAAGTGGTAGTGTAATGAAAGAATTACACAAAATTAGATGTCAAAAAAGCTACACTCCTTTTACACCAATGCCAAAACTTCCAGATGCAAAGGAACTAAATCTAGAAAAATCTAATTCTATAAACAGCACTGATACTTTAAGTGCATCAAAACTTGACTTAACAGAAGAGATGAGTATACATCCACTATCTAATGGTCTAGAAGCATCTAATGGCAATAGCTTACCGACAGATTTGTTGCAATCTCTTAATGATTTTGAAGTAGCTTGTAATAAATTGGATTTTGTAGGTGTAATTGGTGCATCCTCATAATCTATTATATAGTTAACTGTATAGTATAGTATTAAGATAAGAATAAGGAAATTATTAATATTTTCCTTATTCTACCTGTATAGGATAAATACGTAATTCTTTGATTAGTTTTCCATCGACAGTAATAACATTTAATCCCATTTGCATTAAAACGTTCTGTATAAAAAAAAAAAAGTAAGAATTACTGAATGAAATAATTAGGTCTAAATATAAAATTCACGATATTCTACCTGATACAAATTCAGTTTTCACACAAAGTACCTTTTTCAAAAAGTAACGCCTGCATTGTTCGGCTTCAAGATTTTATCAGTTCTAGCAGTCCATAAGCTATATAGTCAAAGGTAGGGGTTGTTGTTCTACTCTCTCATTACACTTTCTCATTACTACTAGCACACTGCCCTCAAACATTGATACTACTTGTTCAGGTTTTGCAACTTTTACAGCATTTCATATCTTATATATTGCTAACACTTTTTTGCTTTTCCCACTCAAATGCTTTTCTTGTAATTGAAAGAGACCCATCTCCTTTTTAGTTGATTTCATACTTGTATAGTTTTTGTCCTTTTAATGCATTATAGTATTTCAAATTAGCTCTGTTTGATAGGATTACATTAACTTACATCAACCCACACCAGTAGAGATATTTCAGAAATATTCGAGTAAAATTTGGCGCAAATTCATACAACATTCCTACATTTGTGGAATCGCCCTCCTGGTGTAGGTTGGTATAATTTGGTGTAGTCCTATCAAACAGAAAGCTATTGACTTGTTCACTTCCTTGAGATCCAAAATTTCACTTCAAAATGTAAGTTTAGGTTAAAAAAAAACAATATCGATAACTTTATCGATATTGTTTCTTATCGATACTTTTCGATATTTTTCCACTATCGATAATTATCGACACACGTAACACCTCTCTTTGTTTCACAATTCACATTATTCGTATTTCGTAAAATAAATGTAACTAAATTGTAAGCGATTAAGCGCGTTACGTGTAAGTATATAATATATATTATTATTTTATGTGGTGTGTAGACTAGAAATTTAATTACACATATAATTTAATTCCCAAATCCAGTTTGAAATTTCTTTAAGGACTTCCTTCCGTTATCATTCGTTCAAATTTAGATTTGAGTTGATTGGTAGAGTGAATAGTAAAGCAAATAACCGAAGGTATTAACGCTTATAACTACTTTCATTTTTTTATGAAGGTATATCCGACTAACCGAGTTTATGTTTTAATTCGTTATGTTTTAGTTCTTTTTAACTCCTTGGACTTCCAATCAAAACGGTATATTGAGTATTTACTACTCATGTCATTCATGCGATTGTCGTTAGGCAGTTATTGAAAAGAATACGTTGAAGTAAGTGCTTTATTGATATGAGTTTTTGTTAGTCCTTAAGAATCTCCCATTACCTCTTTCTGTCAGTTTCTTAATCGGACAGTTAGATTTGTTATTTGAACTGTATACGTAGAGCATCGACTATATACGAAATTTCAGCTTATTCGAAACGTAGTCTTTTGAATAGAACAGTACTGAGGGCCCGGACTTTTTAAGGACCTGGCATTTAAAAAAAAAAAAAGAAAAGAAAAGAAATAATTAGATTTTCATAGAAAACCTGAAAAATTAGTAAAAACGTTTTTAACTCGCTCCACTCGCAAAATTGACTTTTCTACTATCTTGTAACCCTTCCTGCAGATTAATCTGGGATGCGGTACTGAATACAGATACAATTTTCAATTTTTTGAAGAGCCCATAAAGTTTTTTCCCCTGTTCTAAAATTTGCTCTCTAAGGCCCTGCTTTTGATAAGAAATTTTTTAAAATAACAAAAACTTGTTAAGTCATTATGTAGCAAAATTCTCAGGTCATTCATGACTCGATTATGCAGTATTGCTCTTTTCTTTTCTATTGGTACACCATGATTGTAAATCACTAAATTATTGTCACAGGTATACTATTCGCCAAGTAGCATTATACGTATTACAATCAAATTATCCCACTCTCGATAAATATCGATATTTATTGATATTGGTTTTTCTCAGAAATTTTTGTTTAAAAAAAGAAAATTGTAAAGCTTATTGGGAAGTGGAGGCTCTTCAAGGATCACTAAATTCGCTTCATATCACGCATGCGCTCCTCATGTTTTTAGAGCTTGCTCACTCCAGCTCACTTATCTCAAGTTAAGAACTCGCTCACTCCCGCTCTTCTATAAAGGATCAGTCGCTCATTTCCGCTCCATTTTTTTGTTAATAAAATTAACGTAAAATTTGAAAATTTTCTTGTGAAATTAGGAATTTGTTTAGTAAAATTTGATAAAATTATCAAAAAGTTGTACCAAATCAGTGTTGCCAAATATTTCAGAATAAAAAAGAAACCGATTTAATATAAAATTTGTTGTAAAAACATAAAATTCTAAAGGAGCTGAAAAGGAGCTTATGAAAAAAAAAAGGATATCGCTCACTCCAACTCCTTGGATAATTGGCTTCACTTCAGGAGCTGGAGCGAATTACGCTCCGCTACACATGTATGTATCACAGTTTTAAAACAGGACAATGTATTTTTCCTTAAGAAAAGAAGGAAAAGACTTT
The DNA here is from genome assembly GCA_011428145.1 of Ericerus pela. Taxonomy (NCBI): domain Eukaryota; kingdom Metazoa; phylum Arthropoda; class Insecta; order Hemiptera; family Coccidae; genus Ericerus; species Ericerus pela. Next base: position 161,098 of record WOFM01000552.1, read on the forward strand.
AACAGGGATGATCACTAATCGTTAGAGTATAATCTTTAAATCCTACCCAATTGCAACAAAAAAAACTAATTTTTAAAAGAAATTTTTGCATTTCAAGATCAGTACATTTGTACCTATTTTCATCTATTATCCTGTTTTCTGTTAATTACTATTTCCGCCACCAGAGTGCGTATCTTTTCCCTCCACTTTCCAGTCTCATGACAAACTGATTCTTATTTTATTTTTGTTCTACTCGTATTTAGATTGAAAAAAACCATATCGATAACCTTATCGATATTGGTTTTTTTTATCGATACTTTTCGATATTGGCCATTATTGATAATTATCGATAGTATTAAGACCACTATGCCGATGCTAAACACCTAACCGCTGTGCTACATAGACCCCGCCATTTTCGCTAAAAGTTGACATTATGAATTTGTGGAGAAAAGCCTCTGTTTTTATTCCAGATGGCACAATCTTTGCTGTTACCTCCCGAAATCGTCCGTGGCATGACAACACTTAACAAGTCAAAATTTAAGAAACAAATTCATGTACCGGTTCTAAAAATTGGAGAAACTTCTATGAGTTATATTATTGCAGTACTGAAACCTTACCTGCTGAAACTTGAGAAATTTAAACCGGTGCAAGAGGACCAAACCAATCTTAAAGAGAAACTGATATTCCTTGATCCGAATAAAATATTAGATTTTGATTCACTCGGCCATGTAGCGAAAACAGCACTTACAGAAAATGGAATTTCTGAACTTAATTTACAACACCGTGCCATCACGCTCACCTTTGACAATTGGAAATGTCATGTCATCATTTCTGCCATTCTGCCACCGCCACTCTCGTTTTCCGGCTTCTCGACAATCGGTACCATTATTCACTTAAATTTAAAAGACCAGTTACTGCCGTATAAACATGTTATCGGTCAGGTTTTGCTCGAGAAGATGAAAAACTGTAAAAGTGTCGTGTACAAACTGAAAAATATCGACAGCTCGTTCCGTAATTTTGAAATGCAGGTGTTAGCTGGTAGTGACGATCTCCAAACGGAGGTCAAAGAGAACGGTTGTCGATTCCTGTTAAATTTCGCCGACGTGTACTGGAATCCACGGTTGCATGATGAGCATGCCCAAATCGTACGTAAATTATCCAATGGGAATGTATTATATGATGTGTTCTGCGGTATAGGTCCATTCGCCATTCCAGCTGCTCGAACAGGATGTGAAGTACTGGCTAATGACTTAAATCCCGAATGCTGTAAGTGGTTGCGGCGGAACATGGTGTTAAATAAGGTTGCCGTTGAGCGTTTGCGAGTTTTTAACAAGTCTGGCGACATTTTCATCAAACAAGAAGTTCGCGAAGATTTATTGAAGCGAGTTACAGATACGAAATTCAAAACATCGAGGTTTCACGTCACCATGAACCTGCCAGCTACAGCGCATACATTTTTATCCTCGTTTGTGGGGATGTTCGACGACAACGAAATGTCCATGTTCACGGACGCTCAATTACCTATCGTGCATTTGTATTGTTTCATGAAGAATAAAGACGATCCTGAGATGGAGGCTGTAAAATTGGTGGAGGAAGTGCTCAGCGTGCGTTTACCCCGTACGACGGAGGTTTGTAACGTGCGCAATGTGGCTCCAAACAAGGAGATGATTCGTGTTTCTTTTACGCTGTCCAGAAACGTGTTGCTTGGCCCTAAGCAAAACGTTAAACGCACTCACGATGAGTCAAATCTGGTGAAGGTAAAAGAGTTGAAAATCAACGATATGGATTGGGATGGTAACGATGCGAAGAATGCCACCGACGACCTACTGGTCTTAAAGAAACAAAAAATGGCTTGACATTCATTTTTTGTACTCTTCCCTTGTTATATAATTTTAAATTTGTAGTAAGTTAATCTATTTTCCACGTATTTTTAGACTTAGTTTTTAATCGATAATTTACGAACGTTTCCTGTTTGCAGGGTATGTTTACACTTGCAAGTAGTTAAGAAACATGGGTAAATCGAAAAGTCACAAACCCAGCGTGAAAAATAATATCTTCAAAGTAGCCGGTTGTAAAAGTTTGAAAGCGAAGAATAAAGCAAAATCGGTTACTGCCAAGCGACTGAAGCAGGTAACATTCATGAAGCAATTTTGTTTTTTACATTAAATTTTACCGTTCAAATGTGCCAAATGTGAGTTGATCATAAATATAAGAATATAAGATCTAATATGAAGTGCGATGGAATCTTGTAGACTTCAAACCAGCATCATTGAACAATTTTGTGCAATTTTTAATTTGAAATTCCAATTATCGTGTTTTTGTTGCAAAATTATGTTAGGCTTTTAAAAACTCATACTTTTTAGTATTTTTTATGAATTTTTTAAATCAAGAAAATTATTGTAAATCGAGCATTATGTAGTGTGTACCGACTGGTTATTATAACGTCTGTAGATGGCTGAAACATCTTGGTGCACTTCCTCAGAGAGATAATGTTCAATGTAGCCTTATTACGGTTTCAAGAAGGAATAGCATCCAACGTCTTCACTAATCTCTGAAAAATTCTTCTGATAGATATGAATTTCGTATAAATACATGCATCAGTTGATTGAATGGTCTTAGTGTAGCCGTAAATCAATTTTAATGAACCGTATTTGAAGAAATCTTATGACGATAAATTTATGAATTTGATTTATGCACTCGGAGTTGCACCGTCTACGTTACATATTTTTCGGATATTTTTCAAAAATTGTTAGATTTTTTGTGCAAAAGCGTAAGTTGGGAATGATGAAAATGTTCATGGGATTTCAATTTTCAACTCGCATGGCAAATGTGTTCTCAATATTCTTTCTGCTTTCATTATCGGTTCACCTCAAAATTCTAAACCCGGTTCACCACTTTTAGTCGGTGAAAATGATTTTGTCTCTCAGTTTGCCTCCCTGTGCTTTTGTATATTCCTAAAGCCTAAATCGTAATTGCGTGTTTGTTTCCCACTGAATAACAGTAAAGCAGAAATTTTCAGTAAAATTGTATTATTTAAAATATGGCGACACACTTATACGAAATAAAGAATACAATTTTAGGAATTCATAAAAGTTTAATTTCAGCTCCTAGGCAGGGAAAAGCCATAAGCGTAAAAACCCCTAGGCGTGTAATCAATTATGAAACACTAATTAGTCTCCATTAATTCTCTACCCAGAAACCACCATGTATGAAGTAAGGTGAGACTGTATTACATTATATCTTCATACGACCATAGACCTAGACAAATGAACAGAGTCTATAGTGATAAGACAATGTTTCAAGTGTTTTAACATAGGGTAAGAAATTTAAGCCTCGTGGCAGTTAATATATATGTCATACGCATTTGTTCGTTTAGCAGTATGCTTGTTTGTAATGAACAAAAGCACATAGCCACACAAACGCGTATGTATCGCATATTATGTATTGCAAGTGAGGTTTAATCCGAGGAAAGTAAAACAAGTCAGATTGAAATACTATAATGCATTAAAAGAACAAATTACATGAAATGTCTGTGATTGAGAAAACGGAAGATGTACGATCTTCTTCCATTACAAAAAAGCGTTTGAGTGATGAAAGCAAAAGAGTGTTAATAGAATGTAAGAGATAACATTTTTACAAGTTACCTAACCAAATCAGATAGTAACAGTATTCAAAAGTAGTGTTGCTAGTAATATGAGCGAGTGGAGTGAGCGTGATAGAACAACACGTATTGATTGCTAAGTGGGTTAAGTTTCTTATCCTATGTCTGAACAACTGATGATGCCAATTTTTGGCCAAATGTATGACGCCTTACCGTGTTACCGTTGGAGTAAATCCATTATGAAGGAACCATATTGTAGCAAAAATGATAATTAATAATAATAGTTTATGAATTTTATGAGACAGCATATTTTCTTTTTGAAATCAAATACAGTAAAATCAGGTTAAAATGGAACAAGATGGGAAAACTTAACACACAGAAAATGGAAAAAAGCCCAAAACTTAATGAAATCAATAAAAAACAATCATTTCTAAATATTTTATGAGAAAAAAATGACAGAGGAAAAAAATTCCGTAATGAATAATTAAGTCTTGTTGATGTATCCAAAGAAACTGAACTTTCTGAAAATATAAAAACTGGATGTTGAATTTAGATAAGCGTGATCTAAATTCTTGGAAAAACTTGGCCAGACCTGCCTAAAAAAAATGTATTATGCGGGAAATGTCATAACTAGCAACACCCAGCAACGTCTTACCCGGGAATTATTACAAAGGTTTAGTGTTGCAATCAGGGGACTATGAAAAAAAATGTATTATGGGGGAAAATGTCTCGAGTGTGAATGTATTAACGGTGTTTTACTGCAGTAACTAGTAATGTCTATTGAAACGTCTTTCTAAAGACTGGTTCACAATCAATGGAAAAAAAAAAACTTGGATGGAAATGTAAAATATCGAAGTTTAGTATGTAATGGAGGCATTCACATTAGGCTGAGATTGCTGTGAACAAGAACCACATGAGAATGTGAATGAGGAAGTTGGTTGAAGTAAATCATTCCTATTCTCGTTCTCGGATTTCTGAAGATCGCATGCGCAGAACATATTATTTTCACGTCATTTATTTATTATTTACCATTTCTATTGAGAAAGTATTATGAACGGACCATTGAAATTTTCATTCCCATTTTTATTCTCTCATTCTAGTTCTCGTTAATTGTGAACCGGCCTTAACATAATCCTTTTCAACCCAATATAGTCAATTTTTTGGTCGAAGCGAAGCTTCATAATTTCATATTTTAGATTTCAAATTCGACTTATATGAGTCGAATTTTTTATTTATTTTTTTCTTTCTTTTCTTGAAATCCAAATTTCCGGAAAGAAAAGCAAATTTGAGTGAAATTGATTTTTTGAAACGTGATTCAATATTATATCCTAGCTCAACTAGTAACTTAAATCGAATTCTCTTTTTGCTATTCTTAGTATTGTGAATACCAAATACCTATCTAATGAGTTTATTGTCAACTTGTTTGATCTGGTAATTTAATTTTTTTTGTTTCAAGTTGAATTACACGAATGAGAAGAAAATCAACAACATCGATGAGCAGTTGGTGAATTTGAATGTAGAAGTTCGGCAGCCTCCCAAGGAGCCAGCATACAATTCAGACAAAACTCGAAAAATCTTTGATTGTGCTGACAAACAAGAAATAATTCGTAAATTCAACGAGACCGAAGAGAATTGCCACCAGGCTTTGAGCAGATTTTGTTCTATGGAAATGTAAATTACATGTTGTTAATTAATTGTTTTCAAATTTTGATTTTATTTTATTTTTCAGAAGCATATGTTTCAACCTGTGCTTGGAAAACTTAATTTCGTCTTCTTCATTCCCCATTTATACTAGTTACTTTCGAAATGATAGTTTTCCATTTTAAATCGCCTAATTTTGTAATGACTGAATGTTTTCATGTGATTTTACTTGAAATCATGTTCCTTTGCTTGCAGCTCGCATCTAAGCTTTCAAAATTTAAGAAAATTCTTGATGATATTCTCTCAGTCGTGAATCATTTAGGATAAATGTACTGTGAATAAAATCTTGAACAAATTGATCGAAATGAATTTCATGAATATTGGAAAATCTGAAAATTAATCATTTGGCCTAGACTCTGCTCTAAAAGTTTATATTTCCAAGAAATTTGTTCCCCCCATAGAAAAAAACTGGTGATTTCGTGTAAATTGTATTTTACATCTTTTAAAGAATTTAAACTTGATCATTATTCTTAGCCCATATCCACACAATTACGCCGTTTTAAAAAATTCGTTATGAATAGATTTAATGTAAATTTATTTCACCCTCCACATAGTGATACCATTGTGAGAAGAAAGTAAAGTTTTTCCTTGAGATTGTACAAATTGTTTGAAGAATGCCATGAAAATTTTCTTTATGTGGCTACACATTGGTTGGTCGCTCTTATCCTCAACGAAATTGTTCAGTACAAGCCTCGTTATGAATAAGTATTGAGAAATTGAAAATAAGGTAAAGTCAAGTGGGAGTGTCTTTTGTACATTATGAGAAAAGCATGAACCGCGTTACTGTTGCAGAAGCCCCCTACCCCCTAGATTTCTAAAGAACTATTCTTCCTTGGGCGCTGCTATATTGAGTGGAATTGAGAGTATGGAACATATTTAGAGAGCGTCGTCTTTGACTTCACCTTTAGACCATTAACCTTCCCGCAGCTTGGCCCTATTGGGTATAGGATTAGATTCAGCACTTTTCAAGGAACTTACGACCCACAATAGGCTCATTCTTTATGGTTAAAAAGTGCTGTTCTATAAACTTTTAATGGGGCTATTCCTATCTTACGTGACTACACGCACCAATAAAAATTACGTGTGACGAACATTAGCAGAATAGCACCGTAAAAAAATTAAGGACAGCACTTTTTGCCATAAAGAATAAATATAGTGTTTTCATTGTGATGACAATTTGGTTAATATTTTAGCTACTTTAATAAAAAAATTTAACCATAATTACTGCATTTGTATATTTGACTTTGATGTAATAGTTGAGACTGTGCATATAAAAGAGACGTAAGTGACACTTAGGCCCTTTTCCATAGACTTTATTTGCTACATATGTACTACTGGAACAACTGGGAGGTAGAGTAACTAAAGTGAAGATATCTGACGTGATGAGGAAGGGAAAACCGAGGTCACAACAGATGTATGTAAGCAACAATCTCAGCTTTTATTGGTTTTTATCACTTATCCGTTAACAACAAACCAATGAAAGATTGCAAGTGCCCATTGCACCCTAGACATTACTTTCCTCTCATTATATGTATAAACACAAAGTATGAAGAGATAACAAATTATTCTGTCAGAGCTTTGAGGATATATAATATATGATGGAGATGACACAAATGTGATTTTGGTGTTGCATCTATGGATAGTGCTGCCAACACTACATGTTCAGCTTTCTAAAAATTTGATTGGAGGAAAAAATGGCCACATGCATTTATTTATAAACACTGGTATACAAATTACCCCGTTCTGGAGAATCTGATTATTCTGATTGGTTGGTGTGGGTTATTTGGTATGCCAGTTTACAAATCCTTGGTGTAAATGCAGACAACAGTCAATCCCAATGTAAACGAGCAACATGTCTCCATCATATAACACATACCCTTGAAGTACTGGACATGAATCAATAATAGTGTCACCATATTCAGAAATGTACATTTGGGAGTGGAGGCTCAACAAGGAGCGCTAAATTCGCCTCATATTATGGCAGGATGAAAACAGAATGTATTTTTCCTTGGAAAAGAAAAGAATTTGAATTAATTCTGAAGTGAGGTTGAAATCCAAGGAAAGGAACAAGTTAGAGATACTTTTATGCAATGATTTAAAGTACAATTTACAAGTTTGAGGAAGATGAACAATCTCCCTCCATTACGAGATTAAAGTTTGAGTGGGAAATGAGTTTCAGCGTTCTCGGGTGAACGAATGAAAAAAGTCGTGTTTGTTCGCACACCCTGAATATTGTTAGTACGCACTATTGAGAGTTGTTGCGCTAAGTGTTAGTGAGCGAGTGTTGGTGGAGTGCAGAACAACACCCCCCCACAGTCCAACGAAACGAGTGAACATGATTTATCGCAAAAACGAAAATTAATTTTGAATTACTATATTATTACACATTTATGTTCATTTCCCAAACAAAATAAATAAAATAAATTACATAAAATTAAATAAATGATTAATAATGACTAGATTACAACATATACTTCGATGTACTTTCGAAATTATTTATCGACACATTATATTGCAGTAATGGATTTCGATTCGGATATTTTTTCGATCTTTCATGCTGTTTGAGAAAAGTTTTGTTCAATTTTGTTTAGTACTTGTTGAATAAGGGTGTTCCAAAATGTGATAAACTAATATCATCTAAACGTGTGTAATCATGTCGATGATTTGTATTCAAATCTTTGTTCATTCAAAAGTTGAATTTGCAGAGATAACAATGAATACCTACACAAAAATAAATTTTGTTTCAACAAGTATTTCTTGGCCTAAAGAATATAATATATTATTAATTTTATTTGAACATGTGATTTTTTTTCTTTTCTTTTTCTCAAACATTATATTTTCATGTACTATGCTACAAAAAATGAGATTATTATATTCAGCGATTTGTGACTTGACATATTATTAACTTCGAATATTTGTATTCCTTCCCCTTTTGAAATAAATGATTTTCCAATATAATTAATATGAATTCGAGAATTTTTATTGTGAGAGATTTGTTGGGATATGATTCCCTCACTACCTCACGAACACATAATACCACATTGACTAACACTGTATGTAACATACTATTACATTTATTCGTTTTACATGTGGCGACACTGATTGCCAACATAATATTCTTGCCGCCACTGCTCGATGGAGAATGTTCTCCGTTCGTCAGTCGTTGTACTAACGTCGTCAATAAACATTTTCAAGATGGAAGTCCGTACTTACCTTTTCTGTGTAAAGTGATCAGACCTCACCTCAATAAGATTTGATGTTATTAATATTTTGTCGATTAAGTTTCTGAATTTTTGTTTGTCAAGACTTTTAGTTAGCATGTCAGCTAATTGTGAATTCGTACCAACAGTCTTGAATTCAATTTCTTTATCTTCTATCGATTGTGTAATGGCATAACATTTTATCATTAAGGCCCTTGCTCGTTCTTGAGCTCCTCCTGACATTATTCTGAGGGCTGATATATTGTCTTCAAATATTCTTACGGGGACATTTTCCTCAAATATTTCTTTTTGTAAAAGGAATGTAACTTGTATATCGTCCAAAGCCTCAAATACTGCAATTATTTCAGCAGCAGTTGAGCTTGTAGCTACGATTGTTTGTCTTCTTACGTTCCAATTTATTAGATCCCCATTTAAATATATTAAAAATCCTGATATAGATTTTCCTAAATTTAAATTTGATATTTTTATTTCGTGATCTTTTACATCTGGGGCATAAGATGCATCAACGAAAGAGTGTATGCCTTTACTATCCTATGTTAATTTAATTGAGAATTCTTTTGTCGTGTTCACATATTTAAATATTCGTCTCACATGATTTTTTAATTTGGAGTTTGATTTTGTTTGGAATCTCGAGAAAAAATTTACTGCAAATGAAATATCAGGTCTTGTTATTCTAGCTAGATATAACAGGGCTCCAATCATTGAACGATATTCAGTATCGTCTGTGCAGTTTTCATCTTCTTCAATTTTTAAAGATGTTTCTATGGGGGTATTTATGAAATTTGATTCGTTTTGATTATATTTTTTTAATATTTTTTCTATATATCTTGACTGTATTAACGATATTGTATTTTCTTTCCTATCTCTTAGGATCTCAAATCCTAAATAAAATCTTGGGTTATAAATTATTTTCATGGTAAATCTTTTTTGAAAAGAATCATTTACATTTTTAATCCATTGGGGGGCATTTGATGCTATTAATATGTCATCAACGTATGTGATCATAAAAATTATTTTTTCAGTTGATTTTCTAAAATATAAGCATTTATCTGTTTTAGATCTTTCAAAGTTCATTTTTAAAATATATTCATTTATTAAATTATACCACGATTTTGATGATGTTTTTAGGCCATAGATAGATTTTTTAAGTCTCAATAATTTATTACTTTCCATTAATAAACCTTCCGGGGGTTTTAAGTATATAGGGACTATTGCAGGGGAATTTAGATACGCTGTTTTTACATCGTATTGAACCATTTCTAGATCATATTTATTGACTATCGATAGGAACCATCTTACTAACCAAATTGGAATAACAGGGAAGAATACTTGTCCTAACTCATATTCGGTTCTATCCTTGAAGCCCCTAGCAACTAATCTTGCTTTTGATTGGTGGTATCCTTCGTCGTTTGGTTTTGTTACAAAAACCCATCTTGTATCTATTGTTTTTAATGATTTATCGTAATCTATTTTTTCCCAAACATCCATTTCCCCAAGTGAAATAAATTCATCTTCAATAGCTTTCATCCATTCTTTTCTGAATGGGTTGTTTTTGACATCTTTATAGCATGTTGGTATACAGTCTTCGATCCACCTATTATCTATAGTTTTTGTAATATTAAAAGTATTTATGTTGACTAAATTTTTTACAAAATTTGCTGGTTTGAGTACCAGTTCTTGTTCACAATTTTTTAAGTTTGATATATTTTTAGTTTTGTCAAATTTAGCATCACAAGATATATTAAATTTATTTGAGAAGGGATCTCTAATGCAATATCCCGTAGTGGTATATCCCATGAGTATTCCCTTTTCCCCTCTTGGTGCAAATTTTGGGTCTATTCTTTGTTCGTTTTTATTTTTAGATTTAGTTGCATTCTGCTGTTGAACCTCGAGTGGAATATGTCTATAAACTAATGATCCAAAAATGTTTAAATTATTCAGATTAGGTTTTTTTCCAAAAAAAATTTCGTATGGAGTTTTGTATTCTGAATTTACTCTTGTTGGTGATCTATTTATTAAATGTGCAGCTGTAGCTATTGCATGTGTCCAATACTTAATGTCTAGATATCCATCAATTAGTAAACTTCTTACTCTTTTCATCAAAGTTTGATTTTGACGTTCAGCAATTCCATTTAATTCTGGCGAGTAAGGAACTACATTTTCTATTTGTACTCCATTTTCTTCACAAAATTTTACTAATTTTTGATCCGTATATTCTTTCGCATTATCACATCTTATTTGACTTATTGGTGTTTCAGGGAATTTGTTTTTCATTGATCGAAAAATATTTTTAAATTCTGTAAATACTTGACTTTTATTTGATATTGGTATTACGAAGGTGTATTTGCTATAATTGTCAATGAATGTTAATATATATTTTTGATTAGCTATTGTGGGTGTGAATGGTCCCATAATGTCGGAGGATATAATTTCCAGTCTCCTTTGGGGTTTATTTCTAACGTTGTTATGGCCTAGACGTTGACTATTTGCTATTTTGCAAATTTCACAATTTATGAAATCATCATCCTTAAAATTAATTGTTTTTGGAATTCCTATTGTGACTTTATGTAAGTATCTCATGTATTTTCCATTTAAATGGCCTAAATGTCTATGCCAAATCATTTTTTTATGGTTATTTGTGTTATTTTGAATTATTTCTAATGAATTATCTGAAATATTATTTTTTTTTTTTTATATTACTATTATCCTCATTATTATTATTTTCTGTTGTAATATTATTATTTTTATTACTTTCTTCTAAATTATTATTATTATTAATGGGTTCTTCTTCCTCTTCTTTTATTTCTAATTTGACAGAAAAGGAATCCCATTCGTCATCATCTTGATTTTGAGTGACAGGCATACATTTTTTTGGTATATTTATGTAGTCGTAATTTACTTGAAAGACACCATCAATTTTATAAGATATAAATAGAATGTCTCCAGTTTCTATGAAATATGTTTGTATTTTTTCTTTTCCCTGGTCCATATGTAATATTCCAGATTCTGTCACTTTAATTACAGACATAATATCTAATGACAGATCTGGTACATAATGGACTTCTAATAATTCAATTACTGTTTGAATTTTATTTTCATTTTCTACTAATATTCTCATGTTTCCCATATGTGTAGCATATAAATACGTGTCTTTAAGTGCACACTGTAATTTTACTGGAATTTTAAATTTGGTTACATTAATTAATTTTTCTATATTTGATGTGAGATGGACTTCCGCCCCCCCCCATCAAGTAACTTTTTTTTTAAAGTTGTGTGTAATTTTCATTTTTTGTATTATCTTTAATTAATTTTTTTAAGAGTCAATCTTCATTATTGTTGTATTTTTTGACCATATATGATAATTTTATTGGTCTTTCCTCTTCTTTTTTGTCTTAATTTTTTGGTTTTTCTTTATTTTGTTCTTTATTATCAGGTTTATAATCAGGGCATTTATTTTTGTAATGTCCTGTTTGGTTACATATGAAACATCTTTCTTCTTTATTATTTTTTCTATGTGATTGATTATTATTTCTGTTACTATTTTGATTTTTATTATAATTATTTTGATTATTTTGATTATTATTTTCATTTCTTGGATTATTATTTCTATAATTATTATTATTATTATTTCTATTCCATCTATTATCTTTATCATTATTATAATTTGTATTATTATTTTTAAATTTATTCCCATTATTATCGAATTTTTTGTTAGACGATTGGTATTGTAATTTAATTTGTTTATCTCTCATTTTTTGATCACCGTCTTCTTTTAATATTTGTTTGAATACTTCTAAATTTTTTCTATTTTCAGGGAGGTTATCAAATTGCATTTTTGCAATGGTTTGTTCGTATCCTAATGCCAATTGAAGGTTTTCCAATTCCTCTTCTTCAGATACTTCCTTCCCTACATCACGAACATCTTGTACTAATATGTCCCATTTATTTAAAAAACCTCTTATATTACCACCAGGTGTAAAGCGAAAAGCAGTCCATTTTGATTTTGCCATGTTTGCAACTATTTTGGTTTTAGAACCATAAGTTATAACTAATTTTTCAAAAATTTGATCGACTGTTTTATATTCCCTAATTTGTTTTGATACATTATATGTCATTTGTTCCATGATAAATGCTTTTGCACATTCTTGTTTTTTAAAGTATGCTTTAGCAGAATTTGAAGATGGTCTGTATTGTAAATTATCCATATTTTCAATATAAAGTTTTAGTTCAGGGTGTGGTCCAAAAACATCCCAATATCCCGAACCCCTTATTAAAGCTATGATCATATGTTTCCAGTCCAAGTAATATTAACCATCAAATATTTTCCCACTTGGACCTTGTATCGGACGTATGGTTTCATCAGCTGGCATAACATAATGTACTTGAGGGTGTGTACTCCCAGATCCTGATCCTCCTTAAGGGGATGGGGTAGTGGTTCTTTCACTTGCCGTATTCATACTTTCTGGAGTACTTGGTAATGTACTTAGTTCCGACAAATCAATTTTAAAAAGAAATAATTGTAACGGCCAAAAGAGGTGGTAAAGTACCTATTTAAGACCACTTTCGGGAGTACACCATACACGAAATATCACGTACTTTAAAAGCAGTAATACTTCTAAAATAATTTCAAGTTTATCATCCACGTACTATTGTGGACCTTAACATTAATTAGAGACTCAATAATATTTCAACACATGAGTGAGTTTACACATTTAATAAAATAATAATCTGTACAACACAGTACATATTTCTACGTTAATATCAATACATATTAGATCACAATTCAACAAGCAAGACTATCTGTTCACTAGAGACTTCTACAAGAGAGGTTCCAGGTACTTAGAAGTAGCTGTCGAAGAACTGAACTGGACTGAACAATTATACAACTGAATCGAGGGATTATATACTCGTTCAGGGTATGAAAACGTACGTGTCGGATAGGTAAAGTGAGGTAGGGTGTTGTTATTATAGGGTTGTGCTGACTCGTCGAGTACTCGAGGGACAGGTACAACTAGGTCATAAATATACAGAAGGTATATCTGTATATATAAAATTAAATACGGGTAATTTAGTGGCTGTTTACAAAGAGTTATAGGATGATAATTGTTGATAAATATCTACATTTTTGGTATTTGAAAATGAGTGAACGAATATGTTCGTCATTTCTAAAAATAGACGAAAATATACGTTACAATAATAAAATTTATTTTCAAAAAAAAAAAATTAATTGCAAAAAAAAATTTTATTTTATTTTTGGAAAAACAATTTTATTTTTTAATTAATAATTATTTTTATTTGAATTATTAATTTTTGTAATATTATTCGTGTATTTTAAAATATGAGAGAAGAAAAAAAATATTCCAATTGAGAATATATTTCAGAAATAAACTTGAAGAAATCTTGTTTAAATTTGAATCCTTGTGAATGTCTATAACAAAGGATCTATTGAAAATTATTTTTGAATACTATCTATCTTATTTTATTGTAATAAATTTTCAAGTTTATGCATTAGTATTTTGAACAAAGGAATTTTGTGACATGAATTTTCACAAATAAACTTGTCCTATATGACAAAGTATTTTTTCTTTTATGACAATAAATTGTTAAAACATGAAATTTGTTCAATTATGAAAGTATTTTGCTTGTTAATATTATATTATATGTTTTAATTTTCGTAATTTTACGTATTTTTAAAGAGGATTTTCTCTCTAAAAATTTTTAAGAAAAATTCTGGATTCTACCGAGTCCAAAGCTTGAACACTGAAAATATTCTTTGAAATTTCTATGAATTTTGCGACTTCGATACCTCTTTTATAGTGGATTATTCCACTAACATTTACTGAGAAGGTTTCTAAAACTATTTCTCCCAAAAATGTTTTCCAGAATGGAAATTCAATTGAGTTAATTCTTACGTCTGTTATTTTTTCGTATTCAAAAGTATTTAATAATTTTTTATAATCTTTTTCTTTAATTTTTATTGTTCCTTCACAGTTTGATGTGCAATTAGCAATTTGTTTCCAAAACCTTATCATTCGTAACCTGCTTTATTCAAACTTATTTTTAAGCTTAATCGTCCTGTGAAATTTCACTTGATTTTTACCGAACTAAAGGGGGTTCTTGAAATTAAGCGTTTTGGAAATTGAAGGTAAAAAAAATTCTCAAAGTAAAAAAATTTTATATTACTAATTTTGCTCAATATCCCACAAAATCACTGAATATATCCCATCGTTTTCCGCAATAGTAAATGAAATATATAACTTGAAAGTATCAAAAATTACATTACCCGTAATCTGCGGAATTCCGTTGAATATTTCCCAGTTGAGTTCGTGAGTAATTGGCGTTTTCCTGTGAGTCAGTACTTGGATCAATCTCAGGTCATCTTCGGAGAATTTCTGTCTTGGCAGCATACAAATTGGTTGAATTAGCAGCACTTGATCGACGAAATTTCGATGATGATTTTTAGCAGATGATGGCGTTTGAAGATCACGATAATTGAGTTTGACGTAACAGCAATCTCTGATTTTTGAACTTTTTGATGATTCGCCATGCTGTAACAGACTATCCAGGTCCGAAGTAGTCTGCAATCCCACGGCAAAAATCCTTTTTGTTTCACCTCATCACAAAAAGACGATCCAGTATTTTTCAGAAGATGATTTAAATGGCGTTAAATTATTTTGGCGCCAATGTAATTCAAATTAACCTCGAATAATTTTCGATGAACTTTTGAAAAATTAAACAAAAAAATTCACTGAGTTAACGACTCATGAATTAAAATTTACTTCGTAAAAAAATTAACTTAATGAAAATAAAAGCTAATAGTTCCTTAAACTTTTGGATACTATAGCAAAAAAAAAATTAAAATGAAAGATTAAGTATCGCTCTGTACTAACTGTTCAGGAATCGCAGCTCTGCCTACCATGAAGTGAGGTTGAAATCCAAGGAAAGGAACAAGTTAGTTAGAGATACTTTAATGCAATGATTTAAAGTACAATTTACAAGTTTGAGGAAGATGAACGATCTCCCTCCATTACGAGATTAAAGTTTGAGTGGGAAATGAGTTTCAGCGTTCTCGGGTGAACGAATGAAAAAAGTCGTGTTTGTTCGCAGAACCTGAATATTATTAGTACGCGCTATCGAGAGTAGTTGCGCTAAGTGTTAGTGAGCGAGTGTAGGTGGAGTGCAGAACAACAAATTCTTTGACAGTGGGAAAGACTTTGATATAGATGATCATTAATTGTCAGAGGATATTCTCTAAATCCTATCCAATTTTAACCATAAAAACTTATTTTGAAAATAAATTTTGGTATTATAAGGTCAATCTATTTTCATCAATTATCCTGTTTTCAGCCAATTACCATTTTTTCCACCAGAGTGCATATCATTTACCTCCATGTTCCAATTGAGCTAAAAAAAGTAGTGAAATGGAGAGACAGTGGAGTTCCAACAAGAAGTTTTATTTTTCAGAGTTAGAACTTCAGTAGCAAAATCAAAAAGAGGAAGCATTTTTAAATCTCTTTATGATGTCAATTTTTCAAAATTTTTCTATCGGTTTAATTGAAAAGAGAATAATTTATCTGATTGGTAATCGATTGTTGAAAAAATTGATTTATTAATTTTAAATTCAGTTTATGTAAGAAAAGCTTAGGGAACAAGTTAGAGTGAAATATGGGCTCAGTCCATGTAACTCTCATAATCTCTTTATACAATTGGTAACACTGATCATACATTTGTACATTTATATTTCATCACACTTTGTACACTGTTGTGAATAAATGGGAACTCTTTACCTTTTCAACCCACACAACTCCATGTAATTCATTACTGCTTTCATTTGCTTTATTAAACTTGTCTTGTTACATTCTTTTATGATTCTTTGCATGGAAATACAATTCATGGTTCACCAAAATCCTCTTATGATAGCAGATTTTGGTTCTTT
This sequence comes from Ericerus pela, assembly GCA_011428145.1. Lineage (NCBI taxonomy): Eukaryota > Metazoa > Arthropoda > Insecta > Hemiptera > Coccidae > Ericerus > Ericerus pela. The sequence goes on from WOFM01000552.1 coordinate 177,536, forward strand.
CCTGCAAATTTTTTTTCCATTATAAAATGTGCAGTAAAAGTTTGATTTTTTTGTTCAAGTCTTCAGTTTTTTATTCTCAAATATTCAGCAGGGAGTTGAATGATACCAAGATTAGTGATTTTTTTTAATTTTATGTTTTTTATTTTTGAGCAGTTAGGCCCATATTCACAAACATCACTTTAGCCTCCCTTTACTTAAACTTCACTTAAAAATGATTTTTGGCATAATTGTGTATTTGAGAGTGTGGTAAAATTTTATTTTTACATAAGAACTCTCATAAGAAATACAGAATGTTCCCACTTTTTAAGTACAAAGTTGTGCAAAAAACTTTTTAAAAGTGAAATTTATGTGAAGGGAGGTTAAAGTGACATTTGTGAATATGGACTTCAGTCTTGAAAATTTTTTTTACTACAATTGAATTTGCTTGATGGTATTTGTGAGGAGCAAAGCTGGCCCAAAAATAAGTCATAAATATTTAAACTACTTCGAGAAGAGGCGTTACATTTTTTTGCTACCTTGTGGAAAGCTGGTGAAGTCTATCAAAAATTACTCAATATATTTCCCTTTGCAGTCAATTTTTTTTCACGTTTCCAAACTAAATCAAATACATTACTTAAAAATCATGTAAGGAGAATCTTTAAATATATAAATACCTCAAAAGATTACTCACTCAAATTTACTTCCAACAGTAAAGGTATTCACTCCATTGTTGATGCATCCTATGCACCACATGTCAGTGATCATGAAATCAAAATTTCAAATTTGAACCTGGGTAAATCAATTTCAGGGTTTTTAATATATGTTAATGGAGATTTATTAAACTGGAATATGAAGAGACAAACAATTGTTGCAACCAGCTCAACAGCTGCAGAAATTATTGCCATTTTTGATGCACGTGATGATATTCAAGTTACCTTTTTGATAAAAAAAAAAAAAATTTTTCAACGAGGATACTCTAGTCAGGATATTTGAGACTAATATCTCTGCACATCAGATAATGTATGGTGGTACCCAAAAAAGGGCAGGGCACTCATGATTAAATGTTAAACAATAACTCAATCTGTTGAAGATAAAAAAATTGATTTTCAATCTGTGGGTACAAATTCCCAATTAGCCAATATATTAACAAAAGGTCTGGACAAACAAAAGTTTCAAAATCTAGGGGAAAACATATTAGTTACCTCAAACTTTTCCACATAAAGTCCATGTAAATTAATTCCTTGATTTTCAACTCTAATATTCACAGTCATGGGAAAATTTGTTTATTTCTGTTTGAGAAATGGAATTGTGAATGATGAAGCCCGAAAATATGACCTGTAAATAATTGTCTAAATTATCATTGTTAAATTATGTTTTTTAGCATCATGTAATAAATACTCAAAATAGAAGTATCGTATTATACAGGTTTGAACAAATTTTGAAATATAATATAACTTTAGACCAAAAAACACTTGTCGATATTAAAATTAAAATTCATGTACTAATTCCTTATCTATTATCATTTCAGTCGAATGACAATAAGAAGTTTTGTGACGTCCGAAAACAAACGTACATCCCGAGTATAGGGAATGATATCACGATTTGAAGTATATCAATGAGTCTCGATTAATCGTAGAGTTGAAACTACAAACCAGCTCAAACAGTTAGGCCACCAGACTACCAGCGATAGCTCCCAAGGCCTACGGAGTATGTCGGGCAAATTTACATAAGTGGAAATAAATAAGTTGGCCGACCCATTATTACAGTTTACGTTTTATTACAATTGAAAAGGTTACTTACAAGTATGGTAACTAATGTCAGGTCGTGCAGGTTATACATCAACTCGCCTCATGGTTCTCGAAGTTCGGTGAACCAACAAATCTCGAGTTAATAATCGTCTTCGAATTCAGAGAAGTAGTATCGCGAACTATTTGGATTACTATCGATGTTCACATTCGAAAGTATCGGTGAAAACAATTTAAAAGGTGACTTGATGTCGTATAAAAGAGCTGTATTTTGTCGTGAATAATATTTCGTATTCACGACAAACAGAAAAACTATCACGTCTAAAACGAGACTGACTGTTCAATCTTTGGCCAAAAACATGAACAGTCAAAGAGATTAAAATTGGTTCACCGATGATCGATATCGTAATTATACACGTCACCATATAGTTAAATAGTAGCTGATCAACGTGTCTTCGATGTTTCTTAGATTTGGGGAATTTATTTCCGTTGGGGAATTGGCGTACTTCCCGTTTATCTTATCGTTATTATAAACTTAGAATTTGAGAGCCGTTCCCTATCGTAATGGTAATACAAGTTGATGGTGATGTGAGGGGAAGGCTAAGGGTAATCAGATGTCACAGTTTGAACAGGAATCTTTGCAGGTCGGATAAAGCAAAGAATTACACACTGTTGATAGTAAAATATCACATTTAGACAAAACCCTTCTCAGCAAGTATAAAACAAAATCAAACCGTACAAATCCTTCTCAAAGTAGATTGAATGAAACATCGATAACAGAACTCTCACTTTTGATCAATATAAAAATACCATAAGCAGAAAACTTATGATAACTAAAATGAAATCCATTTCCATGCTTAAGTCCAAATTATCCTTTTATTTTATAAGTATTCTAGTTGATGTATATGTTTAATTTTAGTTATTTCGTTTGGGAAAAAGTAAATTCGTCGTTGAATTTCATTTTTCAGAAAGGATAATTTGATATGTTTATGTTATGATTTTTGGCTTCTAGAACTCGTATTTTTTTTGTTCGTTTTGTTTCATAAGACTGTGGGGGATGTTGTTTTACACTCTTACTTCACTCACTCACACACTTAGCACCACTACATTTGTATACAATAATTAACTCAATCAGGTTAGGTGACACTCATAACATTTATCTCTCATACCTTGGAAAAACTAACATACTTTTTCCCCTTGAACTTCTTTTGTGCGATGGAGAGTAATCGCTCATTTTCCTCAAACTTATTTCAGACTTGTAAATGTCTCTGCCTTTTAATGTATTATAGTATTTCAAACTATCTTGTCATTTCTTTCCTCGGAAGCCAACCTCACTTCAGTATATATGGATGTTATATCGATATAACATCGATAAAATTTGCACTTGTATTTTTCATGACTATGTTCTCAAATTAAGTTCTGAGTTATTTTAAGTTTACTTTCTCGTAATACTGGAGTTCCTATATTAGCTTAAGTGTGAAAATGCCATCTTGTTTCAGAAATGGAAAGTGATAGCTCACTGTTACTATTATACTATATTGAAAACTATTAGGATACATTGTGGTTTTTTGGATAAATTTTCAGTTTATTTTTATTAATGGAGCTTTGTTGAATATCTTCCTGCAATTTTACATTAAAAAAACTGTAACATTATCAAATACAAACATACTTATCTCTTAAGAAGACCCAACAGCCTACTTTCTGAGAATAACAAGATACTTACAGGTGAAATAAAGCTGGAATAACTTCAATAACTGGTCTATCATAAAACCATAATATCATTTCAACTTGAAAATATTTTATGAGAAATAATTAAAAAACAAAATTCTCTCGACTACCTCATCAACACACTGATGACTATGTAGAATGAACCTTGTTTATTTTTCATTTGTGAAACAAGATGGTGTATTTCCCTACTCAAGTCTGTTATATCTTTAGTAATAACTATATTAAATAACATTGAGTGGCCCATCTATACTTTTACTTATCTATGCTAATGACTACTTCGAGGATATATATATGATGGAGATGACATAGAACTGTTCTAACATGAGGTTAAGTGTCTAGACAATAGATGCCGCATGCTGGCGTACGAAGTACCCCAGACTGAACACTTCAACCAATCAGAATCGAAAATTGGTGTAAAAGTGAGGTACTTCGTACGTCCGTGTTTATAAACCAATGCACGTGGTGAGATTTTCCTCCAATTAGATATTTAGATGAAAGTTGTGAGATTATCAAACTTAATTACTCATAACTGAGCCACACACACGATTCCGATGAATCAAGATGAACACCAAATACAAATCAGAATAAAAGACAAACTTGAAATAAATCAGACATACGTAAAAACGAGATCGAATATGTATTATTATATCTAAGACAGTTGACAGTCTTCAGCAATATCACAAATGACGATAGCACAAAAATACAAATATAATTTAGGTCAAGTTCCAAGATATATCACGGATAAAAAGAATTGTTACAGATGGTGAACGAGAGTCAAAAGAATCGGAGTCATTGTCGTGAATAAATTATACATTTAATATCATTATTTCTCACAGACCCCCCTCAAATCAGAGATGATTTGAACAAATATAAAAATTAAATAAAAATAATTAAAGATATCACAGTTTTGCATAATCACAGCTTGTCAAAGATAAACATATATAAATCACAAATAAAAGTATTAAACATAAATCACCATTAATTAATTCCATGTCACATTTAGGTTACATCACATAATATTCAATAAGTTTACAAATTTCCTAAAGGCTGGAACAGGAAGACCCTTCGTGAAGAGGTCACCCAGCTGAGAATTAGTTGGAATATAAATATAGTCAAAAGACTTGTCAACATGCATACATATAAATCTATATTTTGTGTCTATGTATTTAGATCTACGTGAATTCTACTTTCCAGATTTGATGAGACAGAGACAACTTTGATTGTCTTTGAAAATCACAGATTTGAAGTCTTGGTTAAGCCGAAAGTCATTTAATAAATTTTTAAACCAAAGTCCTTCGGAAGTGGATTTGCACAAGGCGATCAACTCACTCTCAGTACTTGAGAGTGCAACTGTGGGTTGCTTCCTACTAGACCATGAAACCAAGCATCCATAAATTTGAACACAAAAACCAGAAATTGACCTACGAGTGGAAACACAATTTGCCCAATCAGCATCAGAATACAATTCTAAAATATATTTATTGTTAAACTGTCTGCTATATTTTATTTCAAAGTCTTTAGTTGTATTTAGATATTTCAAAACTCTTAATAAGTATTTAAAGTGCTCATTTGAGGCTGCGCTCTAGTATTGGCTAAAGTTTGATATTGAAAAACAGATATCTGGGTGAGACCCCAACATGATGTACATGAGGCATCCAAGTAATTGCTGATATTCGTTATTCAAAGTGTGATCCATACTATTTAAATCCCTTTCTAACTGGAGCTTCGGCTCGATCGGAGAATAGGTTGGTTGGCAATTTGTAACACCAAATCTTTTTGAGACAGATTCAATTAAGGATTTTTGATTTAGATTTAAAGTACCTTTTTCACGATCATACTTTACGTTAATTCCAAGATATTTATTTACTTCTCCCAGGTCTTTACTTTTGAATTTTTGATTAATTTTATTTTTAAAATATTTTATTAAATTATTATTGTTTGAGCTGATGATTATATCATCTACATACATTATTAAGTATAAAATATTCGACCTATCCTGATATATATATAAGCAATCATCAGCTTTGCCTGGTACAAAATTTAATGTTAGCAGAAATTCGTGGAACATAGTCTTCCAGATTTTGGGCGACTGTTTCAACCCATATATGGATCTATTTAATTTAAGTACATTATTATTTCGGTCACAAGAATTTTCGATACCTTCAGGAATTTCTAAGTAAATGTTTTCAGTCACTTTTCCATTTAAAAAGGCACTACAGATATCGATTTGTTGAATGAAAAATTTATAACGATTACTAATGGCTAGGAGGGTTTGTACTGTGGACAATTTGGCAACAGGTGCATAAATGTTCTCAAAATTAAATCCCCTTTGTTGCTGGAAACCCCTCGCAACAAGTCGGGCTTTATATAGTACATTTCCTAAAGAATCATATTTCTTAGTAAATAACTACCTGCATGTGATTGTCGGATCTGTAATTGGTCGTCTCACAACCTTCCAAGTATCGTTGGTTGTAAGTGCTCCAATTTCATCTTCAATATCCTTCTTCCACAGATTTGCATTTGGAGATTTCAGCGCATCCTTGAATGTTGCCGGACAATCACTTTCAGTTTGAATAGCAATATTATAACAAGTGTGAATTACATCCTCATAATCAAAATTGAACACATTATTACTACATGATGGAACATTTATGTCTCCATCTACTTCTATATTCTCCACATTAGTACTATCAACCTCTCTCATAATTATGTCATTTTTATTATATTTAGTTTTATTATTATTAATACTATCTTCAAAGAATTCAACATCTCTAGATAGATGCAATTTCTGTTTAGCCTCGTCCAATAACTTATAACCGGCCGGAGCGTAGCCTATCATTTTTAATTTCAAACTTTTAGGATCAAATTTACTAGAATTGTGCGAGTAATTTAACATGTAAGCGTCGCAGCCAAACACTTTTAATTTATTATAATCAAATTTTGTGCGATACTATCTTTCATACAGAACAAAATCTTTTAGAGTAGGGCATCTATTAATTATAAAAGCTAAGCACATTACAGCTTTGTTCCAATAAATTTTGTTCAGACTGCTTTCATATATTAGAGTCCTAGCACGTTCACACCACGTGTGATTCATCCTCTCTGCTTTACCATTCTGCTGAGGGCAGTGGCCTACGGTGGGTTCCAATTGAATCCCTTTTTCGACACAAAATTCACAAAAATTTACATTTAAATATTCAGTGCCCCGGTCACACCTCAAACGTTTAATATTCATATTGAATTTATTTGTTACTAATTCACTATATTCTCTGAATTTCCCTAATACCTCTGTTTTATTATTTAACATATAAACAAATGTGAAATTTGTAAAGTCGTCAATGAAAGTTAAAAAATATTTCTTATTATTATATGACACAGGATTAATTAGTCCACATAGATCAGTATGAATAAGATCCAGTGGGCTCCTACTGTTTTTATCGTGGCGTTCAAAATTTTTGCAATGTTGTTTCCCCATGACACAGGGCTCACACAACAATCGCTCATGAGACTCAATTTTGGGTATTAGACCTTTGTTCGACATTAATTTTACATCATTAAGATTTAAATGAGCAAGACGTTTGTGCCACAACTCCGTCTCTGTTTTGTTTCTATTTTCGGTTAAATTACATGTTTCTATTACATTACGGTAAAATTATATTTTATATAAATCTGAAGGAGTACTTTTCCCGGTCATTATTACTTTATTATTTATTTTTATGTCTACCAAATCCTCTTTAAAAATCGTAACAACCAGACTGGGCTAACAGTTTTACCGATAATAAATTGGTTGGTAGATCCATTGCATATCGTACATTATGTAAGTTTATCTCAGTGCCAGAAAGAGTTTTTAATTTAACAGTACCTATGGCCGAAATCATCAGAGATACACCTTTCTTGGCAACCATTACAGGCATCGGGTTATTTAATTAAATAACTTCAGAGAAAAGTGACATATCATTGACAATATGAGTGGTACAACCAGAATCCAATACAAATGAAACACGAGGTGCTTTCAGATTTCCACACATCATGACAGAACTATCAGTATTTAAAGAGAAATTATAACCAGTCTCAGAACTTTCATGAGACACATCATTATTCAAACCATCATTATCATCAGGCAAGACATTATAAGACTGAGAGTTCCTGTTACAATTATTGTTAACATTGGATCGATTAAGATTTCCAGATCCACTATTATTCTTTGAGTAACAGTTACGGGACATATGACCTAACTTTTTGCAAAAGTGGCATCGAGCTTTATAATTACTACGATATGTATTAGAGTTTCCATTATTACTGTCGACATTATTACTATTATTATTCTTATAACCATTAACTAATGATCCTGTATCGTACATACTATCCTGACTACCATTTCCATTCGATGTACTATTCCTACTATCACTGTTACTCAAGTCACAGCTTCTGAAATTACGTCCGTTGAAATTGCCTCGTTGATTACCACGAAGGTTTGAATTAAAATTATTAAAATTATTATTATGATAATTGCGCTGACTATTAAGACCAAGAGCATTCTCTTCAGCAGAAACAATTTCTGAAGAAGGGTTTAGATTTAGTGATGATACATGTTTGAGTGATGGTTTATCAAGATTTAATTCACGTTGAAAATTAATTAATTTACCAAAGACGAAATCCCATGATACATTTTTGGCGTCCTCTAACACAATTTTTAATAGGACGGTAATCAGCTGGTAATGATCTCAGCAACACCAAAATGAATTGTTTTATCATAGACATATCACCCAATTCAGCAATCCACCGACACTCAGCACGAAATTCTAGGAGATATTTCTGCAAATCAGCACCCATGATAAAGCATTTCGAGTAGAGTTTGGATCGCAAGTGAACAAGAGTTTGATCGTTTTCAGCACCAGACAAATTTGTTAAGGCCTTGTACATTGCATTTGCCATATCGTACGTCTGTATGATCTCAATAAAATGATCGTCAACATAATTAGAAATGAAGAACATGGCCTTGGCATTTTTAACCTTCCAGGCATCATTACGACTACGACCAGATGGAACAGCACTATGAACAATATCAAATAAAGATTCCTTACGTAGTAGAAGATCGATCCGGAATTTCCATGTCCTACCATTTTTGCCGTTGAATGGTTCTATGTTCCATTTTCTTTCACCATCCATCTCGCGAGAATATCACAGTTGCACAGTAACAATAAATCAGCAACGAAAAATTAAGTTTCAGACACAAGGCCACAGCGAGCAAGCAATTTAAGAGTGATGGAAACAGCAAATTTCTGGCCTGTATAGCATTTATGCATACACAAATTAGTAAAATAACATGAACAATTACCGGGCAACTAATTGCTGTCGAACTATGCTTCAGTTGAACAATGGGAACCGCATGGTCTGCTTCTAGTTATGAGCAACTGACGTGCTGGGCCCATAACCTGTGAGATTATCAAACTTAATTACTCATAACTGAGCCACACACACGATTCCGATGAATCAAGATGAACACCAAATACAAATCAGAATAAAAGACAAACTTGAAATAAATCAGACATGTATAAAAAGGAGATCGAATATGTATTATTATATCTAAGACAGTTGACAGTCTTCAGCAATATCACAAATGACAGCATAAAAATACAAATATAATTTAGGTTAAGTTCCAAGATATATCACGGATAAAAAGAATCGTTACAGATGGTGAACGAGAGTTAAAAGAATTGGAGTCATTGTCGTGAAGGAATTATACATTTAATATTGATGTGAGGTATGCAGAACGAGGATCGAAAGAACTTGAGACTTTCTTCTTTTAAGACGTTTATTTCGCAACTAAAATATATTTCACAAACAAAAATGTAAATGGCGAAGCAACAGCGATATCCGATTGAAAGTAGAAGGGGAAACACTTTGTGACGAGAGTGTACATATGACATATATATATAGTGTGACAGTGATGATGATGATGAAGAATGAGATGGGGTGGGATTTCGTATCAACACCCCCCTGAAATTTTACCGATTGAGTTCTTCATCATGTTTTCTGAAAATAAACAAATTACTACATTTTTGAGAAAAAAAATAAATGACAAGTACAAAAGATGACATATGCATAAAAAATTAAAAAAAATTCACATCGTATTATTAAGGTAACTTTGGTTTCAAGAAAAAATTTTGTTTGCTGTGCTTCGATTGATATAAAAAATTAAGTGAAATAAATAAATAAATAAATATAAAATGGTAACATGCAAAGAGTATCGGACATTAATATGTCATAAAATATTATATGGTGTGTATATATAATAAAAATAAATAAAACTATAAAAATTGGTAACATGCAAAAAAAAATAATGTATTATGAGTAATTAATGATTCATCGCTCGTATATTTCGAGTCGAGAGAAAAAAAGTATTCGAGATAGAAAAAAATATTCATGAACATATATTACAGGAGTAAAAAAAATAAAAGAAGAAAAAAAATTCACAAAGGTATTTTTGATTGTGGGTTCGATGAATTCTAAATAACGTTACGTTTCGTATTTTATCTTAAAAATAGACATGAAAAAGATTGTAGAATAATATACGTTGCATCGTTTATTATCTTTGGTACCTTGCATTGTATTTGAAGTGGCGTTTAATATGTGATGTGAGGCGGTGATGAAGAGGAACGAAAAAGAGTAAGAGAGAAGTATTCACGAGAGAATTTATTAGCAGACTAAATTTACATTTGGAAATAAAATACGAATAAGTACGAAATGGCGAAGCAACAGCGATAGCGGATCAAGAATGGTAGGGGAAGCACTTACTGACGAGAGTGTACGTGTGACATATATATATATATATAGTGATCGTGATGATGATGATGAAGAAAGAAATGAGGTGGGATTTCGTATCAACACCCCCCTGAAATTTTACCGATTGAGTTCTTCATGTTCGACGCTAAAAGTTAATTAATTATTGTTATTAAAAAAAATATTAAATACAAAAATGATATATGGATAATGAAAAAAAAATTAAAAAAAAAAATTCACATCTTATTATAAAGGTAACTTCAGTTTCAAAAATATTTTGTCCGCTGTGCTTCGAAAAAATAAATAAACGAAAATAAATAAATAAATAATATGTAAATATATAAATATGGTAACATGCAATGATTAATATTTTACGTATATAATTGTATATGGTATCTGTAATAAATAAAAAACAATAAAAAGAATTTCAAAAATGGTAACATGCAAAAAGTATTCGTATATATAAATGACTAATACATTATAAATTCGGAAGTGTGCTCGAAAGTATTCGCTAACATTTACGAGTATATGATAGACAAAAATGAAAAAAAATAATCAAAAAGAAATAAAATTAACAAAGGATTTCCGAGGTATATGATCGTTTATCGAAAACGTTACGTTTGACAATTTTTATCTGTACTCGGCATGCAATAGTATGAAGCGATAATATACGATGTCCGTTAGGTTTATCTTTTATGTATTTCTTTTGTATTGGAGGTGACGTTCGACATGTTTATTTTTGGATAAGGCAAGCTATTAAGTTTATCTTTATTGAGGTCATGTAATGAGTTTTTATCTATCGTATATTGTTCAGATTTTCCTTTCATACCTCCGTGTGGGAATTTTTTCATGTATTTCTCTCACACTTGTCAAAAGTTGTATGCTATTTCTATTATTAACTTTTGTAGGGTTTTGGCTTGCTCGATTTTAATTTTGTTTTCTTTGTTGAATTTTCTGAAAAATCGGCTATTTATTTCCGACAAGTATTTTCGAGTGAATATTTTATTATTATTATTTATGAACAATGTAAGAGTATTATTTCTTGTACAATATGCTTCAAGTTTCGACTTTAGGATTTTTACTTGGTACAACTTGACTTTTTTTGGACGGGTATTTTTCATGAAATAAATGTATTTAATATTATGCGAATAGATTCGTATTTTCTAGTACTTTTACAATTATGTTTTCCAATTTTGTTCTATCCAAAGATTTCGTAAGTAAATCTGCAAGCTGATTTTCGGAATTAACAGATCTGAAATGGATTATTTTTTCTTCCATGGCTTCTAGTATCAAATAACATTTTATCATGAGGGCCCGTGATTTTTTCTGACTGACCCCAGAGCATATTTTCTGGGTCGATATATTATCCTCCATTATGTCTACGACTATTTTTTCCCCAAAAATTTCAAAATTCATATATTGGATTACTTTAATTATATCGAGTGTATCAAAAACGGCTATAATTTCTGCAGCTGTACTAGATGAAGCGTGGATTGTTTGTTTGGAACAATTCCACTCTATCAAATCTCCGTTTGCAAAAATCATAGAACCAGTGATCGATTTTCCTTTCTGTAAATTATTTAACTCGATAATATTTTCGTCTACTTGAGGGGCATATGAGGTGTCAATGTATGCTTGTATTCCGTCTCCCTCGGATTTATACGTAATATTGTAATTCATTGTGGAACTGACATATCTAAATATTCTTCTTACGTAGTTTTTTAAGGTGTCATTCGAGTTATTTTGGTAGTGTGAAAAAAAGTTTATAGGAAATAATATATCAGGTCTGGTTAGCCTGGCTAAATATAATAATCCATCAATCATCGATCTGTATTCAGTGTCATCCCTTCCATTTTCAACTTTTTCTATTTTAAGGGCAGTTTCCATTGGGGTATTTGTCTTTTTGATTTCCGAAATTCGAAATTTTTTAATCATTTTTTAAATGTGTTTATTTTGGGATAGGACTATTGTTTTATTCTCAATGTTTCTTTCTATTTCCAACCCTACGAAAAATTTTGGATTATTGATGATTGTAATGGTAAAAGATTTTTCTAATTGTTCATTAATTCTTGTAATTGCTATTTGTGAGTTAGAAGCTATCAGAATATCATCTACATAGCTTAAAAAATATGTTTTTTCATTTTCATTATTCATTTGATATAGGCATCTATCCGCTTTTGTTCTATCAAAACCTATTTCTTTAATTTTATAGTCAAGCAAATCGTACCAAGATTTACTTGACGTTTTAAGTCCGTATATCGATTTTTTCAGTTCAAGAACTTGATTCAAATTAATATTTACTCCCTCGGGTCTTTTTACGTAAATAGGTTTTATTATGGGAGAATTTAAATACGCCGTCTTGACATCATATTGCACAAGAATTAATTTTAGTTTATTAACTACAGAGAGCAACCATCTAATTGTACTAATTGATGCAACGGGTCCATGTGTTTCTGTAATACTGTATTCAGTCCTATCTTTAAATCCTCTTGCCACTAATCTGGCCTTGGTTTTAGGATTTCCATATTCATCGTGTTTAATCGTAAATATCCACCTTGTATCTATTAATTTTTGCCTATCATAATCTACGATTTCCCATACATTCATGTCATTTAACGAGTTATATTCATCATTTATTGCATTTACCCATTCTTTCCTAAAGGGATTAGTATTAATTTCATTAAAATTCCTTGGGACGCAATCTTCAATGTATGTTTTATTATAATTGACATTAATATTCATTACTATTGGGTTTATGATGCCTAAATCTTTTTCATAATTCGCTGGTTTTATTATTAATTTTCTGTTGGATGTTTCCAAAGATTTTATATTTAGAGACTCATCTACACGTACGTCGCATGCAATATACGATTTTGTTTCAAAGGGGTCTCTCAAGCAATATCCAGTATTAGTGTATCCCATCATTATGCTTTTCTCAGCTCTCGGTGCTAGCTTTGGATCAATTTTGTTTTTAGATTTTGACTTTGCCTTTGTTGCATTCTGTTTTCGCACTTCAAAAGGGATGTGACGATATGTTAATGAACCAAATACTTTTAAATTTTTTAAGTTAGGTTTAATGCCATAAAATAGTTCATACGGTGTTTTGAAATCCACATTTGCTTTTGTTGGTGATCGATTTAATAAATATGCTGATGTGACAATTGCATATGACCAGTATTTAATGTCCAGGTTGGCATCAATGAGCATAGCCCTTACTCTTCTCATGAGTGTCTGGTTTTGCCTTTCGGCTACACCATTCAGCTCCAGAGAATAAGGAACTACGTAATCCATTGTTATTCCATTTTCCTGACAATAACTTACTATTTTAGCATCCGTGTACTCTTTTGCGTTGTCACATCTAATAGTTCCAATAGGGAAATTTGGGAATTTATTTTTCATGGACGCTATTATATTTTTAAATTCCGTTGCTACTTTATTTTTTGCAGATATAGGCATAACAAATGTGTATTTGGAATAATGATCAATGAAGGTTAAAATATATTTTTGATTTGCAATCGATGATGTAAAAGGACCCATGATGTCGGAAGATGTTATTTCAAGTTTTCTGGATGGTTTTGTCCTCATGCCATTATGCCCTAATCTCGTATTATTTGCAATGCAACATACTTGGCAGTTTTTAAAATCATCGTCTCTAAAATTCATATTTTCTGGAATTCCAACAGATAATTTTTTTAATTTTTGGATGTAGCGTGCATTTAGGTGACCCAGCCTTCTATGGATAATCAGTTTTTTATTTATTATATTATTATTATTATTTTCATTTATACCATCAGTATTATCATTTATATTTGATTTTTCATCATTTGGTATATTTTCTTCATTGACAGTACTATTATTATTTTCACCCCCCTCAAATGAATCTTCATTATTATTATTATTTAGATTTTCGTCTTCTTCCTGTATTTCTAATTCAATTGTAAAATCCTCCCATTCATCCTTATTTTCTTGGGTTACTGGACATATTTGGGTTGTGCTTTCTAACTCTTTATTAATATATTCTTCATTTTCTGTTTTTGGAATATTTTTATTTTGAATATTGTAATGGATATAAAATATTCCATTTTCCTTTGGGGCGGTTATTAGAGTTTCTCCATTTTCTATAAAATATATGTTGCCACAGTCTTTTTGCTGATCAATATTCACTGTACCCGTATTCGTAATTTTTATAGCACTAATTATGTCTGTATTTAAATCGGGTACGTAGTGCACATCATTCAATTGAATTAATGACTGTATTTTGTTGTAATTTTCAACTTTAATTGTCATTTGACCAGTATGGGTGGCATACAAGAAAGCGTTTTTGCCCGCACATTGAAGTTTTACAGGGGTGACAAATTTTTTAATATTACTTAATTTATTTAGATCTGCTGTTAGGTGCACCTCTGCAGCTCCATCCAAAATTGCCTTATTTTCCAGTAGTTCATAATTTTCGTTTAATTCTTTATTTTTAAGTAATTTGTTTAACAACCATTCATTCAAATTATCTATATGTTTTCTAACCATACAAGACATTTTTACTTGTTGTTCGGGACTTTCTTTTTTGTTCGAGGCAGTATTATTATTTTGGGTTGATTTCGGTGGATAATTATTTTGATTTGAATTTGTATTATTATTATTATTATTATTATGTTGTGAATTATTATTATTACAGTTTTGGGCTATATGCCCATTTTGACCACATTTATAACATTTGGGGTTGTTTTGGTTGTTGTTTCTATTATTACCTCTATAATTATTTCCACGATAATTTCCATTGTTTTGATAGTTATTCCCCCTATAGTTTCCATTTCCATTATTATTCGAATTATTATTATTACTATTGTTTTGTGGATTTTGTTCATTCCCATTTGCATTATTATTCGCACCATAATTTCGATTGTTGCCTCTGTAGTTATTATAATTATTACCTCTATAATTGTTCCTTCCACGATAATTATTATTACGACCTCTATAATTATTATTATTATTGCCATTTCCATTATTACGATAATTATTAGAGTTATTATTACGATTATTATTATTTCGTTTCGTTAATGTCTGATCCCTGAATTTTTGATCAGCATCTTCCCTTAGAATTCGTTTAAAATTATCGATATTTCGTTCGTTGGGGGGTAGATTTTCGAATGGCATTTTGGCTAATGCCTGTTAATAACACAGTGCAAGTTGTAAATTCTCTAATTCTTCCTCTTCTTTTACTTCCTTTCCACTGTCTCTTACGTCTGTAACAAGCTCATCCCATTTTTTTAGGAATCCCCTCATATTTCCACCTGGCTGAAACCTAAACTCTATCCACTTTGATTTAGCCATATTTGCCGTAACTGATGTTTTTGTGCCATAAATATTATCCAATTTTTTTAACATCATTAAGGCCGTGTTGCAATCTCTTATTTGTTTTGTGATATCATTGGAAACTCTTTCTAAGACAAATGCTTTGGCATTGTCTTGCATTTTACAATAATTTATCATTTCATTATTGGGCCTAAAATTTAAATCATCGATATGGGATATGTAAGGTTCTAAAAATTCGTGTTCTCCGAAAATATCATAGTAACCGGCACCTCTGATTGCCGAAATAATCATACGTCTCCAGTCTAAATAATATTTTCCGTTAAACACTTTTCCCAATGGGGCTTGAATTGGTTTAATTTCATTAGCACTCGACATATTTTCTTCAATTTTTTTATATCCTAATAAATTATTTTCAATATTCGTAATGGGTATAAATTTTTTGCTTTCCACTTTTTCTTTGTCGATCTTTTTTACGATTTTGTATTTTTCTGATTCAATTTTTTTATTTTCTGGCACTTTTTCTTTTTTATCCAGTTTTTCTAAATGTTTTTAAGTTTTATTATTATTATTTTAAGAATCTATCTACGAATTTCTTTTCTGATTCTAACGAACTATATATTCTATTGGAAAAATAGTTTGGTGTTGAATCAGTTATTTTAATATATTTAAACGTGCTAATTTCCTCTATTCTGCCTGATATATCGATTGTAAATGATTCTAGAATTATTTCACCAGTAAAATACGTGTAATAAGGAAGATTATATTTCTCTATTTTCAAATCTACAACTTTTTCCCCTTCAAACTTTTTCAATAATTCTTGCAATTCCTCTTTCTCTATACTGTATTCACCTATTTTACTTTCTATTAGGTTTACTAAATTTGACATATAATATTAAATGGGGAAGTAAAACAAATTTATCTCTCTACCTCAAATTTTCAATTTCAAACAAAATACGTAAAAAATAATTCAACTACATCTATATTACCTTACAAAATTTTTATTTTCTTGGTCAATCCGTTGTTGCGTGAATTTTACTCTTGTTGACTCCAAATATCACCGTCGTTGTCTCCGCTGAATTTTGTATAAGGTTGGCCCCAAAAATTGTGGTCTCCATAGTTGAGATCTCTGAAGGATTTCCTGAAAACGGGAGCGGAAGATTTCTTCGGTTGGTCCTCTGTATCGTTGGCGGTCCTTTCTGGATTGTAGTTCGTTGACTTCCAGGGTCGGCCATTATTGGATCAGGAACTCGTTTTTTGGTTACGTTTTTATTTTTTTCAACTTCGAAAAAAAATTGTAAAAATAAAAAATTCGAGTTTTAATATTCTCGATTTAAACGTATTTTTAGTGTATTTTTCACTTCAAAATAATATAAATTTCAACACAACAATGAATCAATTTCAAAAAAAATCAGTCTGCTCTTTTCATACTTTAATATTTTTCTTCTCTTACAATTCAACCGCAGCGATAGCTACCATGATGTGAGGCGGTGATGACGAGGAATGAAAAAGAGTAAGAGAGAAGTATTCACGAGAGAATTTATTAGCAGACTAAATTTACATTTGGAAATAAAATACGAATAAGTACGAAATGGCGAAGCAACAGCGATAGCGGATCAAGAATGGTAGGGGAAGCACTTACTGATGAGAGTGTACGTGTGACATATATATATAGTGATCGTGATGATGATGATGAAGAAAGAGATGAGGTGGGATTTCGTATCAACAATATGTTCTATGATAAGGCAATGTTTTCGGTTTATCTTAATTTGCGGTCATGTAATGGGTTTTAATCTCTATTCTGTTTATTGTTAGAGAGTTTCCTTTCATAAATTTGTGTGGGAATATTTCGTATATTTCTCTCACGCTAGTTGGAAAGTGTATAAGGTTTTTATTATACGAATTGTAGGGTTTTTTCTTGCTCAATTTTCATGATTTTTTCTTTGTGACAATTTTTGAGAAACCTTTGATTTATCTGTTGCATGTATTTTCTAGTAAATTGTATTATGAAGTACTCTTTTTGACAATAATTGAAGGCTAATTTTTTAGCAAATATTTTCGTGTTATGACTTACATTTTGAACATTTGACGACTTGCATTTGAAATGGGAAAATTCTGTACATATATTGACTTCGAAATAAATTATTATATTATGTGTATATGTTGGTTTCGTTTAGTATTTTCACAATTATATTTTCGAATTTTGTGCGATCCAATGATTTTGTTAGTATATCTGCTAATTGATTTTTGGAGCTTACTGTTCTAAAAAATATTATTTTCTCCTCAAAAGCCTCCAAAATCGAGTAGCATTTGATCATCAGGGCTCTCGACTTCTTTTGACTACCCCCAGAACATATTTTTTATGAGGAAATGTTGTCTTCCATAATATCCACCATTAGTTTTTCCCCAAAAATCTCAAAATTCATGTATTGCATTACTTTTATCGTATCGAGGGTATCAAAAACTGCAATTATTTCGGCCGCAGTACTTGATGAAGCGTGAATTGTTTGCTTGCAGCAATTCCACTCCACCAAGTCTCCATAGGCGAATAGCATAAATCCAGTTATTGACTTCCCTTTACTAAGATTTTGTAATTCTATATTCGTGTCATCGACTTGGGGTGTGTAAGAGGCATCAATGTATGCTTGTATTCCGTCCCCTTTTGATGTATATGTTAGATTATAATTTTTGGTTGTATTTACGTATCTGAATATCCTTTTTACATAATTTTTTAATGTATCATTCGAATTATTCTGAAAATGGGAGAAAAAATTTACTGGAAATAATATGTCTGGTCTCGTAAGTCTCGCTAAGTAAAGTAGTCCCCCTATCATTGATCTATATTCCGTATCATCCCTGCCATTTTGTATTTTATCTATTTTTAATCCCGTTTCCATGGGTGTATTGGTGTTTTTGAGTTCAGAAATTCCAAATTTTTTGATCATTTTATCTATATGTTTATATTGTGATATTGTTATAGTGTTCTTTTCTATATTTCTGACTATCTCCAGGCCCACAAAAAATTTTGGGTTATTAGTAATCGTAATTGTAAAATCTTTTTGCAGCTCTTCATTTATTCTAGTAATGGCTGATTGTGAATTTGATGCTATTAATATGTCGTCTACATAACTCAGAAAATATGTTTTATCATCATTATTTTTCATTATATAAAGGCATCTATCGCTTTTAGTTTTTTCAAATCCCATTTCTTTTACTTTTATGTCCAGTAAGTCGTACCACGATTTGCTGGAAGTTTTTAATCCGTAAATTGATTTTTGTAGTTCGAGTACTTGATTTCGATTAATGTTTATACCTTCTGGTCTTTTAACAAAAATGGGTTTTATAATGGGTGAATTTAGGTATGCAGTCTTTACGTCGTATTGCACCATTATTAATTTTTCTTTATTCACAGTTGATAATAATAATCTTATTGTTCCAATGGATGCTACAGGTCCGTGGGTTTCAGCAATACCATATTCTGTTCGATCTTTAAAGCCATGTGCCACAAGTCTAGCTTTGGGTTTTGGATTTCCGAATTCATCAAACTTTATAGTAAAAATCCATCTTGTATCTATTAATTTCTGTCGATCATAATCTACTATTTTCCATACCTTCAAATCATCGAGAGAACTAAATTCGTCATTGATGGCTTTGATCCATTCTTCCCTAAAGGGGTTCGTATCTATTTCAGAGAACGTTTTTGGAATGTTATCTTCTATGTAGGCTTTATTGTATTTTACATTGACATTCATTATTATAGGGTTCACTATTCCCAAATCATAATCATAATCTGCTGACTTTATTGTTAAGGGTTTTTTATTAATTAACAGTGATTTTATGTTTTGACTTTCATTTACTTTGACATCACATGAAATGTACAATTTTGAATTATATGGATCTCCAAGACATTATCCTGTATTCGTATAACCCATCATTATGTTTTTTTCAGCCCTATGTGCCAGCTTTGGGTCGATTTTATCTTTTGATTTTGATTTCGCCTTAGTAGCATTTTGCTTTCTTACTTCTATGGGTATATGTCTATACGTAAGTGCACCGAACACTTTTAAATTTTTCAGATTTGGTTTCCTTCCATAAAATAATTCGTATGGTGTTTTAAACCCTTCATTCGCTTTGTTGGGGGATCTATTAATTAGATAGGCTGCTGTAACAACAGCATAGGACCAGTATTTTATATCGAGATTAGCATCAATCAACATGGCCCTTACTCTCCTCATTAAAGTTTGATTTTGCCTTTCGGCAACACCATTTAACTCAGGAGAATATGGCACCACGTAATCCATTGTTATGCCTGTCTCATTACAGTAATTTATTATTTTTGTATCGGTGTATTCTTTTGCATTGTCGCATCTTGTAGTCCCTATGGGGTATTCCGGAAATTTATTTTTCATAGACATTATAATATTTTTAAATTCATTTGTCACTTGACTTTTATTGATTATTGGCATGACAAATGTGTATTTTGAAAAATGGTCTATGAATGTTAAAATATAATTTTGATTTGCCACAGAGGGCGTAAATGGACCCATGATATCCGATGACGCTGTCTCTAATTTTCGGGTTGGTTTAGTTTTTATCCCTGTATGACCCAGCTTTGAATTATTGGCGATACAACATATTTGACAGTTTACAAAATCTTCATCTCTAAAATTAATGTTTTCGGGTATGCCAATTGCTAAATTTTTTAATTTTTGTAAATATCTGGCATTAAGATGTCCAAATATTCTGTGTATTATTAGCTTTTTGTTTATATTATTATTATTAATTTGGAGTTTATTCGTGTTATTATTATTTTTGTTGGTTTCAGTGACTATTTCATTATCTTCACCCTCCTGAGATGATTCAGTATTATTATCCTCTTCAATAATTTCCATTTCCACTGTAAAATCATCCCACTCATCATTTGTATCTTGGGTAACAGGGGCACATATTACATTTTTTTTATCTTTATAATCCTCTTTATCTTTTTTTTTATTATTATTGTTCTCTACATTATAATATATGTAGAATATTCCCTCTTCTTTTTTTGCAGTTATGATGATTTCAGCAGTTTCAATAAAATATATATTCGCAATCTCTTTTTGTTGATCGATATTAATTATTCCAGTATTTGTTATTTTAATAGCTGAAATAATATCTAAGTTCAGATAGGGCACATAATGAACGTCGTTTAGTTCTATCAATGATTGAATTTTTTTGGAATTTTCGATTTTGATGATCATTCTCCCAGTATGTGTGGCGTATAAAAATGTATTCCTTCCCGCACACTGTAATTTAATTGGGGTTACAAATTTTTTAACATCTATTAATTTACTAAGATCAGAAGTTAAGTATTTTTTTCATTGGGAGGTAGATTTTCGTATTGTATCTTTGCAATTGCTTGTTCGTAGCACAATGCCAATTGCAAATTTTCCAACTCTTCAGTTTCGGTAACTTCTTTCCCACTATCTCTCACATCTGTTACTAGTTCATCCCATTTCTTTAAAAAACCTTTCATGTTTCCGCCTGGTTGAAACCTAAATTCTAACCATTTTGCTTTCGCCATATTGGCTGTAACCGAAGTTTTCGTCCCATAAATATTATCCAATTTTTTTAGCATTAATATTGCTATATTACAATCTCTTATCTGTTTTGTTATATCGTTTGATACTCTTTCTAACACAAATGCCTTAGCATTATCTTGCATTTTGCAATAGTTCATCATATTTCTATCAGGTCGAAAATTAAGATCATCTATATTATCGATATATGGTTGTAGAAATTCGTGTTCCCCAAAAATATCGTAATATCCAGCTCCCCTGATAGCTAAGATAATCATCCTACACCAGTCTAGGTAGTATTTTCCGTTAAAAACTTTTCCCAGGGGTGCTTGTATGGGTTTAATTTTACTCGAGGATGTCTTATTTTCCTCCGTTTTACGAAATCCTAATAGACTATTTTCTTTATTAATAACTGGTGTGTATTTTTTATTTTCAATTGTCTCTTTTTTAATTTTTTCACTTAAATTTTCTTCCTCACTATTTCCTTTCTTATCCAGTTTATATAATTTTATTTACTCAAAGAATCTGTTCATAAATTTCTCTTTTGATTTTTCTGCACTATAAATTCTGCTTGAAAAATAATTTACCGAAGATTCTGAAATTTTAATATATTTTAAACTACTAATCTCCTCAATTCTCCCTGATATATCTATCACAAATGATTCTAATATTATTTCACCCGTAAAATATTTAACATAGGGTAAATTATAAATTTCTATTTTGAGATCTACAACTTTTTCTCCTTCGAACTTTTTTATTAAATTCTCTAACTCTTCCTTTTCTATATTGTATTCACCTATTTTACATTTAGATAAGTTTATTATTTGGGACATAGAACTTTTATTTAAATTTTATTATCATATCCTCACTTCAAATACAATTACAAAATACGAAAAATAATTAATTTCAACGGATATTACCTTTACAATGATTTTACTTTATAATTCCTGCTGCGCTGATGAACGATTTATGCTTTCTCTGCTGTACACCTCCGTACTTCCTGCCTGAATTTTGCTCTGGGTTGTCCGAAAAAATTTGGTCTTCGATGTTGGATCTACGATGAGTCCTCGACGACTGGAGCAGGTTTCCTTTGGCTGTTCTCACAATCTCTTTGGCAGTCCCTCTGGATTTGGCGTTCGATGACTTCCAGTATTGGCCGTTATTGAGTCTGGAACTTCAGCTTTTCTTCCTCAATTTAATTTTGAATTTTTCAAAATAAATTAAAATTCGAGTTAATTCTCGAAAAACACGATACTTTCTCGTGTATTATTCAATAAAAAAAAAACATAAAAAATTTTACGCACAGCAGTGAATTAAATTTCAAAAAATAATTATTTCATCGATCTGAATTTTTAAGTCTCTCCTCAAAGTTCTACCGCAGCGATGGCTACCATGATGTGAGGTATGCAGAACGAGGATCAAAAGAACTTGAGACTTTCTTCTTTTAAGACGTTTATTTCGCGACTAAAATATATTTCACAAACGATATCCGATCGAAAGTAGAAGAGGAAACACTTCGTGACGAGAGTGTACATATGACATATATATATAGTGTGACAGTGATGATGGTGATGAAGAATGAGATGAGGTGGGATTTCGTATCAACAAATATCATTATTTCTTACAGAAGTACACGTATTTGTAGACGCGCTTTCTATATGTTGGACACCAAAACTGTCCATGTGTCGTCTCCAAGATATGTATATCCTCGAAGGACTACTTGAGCTTTCATTTCAACATATACATAAGTTCGTTTTTGAAATTTGAAATGTTTCTGTACTATCAGTTGTAATAAAATTAGAGCAATGTGAAATTTATTGTTTTTGTTATAAGCTTTTATTAGGTTTCAGTTTTAATTTTTATCGCGATCGTTTTCAAGAACATCATGCCAAAAATCGTTTATGTTGGTAGAAAGAGTAATCATATTGGTAAAACCCTGTGGGAAATCGTTGGCAATTTGAAAGATTATGGAGTCGGTCGACTTGTCTACAGAAATAAAGACATAGTATATCCAGAACCCTCTTTCGACAAAATCGTCAAAGTCGAAACTGAAGCGGTCCAGCAAGCGGAAAATAGGGTAAGTTTTGATGCGGTATTTTTTGTCCTGTTGCCCCCCAAGTAGACTTAATTGTCTATTTCTATAGTTACGTCGAGTGTTCGCATGGGTAGAAAGAGTTTTTCGTGGCCGCAAGATGGTCAAATTAATACTAGCGCACTCCGCGACTTGTAAACCTGACTTTATACTTATACCTAAGGATGAAGAAGAAGCTTGGTACAAACGCTTGGAAGAAAGCAAACCGGCCGTCAGAATTTACGATCCTTGGATACAGGTTCCACCGCTGCTCAATGTAAGTTTTGAATACTTTTTATTTTCGTGTTAATCGTTTTTGTTAGGTTTGAATAACCAGAGCACCTATTGTCGGTTGCAGTTAATTCTGAAAGCAGAGAGAAGAGCCAAAGGTGAACCAGTAGAAGATATAATTAAAATTCGCGCGATTGTGAATCAAAACAGAAATAACATGGCGAGATTGGCTGAAGAAGGTGAAACACCAACTCATTATTTTTCAAATGATTTTGGCGAGTCTGTTTCACCTTCGTTGTTTGAGAATATCGAAGCTTGTCGTCCTTTTTTTGGTAAGTTATGTCGAAAATACCAATGAAGGTGTTCGGACGATGTAATCAGTATATATTTAATTTCGCTCAAAACTCAGTTCAGAACAGTTAATTGTTTTCACAGCTCTGAGTAATTTTTTCGTGACGTATATTTTTGAGTTATCGTCATTGACACTTCATTAGCAGTGTTTAAAAGTATAACGTTAAGGTTTATAACTTTCATCTCCAATTACTGTATTTATTCGTTAGAGGTTTTTTTTTTCAATTATTATTGAGTTGGGCATCGAGTGTCTTCATCCTAATATTTCAGTTGAAGAGATGTTTCATCTCAGGCATACGTTGTTCTAAAAAGGAATTTGGAGGGTTCATTGTTTGAAATGAATGCTCTGCCTTTCGTGTTTGTCTCTCTGAAGACATATTTTAATCCCCAAATGAGAAGGTCTTGGTTTTTGAGAATATCGATCTGTCTACTTTTATTGGTAAAACCGATTTTCCAGGAATTTTTTGATTTCTAGTTTTATCGGAAACAATTGAAACGAGGAGCACCAAACTTCTTTCAAACCTGCTCTCATATGACGATTATCTCTTAAAAATTTCAGTTTTATCTGTTTAGTAGTTTTTTCAAAACTCTGAACACAAAATTGTTTTCAGCAATTTTTCTTCTCCCATTTTCTCAGGAACTACTGAATTAATAGGCATCAAACTTCTATCAAACTAGCACCAACATAAGAATAATTTATCGTGAGAATTTTAGCCCGATCCCTTTCTTCATTTTCTCAGAATTATGGAAAAATAACTTCCATGAATCTTTTGTTTTCCAGTTTTCTCAGAAACTACATAACCGATAGGCACCAAACCTCTTTCAGACCTGCTCCTAAATGAGAACTATCTTTCATAAAAATTTCAACTTTATCCATTTTGTAGTTTTCAAAAAACTGTGAGAACAAAAATTTTGGGCGATACATACATCAGTACGTATGTATATGCACACATTAAGAAAAAATAAGTCAAAATGAGAAAATGGTGCCAATCGTTTCCTTTTCTTCTGAAACGGATAATTTTCATCATCACCACCCTTAATCTTTCTATGACGTTAATTTTAAAACCCCGTTTGCCAATAAACTAGATAAAAATGTAACCAAATTTTCTATAAAAAAATTTTAGCGATTTTAGAGCAGAAAAATTATAACCTAAAAACCCTTTTCTTTTGGCTATGGCCAAAATTTGTTAACGAATAATCGGAAATAATTTGTACCAAATTCGAAATAACATGAGATTTTGGAAATATACCCCTGATTTTTGTAACTAGAGAGGACTAGTGGTTGAAGAACTTGAAAATTTCAATGTTGTTTCTCATTGAAAATTTTTGTTTAAGCATTTATGAATAATATTAGTTTAGATCGTACTCAAGTTAGTCATGACTTTTTTTCAGTGACAGATTGAATCTGAAAATTTGATTAACCATTATATTCAGAAATCAGTATTTAGCTTATAAAATTACCAAAGGTACTATGAATAAGTTTAATGACAATAATTTCAGTGCAAACTGTATTTTTGGGACATTTCCCTCACCTCCTCCACTCAGGACTTGGCACTGCGTTGACAGATAGGTTGTAGACCAAAGTCTGTGACTCAAATTATTAGTATATTGCACTTTAAACAAAAATACGTCATCTGTATGCATTCATACAGATGACACACATCTACATTTGCCTGTAGGCACTAAATGGGCCAGTGAGTATGTAATATATGGTACCTCAGTGCAAATGGACAGTTGCCCCAGTACCCCAGTATGCTTTGTGTATTGTTAGGCACTAAATCAGCTTGCTACTGGTACCAAGAAATGATTCAGTCACTCTATATGCAAACCACAAATTGGTTCTATGAACCAAGTGTAGGTACAGTTACCTACACTAAAGAGTCGCAGTGGTGACCCTGATGGAAACTTTAGTGGTTTTTGGCATGAAAATGCTCAGGTATGAAAATGCTGATCAAGTGAAAAATTGCTCTATTGATAAGAGTGGCTAGGATACAACTTTTACATTGGCTAGAAATAGCTGATGCAACTTGAAAATCTTCAGTCTGACAGACACAAGTCAAAAATTTACCCCTCAATCCAAATAAACATTGTCCCAAATACAGACAGGTTAATAAACTTTGTATAATCTTGGTTGAACATAGAAAATACCTTCTGATAGGAATAATAAAATCTGAAAATACTTTTGGCTGTATAAAAATCCGATAAGCTGGATTTCAAAAATTGAGAAATGGCAAAATAATAAAGAAAATAATGCTAAAATGAAATGAGGAAGCACAAGTGTGTGGAAAAGTAAATGAAAATCTAGAGGAAAAAGAATTGAGATTGGTTGCTGAAAAACAAGACAAATTAAAAATAATAATTATTCAATCAGAATACAAAATAAATTTTAGCGAAAGCAATATTTGAATATGACAAAAGGAAAATTGATGAAAATGTAAAAAATGCATGCAAAAAGCAAATTGAACTCCCAGAGTTTTCTCAAAAGATGTAGAAATCTGGTTTATACAACTGACCAACAGTTACCAACTTGAGGAGATTCCTCAAGAGCATAGATACAGACAGTTATGTGGAAATATGCTTGCAGAAATAATAAAAACTTGTTCAGACATTATGGAATGTTCTGATCAAGTAGAAGACTTGTATAGTTGGTTCAAAGAAAAAATAATAACAGTATTTAGCATTACAGTTCGAGAGGAAATTTGAGAACTGATGAGAGGTGTGTCTATTGGAGATGAAAGGTCTACCATATTCATGGCTAAGTTAATGAAAAAAGGTGATAACTATGTATCATCATTGGTTATTGCTGACTGATTCTGCCAACAACCACCAACATCAGTTGTGCAGTCACTTAGAGCTCTAAATTTAACAAATGCTATCATTGATGAAACATTGATAAATTTGGCCGAAGCAGCTGAACAAGCACTAGAATGCTTAGGCAAAACTGTAGTTGGAAAAGCAGAATTGAGAGCCAAAATTGCTGCATTGAAAATGGAAAACAAAAATAAAAATAGTAAAAGCAGCAATTATATGGAAATTGAACCATCTGTTCAAAACATAGAAATTGGAGAGAAAGAAACTACATCTCGCAATTGTAGAAACTCTAATTCCAGAAGAAATACCTCTGGTAGAATGCCGCCAGGGAGGTCCAAATCTAAACCTAAATATACAAACCCAAACTGGCAAGAAGACTATTGTTTTCACCATAACAAATGGGGAGAAAATTCTAGAACTTGTAAAATAACCTGTTGATTCTATGCTTAAAGAATGATGAGAGACAAGCTAAACAAAAAAGAATTTCTCTTGGATTTAGACAAGGTCAGAGATTAATCAAAATAAATCTGTCAACAAGTCAAATTAGACAGAAAGGTTATATCAGTGGCAACCAATCCCTTATAAAATTATTCTTGCCACCTATTCTTACAGCACAGGTTAAAAAAGAGGGAGTTTCTTGCAGATACTGATGCAGAAATAAGTTTACTGCTAACCAAAATAAAACAAGAAATTTCTTCCAAAATCCTAATTAAATGCAGTAGATAACCATAGTTTCTCTGCATGAGGAACTAAAAAATGCAAAATAAATCTCGGATTCAATAGAGAGATGAAATGGACTTTCATCATTGCTGATGTTAAACATCCTATATTAGGAGCAGATTTCTTAGCTCATTTTGGATTATTAATTGATCTTAAAAATAAAAAGTTAATAAATTCAACTACTGGTAAATACGTATATCAAAGGCAAAATGAAAAATTATTAAATTATTAAAATAGTTGATGCGTGCATGCAATATAATAATAATTTTGTTAAAATATTACAAGATTTCCCTGGAATAACTGAACCAACTTTCAGTCCAAATCCTACATACAAACATAATACAGTTCATATAATTGAGACTGTAAGAAAACCCTGTGCAGCAAAAGTAGGATGCTTAGCTCCAGATAGATTGAAAGTGGCTGAGGATACATTTGATAGAATGATAAAAGGAGGAGTTTGTAAAACATTAAATAGCTCATGGCATTCATCTATTCATATCATCCCAAAGCCAGGTGTAAAATTCGAGTTGAAGGAGATTATAGATGCCCTAATGCCCAAACTAAACCAGATTGATATCCTGTTCCAAACATTATGGATTTCAATATGAATATGAAAAAGAAATATCTGTTTACAAAAAATGATATTAACTGGGCTTTTCACTAGATACCGATGGCTAAGAATCATATACTAAAAACTGCATTGTTAACTCCATTTGGCTTCTTTGAATATCTTCAAATGCTATTTTGACTTACAAATTCTGCACAAATATTCCAGTAATTTATAAATGGTGTTTTGAAAGACATACCATATGCTTATACATACATTGATGACATCTGCGTATGTTCCAACTGTGGTATTGAAGAACATGAGAAGAAAGTAAGAACCATATTACAGCATCTGCACACTGCCAGTTTAACTATCAACCCAGGTAAATGTATATATGCATAACCAAATATTGATTTTCTCGGGTATAACATTATTTCTGCTGGTATTGCTTCTCAAAAAGTCTGGGTTGAGTCAATTTTGAAATTTCTTAAACCAAAAACAATCACTGAACTTGGATGTTTATTAGGAATGACAAATTTTTACAGATGTTATATTAAAAACACAGGTGCCCAACAATGCAAATTATTTGATCTAATTAAGACAAATAAAAAGTGTGACAAAACTCCTGTCATTTAGACAGAAGACACTGACATAGCATTTGAAAATTTCAAAAACATACTGGCTAATGTAACTCTGTTAGCTCACCCTGGTAATAGTCTGCCATTATTCATAGCAACAGATATATCAGATTTTGCAATTGGTGCAACATTGTACCAAACCAAAAATGAACAAAATCAGCCATTAGCATTTTTTTAAAGGAAATTATCAAAGGCTGGAAAAAACTATAGCACATACAATAGGGAATTATTGACAATAAATGCTGTTATCAGGCACCTAAGGCATAACGTTGAAGGTAGAACTTTTACGGTATATACAGACCACCTACCTATCACCCATGCCTTCCAGCAGAGAGCAGAACTTGCATCACCAAAAAATGAAACACCTTGAATTCATAGGCTAATTTACAACAGACATCAGTTACACAAAAGGACAATTAAATACACCTACCAATACTCTGAGCTAAATAGAATCAGTTTCATTGCCATCTCAGTTGCCCTATGCTGAAATTGCAATTGAATAGCTAGTTGATGAAGAACTGTTAAATTTAATATTTTTGGAAAAATCAAGTTTGCAACTGAGACAAAAAAGACTTCCTAGCACAAATACCATGCTTACATGTGATGTGTTCCAAGGTTTAGAACAACCATACACTTCATCTAAATATAATTTTTTACACACTGGATCTAGGAGTATGACAAAATTCATGACCTCAAGATTTTTAGAGCCCAACATCAAAAAAGACTGCAATAACAGGGCTTTTGCTTGTCTAAATTGCCAAAAATTGGTAGGCATGTGAAATCTGAACTTATTGGGAGATTTAAATCTACTGATTGATTTAAAATCATGCAGGTAGACTTAGTTGGTCCTTTACCATCCTCTCGTGGCTACAAATACTTGCTGACCATTATAGATTAAGCTACTAGTAGGCCCAAAGCAATCCTATTGACAAAAATGTCAGCCTATACAGTAGCTACTGAAATATATTCTACTTGGGTTGCTAGATTAAATGTACCTCAAAGCATTACAACTGATCAATGTCACCAATTTGAAAGTCAATTATTCAACAAACTTGCAAAAACTTTATGTGTAAAACACTGGTCCACCACCGCTTATCACCCTCAATCCAATAGGAAAGTGGAAAGGTGGCATAGGGCTCTAAAAATCTCAATAATGGCACACAACACTAAAAGATGGATTGAAAAATTACCAACCATCTTATTAGGCCTTTGATCAGTATTACAAATGAACACAAATCATTCAGCTGCTTAGTTAGCACTCAGTGAGGAATTGCATTTACCAGGGGATTTTTTCTATGAATCCAAAGAAATTAACCCTGAAACATTAGAAAAAAAAACAAAAAACAACTGGAGTCAATTTTTAAAACAAGCTGCAACTCATGGCAAACCTAACACCTATGTTTGGAGACACCTAGTAACAACCACGCATGTTTTTACAAGTAGAAGGGATGAAGAAGGCTTTGCAGAAACCCTATACTGGACCAAATGAAGTAGTGGATAGAACAGAAAAAACGTTCACCCTACTAATACCTGGAAAAGAGAATAAAGTCTCAATAGATTGTGTCAAACCTGCATTCTTAATAGCAGAAGAAAAAGTCGATATCAGAAAACTCAAACGAGCAATTAAGAATGAAATTGAAATCGACAATCACAAAATATTTGAAAATGAAATTACGTAGGAAGTCGATAATAAAACAGTTGAACAAAATAACAACATGATTACAAATGAGTTAAATACACATTCAGAAAATACATGACAAAAAACATATAGTGATGTAGTCAAATCAAATTTGGAAAAAAAGGTTGAAAATGAAACAAAAACCAAATACAAAAAAATTGTCAAATTCCAATGACAATGTACAGAAATATTACTATAAAACTGATAGGCTGATACTCCGATTAAAAGAAATATGGATGGTCAAAAATAAATAGGAAAATAAAAATTATTCACCACCTATTCCAGCATAAAATATAGAGAATGGTCAAAACAAATAAAACTAGTGAAAATGAAAATTTTCTGTCATCAATAATGGTCATAGAAATTGAAATTGAAATTCCTCAATCTTCAGGGTTTGAATCTAGATGTTGAGAAGAAATATGCGAAAATAAATCAGCATGAAAATAAAACAGCTTTCGTGAGAATCAAAATAAACTCACGTGCATTATAAGAAACATAAATCAACTGACAGACAATGCAAAACATAGCAATTGCAACGAGACAACTTCCTTATCGTAAGTGTGCTATAGCAAGTGCCCTGATAAAAATGTTCATCATTATTCTTTATTGCATGGACCAAAACTAGTTCAAGTTCATTTACTCAAATACGTTGACCCATATAAATGTATGAGGAAACAAAGATTAACAAATTTTGTTTGTAATAATCTCAAAGTGGGAATTATCGAACAGTTGGAAAGTACTAATGCTTTATATAGAAATGGAAGATATTAAGTTTGATGACAAAATCATACCTAATTGAACATACAAAAGTGCAGCACAAATCATTTGTTTGTCCATCGCTCTCTGAGCTACATCACATCAAATTTCAGTAAGAATTGTTCAACTCAAACTCCATTTTCTGTGCCAAATTTGCTCTTGAATTATCCCACACTTCTTTTTGTCTTAATTGGCACTCGTTCTTACACCTTTGCAAATATTTTGCACTCAAAAAGCAAGCTATGTCTTCCATCAAACCTTCTAAACCATTGCCTAATTATGAGGAAGCTCTCCTCACGGAAGAGCAGGAACAGAACAATTAGGAACATGGCCTTATGCTTTCCCAATTATCCAAATTGGCAAGCAATCTCACTAATACATCTATTTTGAAGCCTGAAATCAATTCAATAATCCATGAAATGACTCAACCTCTTTCTCATCATCATCCTATCAGCGAGATAACCTTGGATGCTTCACAATTCATGATCACCCCCAAGGACATGAACCCATCTAGGAGCATTCAGCCTTCTCATTCAAAAATCACAGTCCATCAACTGGAAAATCAATTTACACCATTTGCTCAACAGTAGAATTCTATCTCAAATTGGAATTCCCAAAATCATACTCAGGCAAACAGGTACAAAAATAAGAAAAAAGGTGCACAATTCCGTGCAAATTAAAACCAACTAAGACTCCTGAACTATCACACAGGAACTTTTACTGGTCACACATTGGGCTAAGCTCTTCGCAATATCCTCATCGGAGAATCCAGGCCTTATAGAAGATTTAACCCTATTAAACAAATGTCAGTCCTATATCCCCTGAACTTTTAAGGTATGACTGAAATCTTTTCTGACTGAAAAAACTATGGGGGAGTGGCTGTGGGGACATTTCCCTCATCTCCTCTATTCAGGGGTTGGCTCTGCATTGACAGATGGGTTGCAGACCAAAGTCCGTGACCCAAATTATTAGTGCATTACACTTTAATCAAAAATACATAGTCTGTATGCACTCATACATATGACATGCATCTACATTCAAAAAGTGAGTAAGTAATTAGTATGTGCTCACTGATACAGTGCACGTTGCACCATATATGGTACTGCAATGCTTATGGACATTGCCCCAGTACCCTAGTATGCTTTGTGTACAGTTAGGTATTAAACTAGCTAGCTACCAGTACTGAGAAATGATTTGGTTGCCCTACCCACAAACCACAAATTGATTCCATGAACTGAGTGTAGGTACAGTTACCTACACTAAAGAGCCACATGTATTAATGTAGTCAAGTTAATTCTAAAACATTACATATACATTTTTATTCATAAAATTTTTAGGTCAGTTTTCAGTTTTTCTTATCTTGAGGCTGCCTTATTCTTTTAGACCAGAAAATGAAGCAAGTACGAGTAAATTGCATCCTCTCCTCTGAAATAATTTTCTCGATTAATTTTGAATGCCAAAGTCTGATAATTTTTATGAAGTAATTAAATGTATCAGTTGATTGACATTGAATTGTCTATTTTCATATTCGTCGATATCTCTTGTTATTAGTTTCGAGTTTCTTGTATTCTGCCATAGCAAATTGACTGTAGATGTCATGAGACTTTCCCTTCAATGGCTACTTCAATTATTTCAGTGTGTGAGGTTACCATTGCTGATATTTTCATCAACCACGTCATGCGTGCATCTTAACATTTTTTTTTAAACTAATGCTATGAACTTTTCCAAAGTCATTATTTTTGTATTCGGCTATTGTTTCTCATTAACTAACAAAAAGTCTAATGAATTCCTCTGTATTTCTCATTCCTGTTGTTTGTATTTGTCCACTTATTATCTATCAATTTCTGATTACATTTAATTAGAATATAACAACTGTTATAATATTGTTAAATTTAAACTGATTGTGAAAGTTTGACTGGGAGCCATAGATAGTTTGCTTTTCTCTTTCCATGTCAAAAGAAACGTACAAAGACAAAATTCAAGAAATGTCCATCACTTTTGAAAATTTTTCCTATTGTGGCGCTTTCTATACTAGAATTTTTTGAAGTACCAATTGTGCTTAATTAATTCAACATAAAAGAGAACAATAACGGAGAGTTCATATTTCAACTTAATTGATGAAAACTTTCTTTCTTAGTTTCTCCCTTATTTTTTAGTTATTGTTGTGGAATGTTTTTTTTTATTCATTACAGAAAATCGTAATCCTTGGGAAGATGAACGTGACATAATGCTGCGAAGAGTTAATAAAAAATCGTTGTGATAAATTGTGGATTTTTTAAACGCAGTTTAAATTTAATTATAGTTTTCTGTTATTAAAATGTTAGTATTTTTTCTGACTGCGTTGGCATTTCTTCATGAATGAATGTTTAGTTAATGAACAGTTGTGCTTTCACATAAAGTGAGCTAAGTATTAAATAAATTGGAAGATCATTTTAAAAGGCTAATTTTAATGTTAAATTTGGTAGGCTGTGAGTTGACTATGAGTTAATTGTGTCAAATTTTCCGAGTAAAAGAATGTTCAGTCGTTGAGAAAAATTCAGCGAAGGACATATTGCAAAAACCATGTTTAAGTAATTCTTACATTTTTCCATTATTAATTATATCTATATTTAAACATAAAGATGTAACTTTGTTGAGATAAGTAGTTTTTAAGTCACTGTTGATAATCATGTATCATTCATGCACACAAGCCTAAGTAATTTTTATGAGTACTGCGGTGGAATAATTATATTTAACGAGGCTGACCAAGGTAGGTATGCTTGAAATTCAAAGTATTATGTTACCATGCTATAAATATTTTATATGATTCTGGGCACTATTCTGGTTTATCTATTTTCTTCAAATTTGACAGACTCAGTCAACCGTAAAACTAAACATTTCTGTAAAATTTAAAGAAAATTGATGAACCAGAACAGCATGTAGAATCATTCAACATTTTTGAAACTTAACTAATGGAAACAAAATAAAAATATGTAGCGTTTCTCAATCTCTGGAACAGAGTGTATGGTGACAGACATGACTTGAGCATTAAAAACTTAAAATCACGCTCATTATCAAAAAATTTTATGCTTCACATGTAGATGAGAGTCTTTATACATGGCAACGCTTGACACTCGGAGCTCAATGCTTATGTCGTACTTGTGGTCTACAGACTAGTTTTACAATAAAGGTTTAAACCAAGTTCAGAGTTTAAACTGGGATCAGAGGTAAAACATCGTTTTACAATCCATTAACCCAAATTCAATAATCGTGAACCACAATTTAACTTTACTGTTGGATTTTCATGAGTTAACTTATAGGATTGTTTGATTTACCTTTGCATCTTGCAGCCATTGGATGTGAGATGTAAAAAATATGTAAAGAAATTTCACTGGTTGTAAAACTTGCAGCTGGTTGTAAATCATATTTTGAGGTCAAATTAAACAGCATTTTACATCCACTCAAAGTAATGTATACTATTTTGTTTATTAGGTACGCCCGATCATTTGGGTAGTGTGCTAGTGGGAGTAAAATGATGTCACATGTAAGAAGCTAAATATATAAAATATTATTCTTCTCTTTGCTCAGTTAGTTCTATGTGTGCTAGTATGTGTGAAATACGTCACATGTAGAAAAAGGAAAATCCTCATAATACTCGGAAGCTACCTAGTAAAAGTCCATATTCTTTGCATCCACTTTTGAATTTTTGATAACAAAGATAACATAATCCACATATCAAATAAAAACTTCATATACACCTTGCAGCCACCTAAAATTGCTTAAACATAAATGCAAGGGTGTATACAAGTTTTTTACAACTGACTTAACAATATTCAAATCAAACAGCTTTGTGTTTACAACCTGGCTGCAAGATTGTAAATAAAACATGAATAGTTACTTCTTTGCATCTTGACTGTGAGATGTAAGAAGATGTGGCAAATTAAACAAACATAATGGTTCAAGGTTTTCATTGGCTGACTTATCACGAGATTTTTTTTATTGATCATCTGCAAATTTATATATTTTTTTGCTAAACACTATCTAATTCTCAAATAGGCATTGTTGAAATTTTGTGTTATCAGTTAGTGTTAGTGTAACAGTGTAATCTTTACAAAACAATGCACGACAATATTATCTTTTAAGAGTGTACAATATTTGAAATGATTCCAAAGGGGGTTATAGGTTTAGATGATTAGAGTAGAATTAATAGAATGAATTGTACAGAACATTAGATTAATAACTAAGGGTAATAGTTTGAATGGTTTGAATTAGGTGTCATGGGAGATATGAATATGATTGGATGTTAAAGAAAACATAATTTGGATAAAACCAATGAAATGTAATAGAAATGACATAAAGTAGGAGTGTTTAAGAAATTAGTTCAGAATTAGAATAAGTGCAAGGTATTGAAATATATTCGGAGAAAAGGGGACATCATGAATATGGATGAGAAGAGAAGGTGATATCATCAGACAAGTCAAAACTTGAAAGACAAGTTTTAACTAGACTGAAATGACGCTAGTAAAAGGAAGAATAAATCTGTGAAAATATGATGAATGATATAGGAAAATACGAATTTAGAATAGATGAATTAAAGTGAAATGAATTATATAAAAATATCATTACATATAAATATAGGGGGTATTTTGAAATTAAAGGTGGAAAAATTTGAATTTGAGGATAAAAGTTAAATTTTATGATTGGATTTTAAATTTTTGAATTTTGGATACATAGTATTAGTAGGATTAAATTTAAAAATAGATCAGTATTCGAGGTGGTTTGAATTTTAAGCTTTGAGAAATTTAAAATTGGATAAAGAAATTTGTGTATTTGTATAGGGATAAGTACTGGGGGAGATTTGAATTTTAAAGTTTAGAAAAGTTTGAAATTGGAAAAATGTATTTGTATGGAAGATAGTTTTATGCATAATTGGATCTTTTTAGGAAAATAGAAAACATAATACTTCTATATTATCATTGATTAAAGAATACATGACTAACATTCTGTCTCTTAGAGTTACATGATAGAAGGATAATATGTAGGTACGAGTATATGTTTTGGAGAAAAACATAAATTGAAAATATAGAGATTTGATATTATAAATAACGTAAGAGATAATAACAATATTTCACAAATATAGTGATATAAAATTAATAATAAACATTGAAATAGAATATAATAATATTTGATATAACAAATTTGATTAATAAAAACATTCATTGATATGATATTAAACATCTTCATAATTTTCATTATTAATAATTCGTTAACATTTTCAATAGATTTATTTTTTTCAATAGGTTTTGTTAATTCATTTAATAATTGGGTGACTTCTCTACTTTCAAGGGCTTTTTTAATTTTAATAAGTAAAAATGTATAATGATAATAATAGTAAAAGTAATGAATAACCATATAAGAATAATAATATTTACAAGAAAAATTGAGTTACTTTCATCAAAATCATAAATTTTGATTTTGATATTATTGAGTCTGTCTATAATATCTTAAGTGGATGACATGAGAGAGAATGGTTGGGAGTGAGATAGTCATTTTGATATTGGAATCAATAATGACATTATAGTCAGTTCATAGTAAGGGCAAATGATGTTTGATGAGAAAATCACCAGACATATCTCGCGGGTAAGGAAATCTTATAGGGATAATGGTTTCTGAAAAACCATCATATTCAGTGTTGATAATTTGAATATGACATGGTATTATTGAAAGAACAGTTCCAGGGAAGGATGAATTAGCAGAAATATCAAATGATTATTTGGAAATAGTGTCAAAAGCACTAAGGTTTGCTGAGTCAGTGACTGCAAATCTGTTTTTTGTAAACTGATAGACAAAGGTTTTTCCATGGTTAATTTCACAATGGAATGCACATGATTTGATAAGTTCATCGTAAGGTTTTTTCAGGTATAAAGTTTTAGCACCGGATAAAACTTTATTGGATCCTCTATTATCGGGAAGAAAATATGAAGTTTTTTCAAGATTACAGTAGTGTAAGTTAGTGCCTGTTATGTAATGAACTAAATCATCATCAGAATTATGAATGATAATTGAAGGTTCTTGATCTCAAAAACACAATTGGTTATTATGGGATTTAAATGTTAAAGGAATGAATTTATAGGTAGAGAATTGAGAGTTTTTTTTGTTTAATGGGAACTTTAGTTCAATCTCCAGATTGTCATTGTATAAGTTAAAGTTTATTTGGTCCAAGTGATAGCAGTTAAGGTAATCATATTGAGGGATAGTTAATTCAATATTGTTTTTCAACAATAATGGGGTTAGTTTTGATAGATCTTCTTTAAGTGTATCTGTTGATACAATGCTTGAGGGGAAATTGTGATTTTTACAAGCATTTAGAACATACTGAATATTCATAGAATGAATAAGATAAGCATCATATGTGTTAATAGAGTTCTCAAAGTTGAAAATTTCTCCAAAAATATTTCAAGTTTCATCGAAAGCAATTTTAGCTTGAGAGAAATCATCGTAGAAATTCATGAAATTTTGGGAAAATGATTTGAAATTTTCAGTGATATTCAATAATGACAAGTGATCAGAAATGACAGTTCCTTTTAAAATTTTGTATTGGTCTTTAAGGGATAATTCATTTTCCATGATGGATTGTCTATCTCTATATGTGCATACACAAAAAAAGTATCCGACTTTGTCAATTGCAGTATTACATTTACTGGAAAGGGGATGTGGTTTTGGAGAAAAATCTTGAATTAGGACAAGATTATTTTTGATAAGTGGTTCAAAAAGTTTTTTATATTGGCTGCTGATTCTGTGAAATCTGTATTTGATTTTGTTCCAATTACAATTATCATTATAATTGGTGTAGTATGTGTTAGATCTGATGAAATCTGCTGAATCAGTTTATTTAAGTTTAATGGTATATAGAAAAGGAATTGTTTGTTGGTAGACCTTGTTTTATGTAATCTAGAGGTGAGATGTCATACTTAGTTTGTTTTTATTTGGCTATGATGTTTCATTTTTATGTGCAGCCTGTTTAATCAATTCACCAAATGTTTTTACTCGTATAAGTGCATCCTGTCCAAATTGAAACACTGGTAATGGCAGTTGTAATTGTTGGTTATTTTGAGTTGAAACTCAATGGAATTGAGGTAAAACACAAGAAAAATGAGAAGTTGACTTAGACCAATCCTTATTAGGTCCATCCATGATGGACTTGAAATTCGAACAACAATAATAAATATCATCACTGATTATCACATAAAAAGAGCTGTAAATAATGAGGTTCTGAGAATTGAGAACCAAACACAAATAGAACAGGTTCTACACTTAGAGATGGGCAAGTTTGATCAAATCAACACTTTCCCCCAAACTTGCAATTAATAAACTATTTCAAAAACATAAAAAACATCACAGAATAAAAATTGACGTACATATTGAAATTCGAATCAATTGGTAGGAACATTAAAATTTCAAACGACTACAAAAAGTTACATAAATGGTAACTATAAAAAGGTTAAAACATATAAAACATAATCAGTGTGAAAATAAAAACAATGGTAGTTTTGGTCTGGATCTGACAAACTGATGATATACATAAACAAACATAACTAACATAAATGTGCTGACAGGAAAAACGTAATATACAACAACACAAGAAGACTTGGAGCTGAGGGTTGTTCCCAAAAGGATCAAGTTAACGATCTCAAAATAGCAAAGTCCGAAAACTGCTGAATTTTGCGCGTCCAAGTCCCTTGGTGAAAAAATCAGCAATTTGATCGCCTGTAATAATACTTTTTAAACAAATTAAATTATCGGATACATAATCTTGCACAGAATGGTATTTAACATCAAGATGCTTCTTCAACATAGCACTGTTGGCAAACTTAACACAATTTTCATTGTCCTTGGAAATTGGACAAGGAGACATATTACTAACATTTAAATCACATAATAAATTGCGCAACGATAAGGTATCTAGAGTGCAGTCACACAGAGTGACTATTTCCACATCTGTGGTGGACAAGGTCACCAACGACTGTTTCTTACTTCTCCAGAGTACCAGAGCATCATAAACAAATATACAGTAACCACTAATAGATCGGCGAGAGATTGAACAATTAGCCTAATTGGCATCAATATAAGACTTAATGCCAGTAGAATCAGGCAAAAAACGGTAAACGAGTTCATAAACTCGTGTGGTGACTAAATATTTTAGCACTCATAACAAATGAGAATACACTACTTTATCAGCATTGGCCTGAAATTGGCCAAAGTAACTTACTGCGTAACATATTTTGGGTCTAATACCCAACATGACATACATTAGGCAACTGAGTAACTCTTTATATTTAGTAATTAAACTTTGTGACTTTACTTTATTTTCGTCTATTTTTAAATATAATCTTTCTTCTATACCCTTTTGTCCAGAAATGAACAGAAGAGCTGAATGCTTCAATCCTACATTAATAGAAAAGGCCCATATGATGATGCTTCATGCTGATGTTAGTAATATTTGTTGGTCCAAAGCTTTGTTATGTTTAACATAATTATATAATCAAACGTGAAATTACTGTAATGAAATCCTGGCTAAAATTTGGTATAATAAAGAAATAAATTTGTCACATGTTGAAATATTTAGATGTAATGCATATGCTTTCATTCCAAAAGAGAAAAGGAAAAATAAATTTGAAAGTAAATTGATCTCTCTGGTGTTTGTTGGTTATAACCTAGAAGGATATTGTTTGCTAAACACCAGCACCAATGAAATAATAGTGTCCAGAGATGTAACTTTCAATGAAATAAAAATGGTTAAATATAATAAAGAAAATAGGTAAAATGTCACATCTACAGGTCAAATACATAATGTAACAGGAAATTCATAAAATAATAATGTAAACAATAACATAAACAGGAATATTAATATAGGTGGTATAGAAAATATAGAAATAGTAAAGTTGAATGCAAATGACTTATGTCATTATGCATATAATGTTTTTAATGAATTTCCAAATACCTTTAAAGAGGCAAAAGCCTCAAATGAAATGGATTAATGAGAAGTTGCGATATCCAAGGGATTAAAAGCCTTACATGCCAATAATACTTGGACATTGATCAACTGCCCCAATAACATAAAGCCTATTAGCAGTCGATGGTTGTTTAAAGTAAAGGAAGACAATAAAGTAATTAAATTATTTAAAACTCGACTTGTAGCCCATGGATATGAAATTAACAAAACATTTGATTTTAAAGAACTGTATGCACCTGTAGCAATGATGAGCATTCTAAGAATTCTGCTGACATATAATAAATTAGGATACTTAATATCACAAATAGACATGAAGAATGCCTTTCTAAATGGAGTATTAGAAGATTAAGTTTACTTAGAAATACCCAAAGAAATTTACCCACAAATAGATAAAAGAAATGAAGTATTTAAATTAAATAGGTCGCCCTATGGACTGAAACAGACTCTAAAAGCTTGGTACAAAAAATAGAAGATATTCATCTCTTCCATAGGGTTTAAAAGTAGTAGGCATGACTGCCTTTACATCAAACAAAATTCAGAAGATACTGTTATCATTTTGGTTTATGTTGATGACATTTTGTTATGTGGGCCTAACGTAACAATAATAAATGAAATAAAATCACAATTAAATAGTACTTTCAAGAACCACAATTTGGGTAGTGTTAAGTCATACCTTGGATTACAAATAAATTATGATAATAAAAATAGAATAATGAAATTAAATCAAAATCAGTTAATAAGAAAAGTCGTAGAGAAATTTAAAGTAAAAAATAGTAATCAAATTTCAACACTAATAGAAGAGAAATTATATCTATCAATTGATGAATAGAAAGAAAAGTCAGAAAAACTAATAATAAGATATAACAAGTTCCTAGGGTGCCTGATGTACATAATGCTTGGTACAAGACCAGATATTTGTTATGCTGTTTCATATTTTAAACAGTTTCAGTTTAATGCTGATAATGTAGTGTATTCTCACCTATTTTGCATCCTTGAATATCTTATTTCAACAATTGATCTGGATTTAACATACTATACTCAGCAAATATGAATTAATTAAATCTTATGTAGATGCTGATTGGGCCAACTGTCCTATTTATCGAAGGTTAGTCAGTGGTTATTGTATCTTTGTGTATAGTTGTCTGATAATCTGGAGAAGCAAGAAACAATCTTTAGTCACACTATCTAC
The DNA here is from genome assembly GCA_011428145.1 of Ericerus pela. Lineage (NCBI taxonomy): Eukaryota > Metazoa > Arthropoda > Insecta > Hemiptera > Coccidae > Ericerus > Ericerus pela. The sequence continues at coordinate 218,620 of WOFM01000552.1, forward strand.
GACAGTTGTGGAAATTGTCCTCTTATGCGATTGTGTGTTAGATATTGTTGCTACATGTAATATTTTAATTAATATGTATGTTCCTGTCTTGTCTTAATGCCTAATATTTGAAGATAATGATAATTGTATTAAGTTTGCCAGTGGCTCGATAGTTGAGAAACATCTTGATATGAAATTTTATTTTGTCAGAGATTATATCAATGCCTACATTATTAGTATGAAATGTGAGTCAACCATGGACCAATTGGCGGATTTGTTTATAAAAGGGCTGGGATGTACAAAATTTTTGAAGTTCAGAACTTTGATGTTCAGTTGAGGGGCTTGGTGGCCCTCATTTTGACACAACCTTAAACGCTGAATACCCTTACAAATGTCAAACATGTATCATAACAATTTGATACATTTCTGTTGTCCATGTACCTGTGAATTTTTATCTTGTATGTATTTTAAATGTGGTTTCATTTTTGAAACATGTGTAATTGTTGCTCATTTGTTTGTCTATTTATTCAGTTGTGTTAAAGTTGCCACATGCATTGCCAAAAATGTTTCAAATTTTGCTACAGAACCAGTCATATTTATCGACAACATTATTTGGGCAGTTCATGATATTTGATATTGTTCTCATGATTTCTGCTGGCATGTTTCCACAGATGTGTTTATACCTTAAATTGTCAGGCAGTTTTCCTTTTTTGAATTTGCCTTCCAGCAATGGTAGCCAGATTTCTATTTCCTTTGGGAGAAATTGTGGTACTCGAATTTTTATTTTGTGTTCACCATTACCTGTCGGAGCTCTATTATGCTCACAAAGGCTCATGAATTCCATGAATTGTGCAAACAGTTCCATATTGATCAGTTGCTGGTTGCCAGGGGCTCTTGCCTCTTCTGGATGTTGTTGCTGTTGTAACTGTTCATTTTCCAGTCTTAATCTTTCAGCTTCAGCCTCTTGTTGAAGTTTAAGGGCCTTGGAAACTTATTGCAGAGAAATTTCTACTGGCGTAGACATTGTTGTATTTTGATTTTGCAGAACTATGGATTTGAATACAGAACCAAGAAAAATGAGAGCAGAAGCTAAGTTATGTGGTTCTACCATAATATTTGGAGTTGAAGGTACAGCAGAAGATAAATTTGCTGTTTGAATTTCCTTACCACTTTGAAGTTTGAGGACAGTAAGCTCCTTTTGTGAAACTTGGGTGTCCAATAATTGGGCCTGTTTTCTCCTAACTTTCTTTTCGGATTTGAAGGTAGACACAGTCGTGTGTTGGTCAGCTGAAGGTGGAGGGGTTGGATGATGATTTCCAACCTGGTTCTCCAGTCTGATATTTCTCTTTCCAGAATCCTAAGAGACTGGCAAATAAATTTAATAGGAGGGTTATAATTTCCCACTAACAGACTTTTTATTTTGAGAATTGCACGCAAAAATGCTTAAACAGCAATTCCCTACAACTAAAATTTTCTGACTACAAAAATAATTTTTCAAGAAGACATTCAAAGTTGCAAAATTGCAGTTTCAAATTTAGTTGTTTTTATTTTCCTCCACTCTCAAAAAGTGCTGCTAGCATCTAGAGATGGGCAAAGTACTGCTATCGCTGTAGTAGAATGTTAGGGTCACCAATGTGGGATTCCACCAAATCCCACTTGTGCGTCTCCGTTGCCCTTAATTATTATAAGGCAGGCAGCCAACCATTTAAAGGACCATGCAAGCAAATGCCATTTTGTAGGGCAAATGCTGGGCAACCATGGCTGATGCGGTGTGGGTATTTGTTACCCACGCCTAGCTACGTATAAGCGAGTGGCTACATATTATTACATAGCCTGCTTCTAAGACAACTGCACATCATCTGTATAGATGATGTGCGAGTTTGTATTTTATTATTCTGATATGTCGATCGACATATCGCCTTTTGGCCGAGGCTGAGCCTCATGGCGGGGCAAATCCCCACACCAATCGATAAAAAATAAATTCCCCGAACAACCCATTAGCCAACTTATATATGATAATGCGAAGGAATATATGGATATAAAAATGGTTAAATTTTGGGAGGAAAATGACATCCAACTTGAAAATATTGTGCCCTATTCACCTGAATTGAATGGAATAGCTGAATGCCAGAACCAAACTTTGATGAAAAGGGTTTATACTTTATTAATTGATGGCCACCTAGATACTAAATACTGGGCCCATGCCATTGCAATGGCTGCATATTTTATAAATAGATTTCCACCCAGAGTAAATTTTGAATTCAAAACCCCTTACAAATTGTTTTTTGGGAGGAAACCTAATTTGGAGAATTTAAAGGCTTTTGGATCACTTGTCTACACACATATCCCAGTAGAAGTACAACAGTAATTGGCAACAAAAGGGAGAAATACCCAAAAAATAGATTCCAAACTTGCCCCTAGAGCTGAAAAAGGAATTTTATTGGGTTACACCACAATGGGATACTGTGTGAGAGATCCTTTTTCAAACAAATTTCATGAAACATGTGATGACAAATTTGACAAGAAACAAAATATTTTGGCATTCAAAAATTACGAAAACAAATTAACACTAAAACCAGCAGAATTCATTAAAAATCTAAATCTCACAAAAATCAATACATTACTCAAAAATCATGTAAGGAGAATATTCAAATATATAAATACAACAAAAGACTACTCACTTAAAATTACCTCCTATAGTAAAGGTATTCATTCTTTTGTCGATGTAACCTGTGCTCCCAACAACAATGATCATGAAATCAAAATTTCAAATCTGAACTGAGACAAATTAATTTTAAGCTTTTTAATATATGTTAATGGGGATTTACTCAACTGGAATGTGTAAAGGAAAATAATTGTAGCAACCAGCTCAACAGCTGTGGAAATAATTGTTGTTTTTGATACCCTTGATGATATTCAAGTTACTTTTTTGCTATATAGAGAAATTTTTAATGAAGATACTCCAGTCAGGATATTCGAGGATAATGTCTCTGCACTTTGGATTAGGTCTGGTAGTGCCCAAAAATGGGCTAGGGCACTCATGATCAAATGTTATGCAATAACTCAATCTGTCGAGGATAAAGAAATCAAGTTTAAATCCGTGGGCACAAATTTCCAATTAGCTGAAATACTAAAGAAAGGACTAGATAAACAAAAATTTCAAAATCTAGTGGAAAATATACGCTTACTTCAAATTTTTCCACATAAAGTCCATGTAAATAGCTTTGTTGATTTTTAACTCCAAAACTTCACAGTAATAGGGAAATTCATTTATTTCTACTGGGGAAGAGAAATTGTAAATAATATAGCTTGAAAATATGTCCTGTAAATAGTTGTCCAAATGTTTATTGTTAAATTATGTTTTTCAGCAACATGAAATAAATACCTTAAAAAGAAGAATCGTATTATACAGGTTTGAACAAATTTTTAAATACTACCTATATAATTCTAGGCCAAAAAAATATCTATTATCAGCTCAGTCAATTGAAAATAAGATGTTCAAAGAGGAATCTTTGCATGTTTAGTAAAGCAAAGAATTACACACTGTTGAAAGTAAAATATCACATTTAGACTAAAACCCTTCTTGACAAGTATAGAACAAAATAAATCATACGAATTCTTCTCAAAGTAGATTGAAAATTCATCGAATAAAATATTGATGGTAAAATTCTCACTTTCAATTGTAATAAAAATACCATAAGCTGAAAACATACGATTAAATCCATTTCCACACTTCAGTCTGAATCTTGCGTTTATTTTTAAGTCATTTTATTCATTGTATATATTAATTAATTTTAGTTAATTTGTTTGGGAAAAACCAATTTCATAGATAAATTCGTTTACTTTCAATAATGATAATTTGAAATGTTTATTTACAATAGTTCATATTATGAGTTTTTAGCTTTTTGAACTCGCAATTTTCTGTTATTTGCTTTGTTTCATAAGACTGTGGAGGTTTGTTATTTTATACTCTCACTACACTTAGTGCCTCTACATTTGTACACGCTTACTTACACATTCAGGTTAGGTAACTTGTTGTGAAGAAATTTGAATTTTCAACGGATCGAATGACTATAAATATTGACGACTGACTTTAAATAAACGATGACATTAGACGATGACTAGAAACACACATTACAAACACATAAATAAGAACTCAAAATATTCACTTCAGAAAATGTATTTGCATTTAAGACAGAGGAGATGTTGAATGATCAACGTTTCATGAGCGACAAGAAGGTCACAAAAATATATTATCACAGTTGTGTTACAAATACAAAAATCACAGATTATAATATGTATCGAGTCAGTGTTACCACAACAATTATACTGTGAGAATAATGAGCTAACGTATAATATAATTTGCCATCATTCTCACATGCCTCCTCAAATTATAATTATACGATGCGACACTTAAAAACTAATTTGTAAAATACATAAAACAATAATTTGGTCATTAAACAAAATGACATCAGTCAACAATGAAAAACATAATAAAAAGTTTCAACATATATGGTAAACAAATACAAAAAGTTACATTAAATTTAACATCTCACAAAATTTATTAAATTGAGGCCTCGGACAGCCCTTTGTGAATACATCACCCAACTGTCGCAAAGTTGGTATATACAAATATTTGAATTCTATATTTACTTGGTCACATATACAAAATGGTATTTAACATCTATATGCTTAGACCTGCGTGTATTCCATTTTCCAAAATGCAAGAGTGCCAAGCAACTTTGATTATCTTCACATATTACAGCTTTTTCATGTGTTTGAATGCAAAAGTCATTTAATAGATATTTAAACCAAATCGATTCTGTAATGGCCTCACATATGGCGATTAGCTCACTTTCAGTACTCGACAACGCTACAGTTGGCTGCTTTTTGCTGGACCAGGACATCAGTGAGCCATAAACAAAGACACAATAACCCGAGATAGATCTCCTAGTGGTTATACAGTTGCCCCAATCAGCGTTGGAATATGTTTCTAATATGTTTTTACTAATATGTTCGTTTTTATATGTTAGTTTTTTATTTTTTATGGTTACCAAATACTTGAGAACCCTAAGTAAATACCTATAATGTTCATTGGTGGCACAGCTGGAGAACTGACTAAAATACGATATTGCAAAGAAAATATCAGGCTGTGATCCTAGCATTAAGTACATGAGACATCTCACGAGCTATTAGTAATCGTTGTTTAGTACCTTATCACACGCATTCAGATCCCTATCCAATTGGAGTTTCAGATCGATGGTATGTATGTAGGTGCACAATTTTCAACACCAAAATGTTTTGCAACAGCTTCAATGAGTGTCTGCTGTTCAATCTCCAATATGCCTTCGTCATGATTGTGATTAATATTTAGTCCCAAGTATTTACTAACTTTACCTAAATCTTTACATTTAAAACGTTTATTTATTTGTTGTTTATAATATGTTATTAAATTTTCATTGTTAGAGCTAATTATGACATCATCAACGTATGTGAGCAAATATACAATAGAGTTTTTATTTTTAAATATATATAAGCAGTCGTCAGCCCTACTCTGTACAAAGCCAAGAGATAATAGGAATTCATTGAACAATTTGTTCCAAACCTTAGGCGACTGCTCCAATCTGTAGATTGACCTATTTAATTTTAATACATTATCACGTCTATCGACTCGTGTTTCTATACCTTCGGGTATCTCAAGATATATGTCCTTAGACAAGATACCATTCAAAAAGGCACTACATATATCAATTTGTTCCATATAAAATTTAAGTTTATTACTAATTGCTAACAGAGTTCTGACAGTCGAAAGTTTCGCCACTGGCGTATAAACTTCATTAAAATTGAAGCCTTTCTTCTGTTGACATCCTCTGGCAACTAATCTAGCCTTATATAGAACTTTTCCATTTGCATCATATTTTTTATTAAACAGCCAACGACAGGTAATGGTAGGGGCGCCCTTTGGACATTTGGTGACCTTCCAAGTCTGATTGTAATTCAGAGCACCTATCTCATCAGAAATAGCCTCCTTCCAAATCACACTATCAGGTGCAGCACTCGTATCCTCAAATGTCAAAGGACGCCATCCTCAGCAATATATATATAATTAGCAGTACCATCACTGTCAGGCACCTCCTCTGGTAGACAATCCAGATTGAGGTCTCCATCTACTCCTATATTTTATAAATTTAATTCTGTGGCTTCTTTAAATATATCATCTTCTCGTGTGTATTTATTATTTCCTAATTTATTTTCAAAGAACTCAATGTCACGTGACAGACGTATCTCTTTTGTATTAACATCTAACAATTTATATCCACATGGAGAATAACCTACCATTACCAATTTCTCACTTTTGATTTAAATTTATGTGAATTGTGTTTGAATGACAACATATATGCGTCACATCCAAAAGCCCTTAATTTTGAGTAGTCATATTTTTCATTATACCACCTCTCAAAAGGCACAAAGTCCTTATTAGTAGGACACCTATTTACTATGTAGGCAGAGCACAATATGGCTTCTGTCCAATAAATTTTATCGAGGCTACTCTCAAATAACATAGTCCTAGCTCTCTCACAGAGTGTCCTGTTCATCCTTTCTGCCTTCCCATTTTGCTGGGGACAGCCACCAACTGTAGGTTGAAAGACAATTCCTTTTTCAGTACCATATGACTGAAAAGCAGTATTCGTGTATTCAGTCCCACAGTCACACCTTGACCATTTTACATTATACCCAAATTTATTTGAGACCATATCGTGATATTCTTTAAATTTTATTAATGCTTCCATTTTTCTCATCAGAAGGTACACGCAACAAAAATTTGAATAATCGTCAATGAAAGTCATAAAATATTTTGTTCCCTTGTAAGAAGGGGGATTAATAGGTCCACAAAGGTCAGTATGTACCAGCTCAAGTGGCTTATTAGTTTTCCTATCGTGTCTAACAAAAGGTTTTCTCCTTTGTTTTCCCATAACACAAGGCTCACACAGCAATTTGCAATTTGTGTCAACTTTTGGTATCAAACCCCTACTTGATAACAATTTAAAATCATTAGTATTAAGATGAGCAAGACATCTATGCCACACAGTTAGTGGACTTGAGTCATCCTCTAACGTCAGATTGCACGACTGATTTGGAATTAAAAAAAAAATCAATTGTGTACTGATCTGAGTTTATGCTAACACCAGTGGTCACAATTTTACCATTGCAGCATTCGATGATCTCAACAGATTCCTCTCTAAACAGAGTATCAAATCCAGACTTGCTCATCCGTTTTACTGCCAGCAAATTCTGCAGCAGCTCTTGTGCATATCTAACATTTTTCAATTCGATAATGGTTCCTTCTAAAATTTTGACTTTTACTGTACCAATTAATATTATTACTGTGAGAAGTTGAGGAAGAAATCAACGGATCGAGACGACTAAAAACCTATGAAATGAACCTAAACTAAAAACGACATCGAACAGAGACTAGACACACACATTACGAACACATAAATAAAGACACAAGATTCACTAATTACGAACTTTTATTTCCACATTAAGAGTAGTGGAGTTGTTAACAACATGAATAACAAAAAGCGACTAGAGGCGTATGATTACAACATATCACAGTCAGGTACAAAACACTAAAAATCACAGATCACAAAAATATATAAACAGTGTTGCCACCACAAATGATACGTGAGAATAATAGTCACGAGTATAATTTAATTTGCTATAATTCTCACACGCCTCCTCAAATTAAATTTATACGATTACGGTAAAATGGTAAAAACGAATGATTAAACTAATGAAGTCATTAAGAACACAAATGACAAAAGGTCAACAAAAATACAAAAAGTTACAACAATAAATATCACATGAATGGTAAACATATACAATAAGTTACAACAACTTTAACATTTTACAGAATACATCAAATTTAGGCCTCGGGCAGCCCTTCGTAAAAACATCAGCCAACTGTCGCGAAGTTGACACGTATGAATACTTAAAGTCCAAATTTACGTGATTGCACACAAAATGGTACTTTACATCCACATGTTTTGATCTGCGTGTGTTCCATTTTCCAGAGTGCAAGATAGCCAGACAACTCTGATTGTCTTCGTAAATTACAGCTCTGTCATTAATTTGAATGCTAAAGTCACTCATTAAATATTTCAACCAAATTGATTCAGTGGTAGCATCGCATATGGCGATCAACTCACTTTCAGTGCTAGACAGAGCTACCGTTGGTTGTTTCTTACTAGACCAGGACACCAGCGACCCATAAACAAAGACACAGTAACCCGAGATTGACCGTCTTGTGTTAACACAGTTACCCCAATCGGCATCCGAATATGTTTCGACTATATTGCCATTATTATTGTGTTCATATGAATATATAAGTTTTTTATCTTTAGTAGTCACTAAATATTTCAAAACTCTCAATAAGTATTTGAAATGTTCATCTGTGGCATAACTGGAGAACTGGCTGAAGTACGATATTGCGAAGCAAATATCAGGCCGTGATCCTAGCATTAGGTACATCAAACATCCCACGAGCTGTTGATAGTTATTATTCAGCACACTATCACACGCATTGAGGTCCCTATCCAATTGGAGTTTGGGGTCAATAGGTGTGTAGATAGGTGCACATTTATCAACACCGAATCGCCTAGCAACAGACTCGATGAGATTCTTCTGCTCGATCTCCAGTATGCCCTCTTCGCGACTGTAATTAATGTTTAAACCTAAATATTTATTAACTTTTCCAAGATCCTTACATTTGAATCTCTTATTAATTTTATTTTTGAAAAATATAATTTGTTCTTTATTATTTGAACTAATGAGAACGTCATCAACGTAAGTGAGTAGATAAACTATCGTTCCATCATGTTTATTTTTGAAAACATACAGACAGTCATCAGCCATGCTTTGTACAAAGCCAAGTGACAACAGGAACTCATTAAATAACTTATTCCACACTTTTGGCGACTGTTTAAGACCATATATAGACCTATTTAGTTTTAGTACATTATTGTGTTTATCAACCTGTGTTTCAATACCTTCAGGTATCTCGAGGTACACATCCTCAGAAAGAATACCGTTCAGGAACGCTACTACAAATATCTATTTGTTCTATATAAAATTTTAATTTACTACTGACAGCCAAGAGGGTCCTCACAGTCGAAAGTTTCGCCACTGGCGCATATACTTCATTAAAATTGAAGCCTTTCTTCTGCTGACAGCCTCTGGCAACTAACCTAGCTTTATATAAAACATTATTTTCATTATCATATTTTTTATTAAATATCCAACGACACGTGATGGTAGGGGCGTCCTTTGGACGTTTGGTCACCTTCCAAGTCTGATTGGAGTTCAGGGCACTTATTTCAGATGAAATGGCCTCCTTCCACATCAGACTATCAGGTGCTGCACTCGCCTCCTCAAACGTCAAAGGAATGCCATCCTCAGCCAGGTATATATTTCCTGCTGCTTGATCACGTGTAGTCGCCTCCTGTGAAAGACAATCTAAATTTAAATCACCATCAACTTCAATATTTTCCAAGTTGGATTCAGTGACTTCTTTAAATAATTCATCATTTTTAGTGTATTTATTATATTCAGGATTACTTATTGCACCTTCAAAGAACTCAACATCACGTGACAGACGTATCTCCTTAGTGCTTAAGTCCAACAACCTGTACCCACATGGAGAATAACCAACCATTACTAATTTTTCACTTTTACTCTTAAATTTGTCAGAGTCATGTTTGAACGATAACATATGCGCATCGCATCCAAACGTTTTTAATTTATTATAATTATATTTCTCACCAAACCATCTCTCAAATGGAATAAAATCTTTATTTGTGGGGCATCTGTTTATGATATAGGTGGAGCACAATATGGCTTCCGACCAAAATATCTTTCCAGGACCACTCTCAAACAACAGTGTCCTTGCCCTCTCACACAGTGTCCTGTTCATTCTCTCAGCTTTTCCATTCTGCTGAGGACAACCACCAACAGTAGGTTCAACCACAATTCCCTTCTCAGTACAATATGACTGGAAGGTGGTATTCAAGTACTCTGTGCCGCGATCACAACGGAGTCTCTTTACGTTATAGCCAAACTTATTCGAGACCATCTCGTGATATTCTTTAAATTTCGTAAAAGCTTCTGTCTTGTTCGCCAGCAAGTAAACACAACAAAAATTGGAATAATCGTCGATAAAGGTCATGAAATACTTAGCTCCTTTATATGCAGGAGGGTTAATAGGTCCACAGAGGTCAGTATGAACCAACTCCAATGGCTTATTTGTTTTTCTTTCATGCCTTTGGAATGGTTTTTGACTCTGTTTCCCCATAACACAGGGCTCACACAGCAATCTGCGATTGGAGTCAACATTGGGTATCAAACCCCTACTTGACAACAATCTAACATCGTTCACATTTAAATGAGCAAGTCGTTTATGCCACACGAACAGTGGGCTCAATTCATCCCCCAACGTCAGATTACACGATTGACTTGACATTTTCACAAAGTCAATTGTGTACAAATCCGAGTCTACGCTAACACCAGTGGTAACTACTTTTCCACTGCAGCGTTGGATGATCTCAACAGACTCTTCCTTAAACAAAGTGTCAAATCCCGACCTGCTCATACGTTTAACCGAAAGCAGATTCTGCGGCAGCTCCCGAGCATACCTTACATTTTTCAACTCGATTACAATTCCATTCAAAAGTTTTAATTTTACAGTACCCACCGACGTGACAGACAGAGAGACACCCTTTTTCGCAACACAGATACTATGCGGTCTGATCAAGTCTATATAATCACTGAACAAATTTATATCATTAATAATGTGAATTGTGCATCCACTGTCAACTATAAATGTGGTTCGAGGCATTAAGTTTAAATTTTCTTTTGCATTGCAAGAGTCATTAATTTTTTTATTATCGTCATTATTCAACGTGAAGCTGTAACCCACTTCAGAGCAAACGTCATTAGCATTAAAATTTTCATTGCACATCTGTGCCGAGCTCCTATTACTGTTATTATTATTTGAACTTTGGTCATTAACTCGAGTTTCACTGTTATTATTACTATTATTATTGTTACAATTTTTGGCATAACAATTTCGGGCTATGTGCCCTATTTTGTTACAATAGTGACATTTTACATTAGAATGTCCACCGTCAGTATTATTATTACGACCACGTCCATTAAAATTATTACTATTATTATTATTATTTGAGCTCGAATTTTGATTATTATTATTAAAATTATTATTTCCGCCTCGACTAAAACCACGACTATTATTATTATTTCGAGATCGACCACGATTAAAACGATTTCCATTACTACTATTACTAAAATTTCGTCCAACATTATTGCAATTACCAAAATAAATGTTCTCCTCACCAGTGGCACCCACTGATGAAGGTTTTAGAGATGTAGTGTTCAGAGTGTTACCTCGAACTGTCGATTTGCTATCAGAAGATAGCTCACGCTGGAAGTTATTCAATTTCATGAAAACACCATCCCAGGTGGCGACTTCTGCATCTTCAATCACAACCTTAATTGGACGAAATTCCGCAGGTAATGACCTCAGCAATACCAAAATAAATTGTTTCGTGGTCGTTAAATCTCCTAATTCAGTCAAACGTCTACAACGAGAACGAAAATCCAACAAATATTTATGCAAATCAATACCAGACACATACCGTTTTGCGTACAAATCACCTCGTAAATCCATCAGCGTCTGGTCATTGCCGTTGTCGATGAGGTTCGTTAGGACATGAAACATCTCCTTCGCCGTCGTGTACGTCTGGATCATCTCAAGGTACTCGTCAGTCACGTTGTTAGCTATCAGGAACATCGCCTTCGCGTTCTCCTTGGACCAAGCATCTCCCCTGTTACGAACAGTCGGCAAAGAATTGATTATAATATTAGTTAACGACTCCTTTGCCAACAACAGTTCCATCCGGAACTTCCATGTGCGGCCATTCTGCCCATTGAACGGCTCGATCATGTTCTTCTTTCGCGCTTCCATCTCGTTGACAGGTACGAACGATCAGTTACACCGCAAACACAGCGATTTTCAGCAACTTTCAGACACGTCGACCAACAATTCAACACGAACGAGATCACAGGAACATCGAACAGAGAACATATCAAACAATCGAAAAACAATTAGCAGGCATGATACTACTTGGGTGTGGCGAGCAGGATCCGACAGCACAACATTGACGAACTATGACAATGGCGACCACGTTGACATCCAGGTTTCTGGGCCCATAACCTGTGAGAAGTTGAGGAAGAAATCAACGGATCGAGACGACTAAAAACCTATGAAACGAACCTAAACTAAAAACGACATCGAACAGAGACTAGACACACACATTACGAACACATAAATAAAGACACAAGATTCACTAATTACGAACTTTTATTTCCACATTAAGAGTAGTGGAGTTGTTAACAACATGAATAACAAAAAGCGACTAGAGGCGTATGATTACAACATATCACAGTCAGGTACAAAACACTAAAAATCACAGATCACAAAAATATATAAACAGTGTTGCCACCACAAATGATACGTGAGAATAATAGTCACGAGTATAATTTAATTTGCTATAATTCTCACAATTACTATGGTTACAATTATTATTACTGTTTTTGGCATAACATTACGAGCTATATGCCCTAATTTATTGCAGTAATGACACTTTATATTAGACTGATAATGATTATTATTAAAATTTTGATTACTGCCAATACTACTATTGCCATTACCATAGCTCTGTTTGATAGGACTACACCAACTTACACCAATATTTATGGAAAATCCCTACCAGTGTAGGTTGGTGTAAGTTAGTGTAATCCTATCAAACAGAGCTCATTATTCGAAGTACCTAAATTGTGATTATTATTGTTAAAATTTCGACTTTCATTATTAGAAGACGAATTTGACTGACTATTATTATGACTATTTCCTCTTCCTCGATTAAACCTGCTATTATTGTTACGAATGACCACGATTAAAATGATTATTATTATTAGAATTTTGTGAGATAGAGTTATGGTTTTCAAAAAAGATATTCTCTTCACCAGTAAGAGATACTGATGAAGGTTTTTGAGATAAAGAACTATGAGTATAACTTCTTACTATCATTTTGCTATCCAATGATAGTTCACGCTCAAAGTTGATCAGCTTCATAAACACACAATCCCAGGTGATGACTTCTGCATCTTCCACAACTACTTTTATCAGATGAAACTCAGCAGGTAGCGATCGCAGCAACATCAAAATTGCTTCGTAATAGTCAAATCACTGAGTTCAATCAATCGACGACATCGAGCACAAAAATCAAGCAAATATTTCTGTAAATCAGCACCAAAAACATACCATTTAGCAAATAACTCTCCATGCAAATCCATCAGTATCCGGTCATTTCCATTGTCAATGAGATTCGTAAGCACCTGGAACATTTCCTTCACCGTTGTATACGTCTGGATAACCTCCAGATATTCGTCAGTAACATTATTAGCAATCAGGAACATCGCTTTTGCATTTTCTTTAGACCATGTGTCACCCTTATTTCAAACAGTCAGCAATGTATCAGTTAATAAATTACCCAAAGAATCCTTGGCTAGTAGCAACTCCATATGAAACTTCCATATTCTCCCATTACGCCCATTAAATGGTTTGATACAGTTCACCTTCTTGACATCAATTTTGATGAAAGGAACAGACAATCAGTTGCACAGCAAACAGCTATTTTCAGCAACACTCAGATACATCGACTAACGAAACAAGATGATCGAAATCACAGGAATGATGAGAGGCAAACATATTAAACAGCAAAAAATAAATTAACAAACATGGTATCTACTTGAATGAAGTGATCAGGATTCAACAGCACAACATTGCTGACCTATAACAATAGCAGCCACGTTGATGACCAGGTAACTGGGCCCATAACCTGTGTAGAAATTTGAAGTTTCAACGGACTGAATGACGATAAATATTAACGACTGACTTTAAATAAAAGATGACATTAGACAATGACTAGAAACACACATTACAAACACATAAATAAGAACTCAAAATATTCACTTCACAAAAATGTATTTGCCATTTAAGATGGAGGAGATGTTGATTGATCAACGTTTCATGAGTGACAAGAAGGTTACAAAAATATATTATCACAGTTGTGTTACAAATATAAAAATCACAGATTACAGTATGTATCGTGTCAGTGTTATCACAACAATTATATTGTGAGAATAATGAGCTAACATATAATATAATTTGCCATCATTCTCACACTTGTATAACATTTATCTCTTGGACATAGTAAACACTAAGGCCCATATTCACAAATGTCACTTTAACCTGCCTTCACTTAAACTTCACTTAAAAATGATTTGATACAATTTTTTATTTAAGAGTGTGGTAACATTTTATATTCACATTGGAACTCTCATAAGAGATACAATTTTCCAACATTTTTAAGTACGGAAATTTAAATAAATATCACTTTAACCTCCCTTTACTTAAATTTCACTTTAAGAAAGTTATTTGCACAATTTCATACTTGAAAATGTTGGAACATTGTGCTTCATATGAGAGTTGCAATGTAAAAATAAAATGTTATCACACTCTTGAACACAAAATTGGGCCAAAAGTCATTTTTAAATGAAATTTAAGTGAAGGGAGGTTAAAGTGACATTTGTGAATATGGGCCTAATTCACTTTTCCCACTCGAACTCGTTTGTGCGATGGAGAGAGATTGTTCATCTTCCTCAGACTTAATTTCAGACTTGTATATACTTCGTTCTTTTATAATGTATTATAGTATTTCAAACCAACTTGTTATTTCTTTCCTTAAAAGTCAACCTCACTGCAATAGCTCTGTTTGATAGGTTTACACTAACTTACACCAATTTACACTGGAAGGGATATTCCACAAATATTCTGGTGAAACTTGGCACAAAGTCTTATAAAATTCCTACATTTGCGGAATCACCCTCCTGGTGTAGGTTAGTGTAATTGGTGTAGTCCTATCAAATGGAGCCTTTGAGGATATATAAATGATGGAGACGACACATGGGCAGTGAAGATGTCCTACCTATAGAATGCGCTTCTACAAACATGTGTACTTCCAACTAAATATTGTTGAGGTGAGTTCTGATCTTTTCATCCAACGAAAATGAAGCACGGACATTTATCAATAAAAAAGGTTTATTTACGACTTTAGTACAACGACTGACGAGCGGAGAACATTCTCCGTCGAGCAGTGGCGGAAAGAATATTATATTGGCGATCAGTGTCGCCACATGTAAAAAGAGTAAATGTAATATTGTGTTACATGCAGTGTTGATTGGTATACAATTATGTGTTCGTGAGGTAGTGAGGGAATCGTATCCCAACACCCCCCTGCGATTCAAAACGGACGAACGGACATATAAATGAATTAGTGTTACATTTCGCATGTATTAAACAACAAAAATATAAACAAGAAATAAGCAAAAGCAGTCAAAATTATTACATGTAATTGTCATATAAAGTTGCTATTAAAATGGTAAAAAAAATTAAAATTAATTAAAAAAAGTTTTGGGTATGTCGTTGACTAGTATGGTATTATCTAATAAATGTTTATGCGTTCATGTATTGTTATATCTTAAATAAATCGTGTAAATGTTAACATGAGGTATATATTGAACCTTATGTTATAGTGTCACATCTTATAAATATTGTGTGGTTTTTCGATTTAACGTATATAAAAACGTGTCGGAGAGATCAATGTCTCCTCATCGTCAGCTGTAGGGAGATAATATTATTATGTATATATGTATATATCCTTATAATTAATTGTGTGTTTTAATATAAATTTACTATTGTGGGAATCAATGGTAGGTATCAGGGAATGCTGATGCCAATAAGAGAGGCAGAGCAGCGACGGGGAACCTATTGAAAAATTGTGAAATGAGTGGTGAAACGACATATGGACCGCTCGGTTTACGATAGGCGCTAAAAGACCGACGCCCATCCACAGTCCAAAACCAAAAACAAAAAATTTTGCGGGTTGAGTCAATTAAGACTATTGGCCGAAAGGTTGACTTGTTCGGAGTATCTTCGTGACAATATTTTGGTACGTTTTCCGATCAAGTGCCTTCGTTAAAATATCCGCAACTTGATCGGACGACCTAATATCGTTGAACGTAATTAATTTATTTTGGAAGGCTTCCAAAACTGCATAACACTTGATCGCTAAAGACCTGGAGCGTTTCTGGCCTCCCCCAGATGCAATGCGTGATGCGGATATATTATCCTCGTACACCTGCACTGAGTCGGTTACAGAAAAAACGCTCTCAGTGAGTCTCCAGATCACATATATGTCGTCAAGTGCGTCATTCAACGCAATTAGTTCAGCTGCAGTTGACAAGGTTGCAACTAAGTTTTGCCGGTGAATGGCCCAGTTTAACAAGTCTCCGTTTGCGAAAATCATATAGCCCGTTGTGGAGCACCCCTTCTCCAAGTTTTCTATATCTATGGGTGAGTCGTCTACGTCGGGTGCATACGACGCATCGACAAATGCTTTAATCTGAGTCTGATCAGAGTGAAATACGAGAGAGAAGTCCCTTGTTGTTTTAAGGTACCTAATAATTCGGCAAACATAATTTTTAGTTTCACTATTAGAGGATTTCTGAAAACGTGATAGGTAATTGACGGCGAAAGCAATGTCTGGGCGGGTCAGTCTCGCTACATATAGCAAATTCCCAATCATGGCCTTATATTCGGTGTCATCCCTACCATTTGTTGGCTTGTTTATTTTAAGGCCTGTTTCCATAGGTGTGGTCGTCGGGTTACATTCCGTCATACCAAATTTACGTAAGATTTTGTCTATGTACCTATTCTGTGTCAATGTTATTTGTTTCCTCCCGGATGTCTCGACTTATTTCAAAACCGACGAAAAAAGTTGGATTCATTTCTATCTTCAATGTGAAGTTTTTGTTAAATATATTTATTAGGTCTCGTGTCCACTCGTCGTGGTTGCTAGCCAACAACATGTCATCCACGTAGACTATTAAGAGTGCCATTGCACCGTTGTTATTTTGTTTTGTATATAAGCACCTATCTATTTTTGATTGAAGAAATCCAGCTTGTACTATTGTCGAATTTAGTAAGTCGTACCAACTTTTAGAAGACGTCTTTAGTCCATATATTGACTTAATTAGTCTTAGGCACTTGTTTTCACCTAGTTGGCATCCTTTTGGATTAGATATATATATGGGGTATTTTATCTCTGAATTAAGAAAGGCCGTTTTTATGTCAAATTGTATGATATTTAAATTATATTTATTTGTGATGGATAACGTCCATCTTATTAACCAATACTGTACCACCGGGGCATATGTTTCAGTTAAGGAGTAGTGAGTAAGGTCCTTAAAACCCCTTGCAACCAATCTAGCTTTTGGCCTGTGGATGCCTTGATTATCGGGTTTTGTGGTGAAGCACCACTTGGTATCTACCAATCTCACATTCTTTTCTTTGGGAACGACCTCCCACACACCCATATCAGACAATGATCTCAATTCGTCGGTGATGGCTTTTTGCCAATCTGTTTTAAATTGATTGTTTTCCACGTCCTCCCATTTTTGAGGG
This sequence comes from Ericerus pela, assembly GCA_011428145.1. Taxonomy (NCBI): domain Eukaryota; kingdom Metazoa; phylum Arthropoda; class Insecta; order Hemiptera; family Coccidae; genus Ericerus; species Ericerus pela. The sequence continues at coordinate 236,261 of WOFM01000552.1, forward strand.
ATGTGGTCCTCTATGTAATGCCTATATCTTTGTTTACATACGCTTAGTATTAGGGGTTTTTCTATTATATTATTATTTGTGTTATTATTTTTATTATTTATGTTATCGATGTGTATTATGTTCCTCATTTCATCAAATCTGACATCACAAGTTACATGTGATTTGTCAATTATCGGGTCTCTAATGCAGTATCCACTACTTGTGTATCCCACAAATACCCCTTTGTCTGCCCTTTGTGTGAGTTTTGGATGTTCAGAATTTGTTTTCTTCTTTTTGTTTTTAGTGGCCTGTTGTTGGCGAACTTCCATGGGAATGTGTCTGTAGGCTAGAGACCCAAAAACTCTCATGTTTGATAGGTCCGGCTTTATGCCGTAAAGCATTTCGAAAGGGGTTTTGTTTTCTTTGTTTGCCCTTGTTGGGCTCCTATTTATGACATATACCGCCGTCAGAACTGCCAATGACCAAAATTTAAAGTCCAATTCGGAGTCAAACAGCATAGCTCTAGTTCTAGCCATTATTGTTTGGTTCTGTCTTTCAGCCATTGCATTTAGCTCTGGTGAATATGGAACTACAGGCTCGAGACTTACGCCGTTTTCCTCACAAAATGTCTTCATGTGTGAATCTAGATATTCTTTAGCATTGTCACATCTTAGGGTGGCAATGGGATAATCCGGAAATTTTGACTTTAGTTTCATATATAATTTTTTGAATTCTTCACACACCATTGATTTTTTTTCTATGGTAGAGACAAAGGTGTATTTTGTGGCGTGGTCTACAAATATTAATACATACTTCTCACCGTATATACCCGGTGAAAAGGGGCCCATTGTGTCCGATGAAATGAGTTCCAGTTTCCTTTCAGGCCGGGTCCTTATACTATTATGCCCTAATCTTTTTGAATTAGCCTTTACACATATCTCGCACATACTGAATTCATCATCTCGGAATGTTATTCCATTAGGAATACCTCATGAGACTTTGGTTAATAATCTCAAATTCTTTCCCGATAAATGTGCCAATCTCCTGTGCCATATCATATTTTTTTCTATTTTTAATTCCCCTTTACTTTCATTCGATTCTTGGTTATTATTTGTTATTTCATTATCTATAGCGTTATTATTATCGTTTAAACCTATATCCTCATTCGTTTCTTTATCGTCCTCGCTGGTCTCCCTATTTTGGGTTCGATTACTGTTTTGTTCATCATTTTGGCTTATTATTATATTATTATTTTCAATATTATTAGTTGTATTTTCTCTATTATCTCCACTTTCCTCTTGACTTTCCTCGATTATTTCCTCTTCTATTTCATATTCCATCCATTCGTCTTGGGAATTTATATTGGACATACATGCCAATTTATTTGATTCATTTTTATAAGGACATATTTTATTTATTTCATCTTCATTTTCTATTAAGTTGACTGTGGATTCCGGCACAATCTCGTATTTGACCATGTATACCCCCTTTATTTTTGGGGCTGAGAAGAGTACTTCATTTGTTCCTCTGACATATATATGTGCCGCCGAGAAATTTTGGTCTATTCCCAATGCCCTATTTTCAGTTATTTTTATTCCTGACATCAGGTCTACGTTTAGTGATGGTACATAGTGTACGTTCTTTAGTCTTATAACTTTTTGATCTCGTTCAGAGTTTTCCACTCTAATGAACATTGTACCAATGTGGGTTGCTATTAAAAGAGTATCTTGGATGGCACATTCCAATTCAATTGGTTTCTCAAGCATTATTGGGTTGGACAGTTTTGACAGGTCTGATATTACGTGGGCAACGGCTCCACCGTCTAGCATTATTCTTTTAGTTAAGGGAATGTAATTAGAATTTGACTCTTGTTTTGTGTCTTTTGACGTTATTAGATTTATTAATTTATTATTGTTATGTGGTTCTTGATTTTTATATCTGATCATCATTGACCATTGAACGTCATTTTCTTTTTTGTTTTTATTGTTATTATTATTAGAGTTGTTTCGTCCGTATCTTGTGTTCTGTGCAGGACCATCTAATTTATTTTGGGGTATTACACCCTCTTTATTTGACGGACATACTTTGGCTATGTGCCCTTTGCCGTGGCACTTAAAACAAACTAACGTATTTGAATTTGGCAAAGTATTATGATTCTGATTGTTTTCATATTTTTTATTTTCATAATTATTATTATATTGGGGTGTTTCTTTTTGTTGATTATTATTATATTTTACTTTTCCCTGATCTAAATTTTGATTTCTATTTGTATAATTATACCTGTTGTAGCTTCCCCCGTATTGGGATCTTTGGTTTTTATTGTTATTTGTGGAGTTTCGAAATTTATTATTATTATATCTTGACTTCTTTTCGTCATACAGCCTATCCGACCTTTCGATTAACATGGCATGGAGTGTCTCAATTGTTTTCTGGTCCTGACTTAATGTATTAAACTCCAGCCTTGTCATATCGTAGTCCATGTTTAACGAGATTAGAAGTTGTTCTATCTCTTCCTGTCTGTCCAGATTTTTTCCACAATCCCTTATTTTTTGGGCTGCCCTCGAGAAAACATCCAAGTAACTTCTCATGTTCCCATCGCTATGAAATTTTAATCTTTGAAATGTTTGTTTCGCGTTAATGTACGTGACCTGAGTACAGCTTTTATATCTCTCGTCAAGTACTTTCAAAATTTGGTTTATAGTTTTGAGATCCTTCACTCTCTCTATTAGTTCGTTGTTAAGTCCCTGGTATATGAGTGCCTTTCCCTTTTCCTGATTTTGGAAATATGTCATTCGAGTTGCTGGGTTGGCATTACTAGACTCAGGGTTTAAAAAGTTATTTAAATCTAATCCCAAAAAAAGTACTTCCGTTTCTGTATCATGCATAATCGGGTACAATCCCTCTGCGTAAAGTGTGGAGACCATCATGGTCCTCCAGGCGTCATAATTTCTCCCGTCGAAAACCTTTGTGTCGAATCGTGACATCTTGTTCAATTTTTATTTTCGGGGCTTATTATTCCTACCTCAGAAACACAAGAGCTTAATTCTAGGGGGTAACACGGTCTCAACCACACGATTATGCAAACACGGTCTCAACTGCTCGATCGGGAATGCAAGTCAAAATATTATGTCATAAATCTTAATAACTAATTAATATTTTAATTGGATCTCACGCAATCTGCCCCTGACGATGAGTTGATCTCTCCGCCATTGTTTTCGATTTCTTTTCAGTTCATGGGTTTTCTATTACTTTGTCGCCAAAATGTCTTTAATTCGAAATAGTCTAAGCTTTTTGGTCTTGTTCCGGATCGAAAAATAATTCTGTTGAACAGGTTAAAACGTAGATTAGATTTCAATGGAAAAATTATTCAACAAAAATACAAGAGGTTGAAGCTGAAAGGAAAAATAATTCGTTATCTATTGTCAATTTGAAATGCTCTATACAGATTGTGAACAGGAATAAACTGTCACTCAAAACCAAAGATGTTCAATAATTTTCTTTTGTAATTCAGAGTGTATCTCTTTCACTAAATATTTCCCTATTTCGACCACTTTCGACCAACGAGATAAAGTCTGAAAGGTTACCAATGAATCTTTCAGGTTTCAACTTTCCTCTAATTTTGGTTAAGAGTCAACAGGAAAATATTTCGAACTTTTTACTTTACTTTAATGAATTTTCAAATTTTTATTATTAATTTTGAGGCAAAAATCACACCGATTACTAATTAATTATTCTAATTTTTACTTATCTTTATTCGGTTTTCGTAATTTTCCGTTTCTTGGCTCCTCTGCTCCGATGTTGACTTTGACTATTGACTCCGCAACTTTCAGACTTTCAACTTCTTGATCTGAACTTCCTTTCCGGAACACAGCACGAACAGTTGCCAGCCGTTTTTGACTCTGCAAGCCGGTTTTCCAAACCACAGGATCCTTTCGTACCTGATCTGCTTACACCAAACTCTCGACTTTGACGTTTTACTTGGCGCCCACGATTTCACTGAAGTTTTCATCAATTTTAATTTTTACCTTTGATTCATTTGATTCACCGCTTTTTCGTCTATTCCAGGATTCTTCCTTCGATCGCTGAATACGAACTTTGCGTTTACGAACTTTTAACTATCCTTCCACTTTGCGTGGAGGTTTTGCACAATGTAAAATTTTCACTTTTTCATGACACATAAACTTTTACTTTTAACGAATTACACGATTAATATGAACGTATTTCAAATTCCGCACTTATTTCCGTTGGTCCGCAGCTCTGGCTACCATGTTGAGGTGAGTTCTGATCTTTTCATCCAACGAAAATGAAGCACGGACATTTATCAATAAAAAAGGTTTATTTACAACTTTAGTACAACGACTGACGAGCGGAGAACATTCTCCGTCGAGCAGTGGCAGAAAGAATATTATATTGGCGATCAGTGTCGCCACATGTAAAAAGAGTAAATGTAATATTGTGTTACATGCAGTGTTGATTGGTATACAATTATGTGTTCGTGAGGTAGTGAGGGAATCGTATCCCAACAAATATCTAATTGGAGGAAAATGTTTATAAACATTGGCATACAAAGCACCTCACTTTTACACGGATTTCCAATTCTAATTGCTTAGGGTGTTCAGTCTCCCTAGCAGGTGGCATCTAATAGTATGGATTCTCAACTCCATCTTAAAACTGTTCTGTCTCTATCATATATATATATATCCTTGAAAAACAGAGCTAATGTCCAGGTATCAGAGGCTATAAGTCAACTAAAAACATAAAATACCCATATAATAATGATCAAGTACAAATTATCAAGATAGAGACCAAGTGATAATTAGGCCCAGATTCACAAACGTTACTTTAAGCTCCCTTCATTTAAACTTTACTTTAAAAAAGTTTTTGCACAATTACGCGCTTAAAAATATGGAAACATTGTATCTCTTATGAGAGCTCTAATATAAAAATAAAATGTTACCACACTCTTTAAATACAAAATTGTGCCAAAAGTCATTTTTAAGTGAAGTTTAAGTGAAGGGAGGTTAAAGTGATGTTTGTGTTGATACGAAATCCCACCTCATCTCATTCTTCATCATCATCATCACTGTCACACTATATATATATGTCATATGTACACTGTCATCACGAAGTGTTTCCCCTTCTACTTTCGATCGGATATCGCTGTTGCTTCGCCATTTACTTTTTCGTTTGTGAAATATATTTTAGTCGCGAAATAAACGTCTTAAAAGAAGAAAGTCTCAAGTTCTTTCGATCCTCGTTCTGCATACCTCACATCATGGTAGCCATCGCTGTGGTAGAACTTTGAGGAGAGACTTAAAAATTCAGATCAATGAAATAATTATTTTTTGAAATTTAATTCACTGCTGTGCGTAAAATTTTTTATGTTTTTTTTTATTGAATAATACACGAGAAAGTATCGTGTTTTTCGAGAATTAACTCGAATTTTAATTTATTTTGAAAAATTCAAAATTAAATTGAGGAAGAAAAGCTGAAGTTCCAGACTCAATAACGGCCAATACTGGAAGTCATCGAACGCCAAATCCAGAGGGACCGCCAAAGAGATTGTGAGAACAGCCAAAGGAAACCTGCTCCCGTCGTCGAGGGCTCATCGTAGATCCAACATCGAAGACCAAATTTTTTCGGACAACCCAGAGCAAAATTCAGGCAGGAAGTACGGAGGTGTACAGCAGAGAAAACATAAATCGTTCGTCAGCGCAGCAGGAATTATAAAGTAAAATCATTGTAAAGGTAATATCCGTTGAAATTAATTATTTTTCGTATTTTGTAATTGTATTTGAAGTGAGGATATGATAATAAAATTTAAATAAAAGTTCTATGTCCCAAATAATAAACTTATCTGAATGTAAAATAGGTGAATACAATATAGAAAAGGAAGAGTTAGAGAATTTAATAAAAAAGTTTGAAGGAGAAAAAGTTGTAGATCTCAAAATAGAAATTTATAATTTACCCTATGTTAAATATTTTACGGGTGAAATAATGTTAGAATCATTTGTGATAGATATATCAGGGAGAATTGAGGAGATTAGTAGTTTAAAATATATTAAAATTTCAGAATCTTTGGTAAATTATTTTTCGAGCAGAATTTATAGTTCTGAAAAATTGAAAGAGAAATTTATGAACAGATTCTTTAATTAAATAAATTATATAAACTGGATAAGAAAGGAAATTGTGAGGAAGAAAATTTAAGTGAAAAAATTGAAAAAGAGACAATCGAAAATAAAAAATACACACCAGTTATTAATAAAGAAAATAGTCTATTAGGATTTCGTAAAATGGAGGAAAATATGGCATCCCCAAGTGAAATTAAACCCATACAAGCCCCCCTGGGAAAAGTTTTTAATGGAAAATACTACCTAGACGTACACGACATATTGGTGGCGTCAAATTCACAATCAGCCATTACTAGAATAAATGAAGAGTTGCAAAAAGATTTTACAATTACGATTACTAATAATCCAAGATTTTTTGTGGGCCTAGAGATAGTAAGAAATATAGAAAAGAACACTATAACAATATCGCAATATAAACATATAGATAAAATGATCAAAAAATTTGGAATTTCTGAACTCAAAAACACCAATACACCCATGGAAACGGGATTAAAAATAGATAAAATATAAAATGGCAGGGATGATACGGAATATAGATCGATGATAAGGGGACTACTTTACTTAGCGAGACTTATGAGACCAGACATTATTCCCAGTAAATTTTTTCTCCCATTTTCAGAATAATTCGAATGATACATTAAAAAATTATGTAAAAAGGATATTCAGATACGTAAATACAACCAAAAATTATAATCTAACATATACATCAAAAGGGGATGGAATACAAGCATACATTGATGCCTCTTATGCACCCCAAGTCGATGATACGAATATAGAATTACAAAATCTTAGTAAAGGGAAGTGAATAACTGGATTTATGCTATTTGCCTATGGAGACTTGATAGAGTGGAATTGCTGCAAGCAAACAATTCACGCTTCATCGAGTACTGCGGCCGAAATAATTGCAGTTTTTGATACCCTCGATACGATAAAAGTAATGCAGTACATGAATTTTGAGATTTTTGGGGAAAAACTAATGGTAGATATTATGGAAGACAACATTTCCACACAAAAAATATGTTCTGGGGGTAGTCAAAAGAAGTCGAGAGCCCTGATGATAAAATGCTACTCGATTTTGGAGGCTTTTGAAGAGAAAATAATATTTTTTAGAACAGTAAGCTCCGAAAATCAATTAGCAGATATACTAACGAAATCATTGGATCGCTCAAAATTCGAAAACATAATTGTGAAAATACTAAACGAAACCAATATATACACATAATAAAATAATTTATTTCAAAGTTAATAAGTGTACAGAATTTTCCAATTTCAAATGCAAGTCGTCAAATGTTCAAAATGTAAGTCATAACACGAAAATATTTGCTGAAAAATTGGCCTTCAATTATTGTCAAAAAGAGTACTTCATAATACAATTTACTAGAAAATACATGCAACAGATAAATCCAAGGTTTCTCAAAAATTGTCACAAAGAAAAAATCATAAAAATCGAGCAAGAAAAAACCCTACAATTCGTATAATAAAAACCTTATACACTTTCCAACTAGCTTGAGAGAAATATACAAAATATTCCCACACAAATTTATGAAAGGAAACCTTCTAACAATAAACAGAATAGAGATTAAAACCCATTACATGACCGCAAATTAAGATAAACCGAAAACATTGCCTTATCATAGAACATATTAAACGCCACTTCAAATACAATGCAAGGTACGAAAGATAATATACGATGCAACGTGTATTATTCTACAATCTTTTTCATATCTATTTTTAAGATAAAATACGTAACGTTCTTTAGAATTCATCGAACCTACAGTCGAAAATACCTTTGTGAATTTTTTTTTCTTCTTTTATTTTTTTTTATTCGTGTAATATATGTTCGTGAATAATTTTTTTTTCTCTTGCGATCTCGAATAATCCTTTTTCTCGACTCGAAATATACGAGCGATGAATCATTAATTACTCATAATACATTATTTTTTTTTTTGCATGTTACCAATTTTTATATTTTTATTTATTTTTATATATACACCATATACTATTTTACACATATTAATGTCCGATACTATTTGCATGTTACCTTTTAATATTTATTTTACTTAATTTTTATATCAATCGAAGCACAGCAATCAAAATCTTTTTTTATTGAAACCAAAGTTACCTTAATAATACGATGTGAATTTTATTTTTTTTTATTTTTTTATCTTTTATATATATGTCATAATAATTCGTTTATTTTCAGAAAACATGATGAAGAATTCAATCGTTAAAATTTAAGGGGGTGTTGATACGAAATCCCACCTTATCTCATTCTTCATCATCATCATCACTATCACACTATATATATATATATGTCATATGTACACTCTCGTCACGAAATGTTTCCCCTTCTACTTTTGATCGTATATTGCTGTTGCTTCGCCATTTACTTTTTCGTTTGTAAAATATATTTTAGTCGCGAAATAAACGTCTTAAAAGAAGAAAGTCTCAAGTTCTTTCGATCCTCGTTCTGCATACCTCACATCAGTTTGTGAATATGGGCCTAGAGTGTAGAAAACCTAAACGTTGGGTATTCTAGAATTGGTATAACCAGCATTTGTTGCAAATTATTATCGTTTACTAATGAGGTAGCACTGCTGATCACTTATTTTCCCTCTAAAAAAAAATATGTCTATCAAAAATAAAAATTTATCTTGCTGTTACTTCTTTTGTTCTAAATTTTGTTTTGTTACGGAATTTCATTATATTTTCTGTTCCTTTCAATTTTCAAGCCCATTTAGAATGCTATAATGACAAATACGAATTTAAAATTTTGTATTTTGTTGTAATTCCGGAATTTGTGTGTTACAATTTGTGTGCCGAAGCTCGCGTATTGCCTATGTTCGAATGCAGTAACGTCGAAAGTTCAACCTCATTGTAAGTTTTTCTCTATAAGTTAATGAGACTCTCCTATTCTGAACAGGGTTTGTTGCGAAAAAATAAATTATTGAAGGATGAATAAAGATGAGTGCAAGTAAGGAGCGATACGGGTTAATTTTTGATTATGTTTATTGTAGTTTTGAGAACTTCATCCATCGTGAGTACCATCTGATGAATTGAATTTTATATCATGCAGGTGTACGATGAAAGATTTAACAGACTATTTCACTACACCACGGAAAACTGCTTCGGTTGATTCGCAGGACTTACCTGTACGGTCTCCTGAAGTAAAACCCAACAACCATCCAAATGGATTTCGCAAGAAAACTAAAGAAAAGCGTAAGCTTGAATCCAATCTTGATTTTAACTCTTGTAATGTGGGTGATCAAGTCAAATCAAAACGTAATGTGAACAAGGTTTCGAAAGTAACGCCAAATTTCTGTGGTAACCTTACTGTAGTGCTAACTCACATTGACGCGGACTTACCAAAAACTTGGTCGCCTAGGAAGAAAGATGTTCGTGTCTTTAAAAATGTACTCCTTAAAGACTGTTCGAAAGAGAAAAACGAAAAAAAGGACGACGATCATAGTGATGTGTCAACGGAAGTCAAGTCGACAAAGAAATTGAAGACTAAGAGAAAACTAGTCCATATTTTAGAAAGTGACAGTTCAGATGCTGAGCAATCAGATTCATCTGCGAAACTGTTCAAAGAGGAAGCCAAACAGGAGAAAGCAGCTGGTGTTGGATCTGATCGACGATTGGATGGAAATAATTTATTCAATTACTTTTCTAAAGCTGAAAAGAAGGCTGCGCAGCCAGTTGAGGATTGTCGCGACAGTCCGACTAAATGTTGTCGAATGGTGAAAGTTCAAGCATTAGTTCATTCTCCGCCAAAATCTCATCGAATCCTCATACCCGAATCCAATTGTAAGGAGAAATTATCGAGGACGAGTCGCCCTAGCGTCGACGACGTGCGATTACCGGTTGTGAAAATCGTTCGCGCCGATTTTGCTAAGTTCAATGCGTTGGACGAAATCATTGAGATTGGCACCGATTTCGTGGATACAACCACGATAAAAAAATCAAAAGATGAAATTGGTTCCAGTTATGATGACGAAGGCGAGTCGTCGTCTGATTATTTCGCACCATCGAAAATCCAACCATGGAAGATGAGGGTGCAGTTCGTCTCAGGTGCTAAGTTTTACCGTCGCCGCAAAAAAAAAGTATTGAGTAAGTGATTTGTTGTAGTCGGAAGTGAACATGATGACAAACGAGCCCTGAACCAAAAAACAGTTGAGGAAATTTGAGTTCCTGGTCGCCAGTCGAATTCATTTCCTCTATCGTGATGTTCACTTTGATCGCTGATTATATATTTCCATGACAATGATTGACTTTTTTTGATGTTATGATTTAAATTCGCTTGCACTGTCTAATTTTCTTGTTTAGAAGAGAAAATGGCTGTAGAAATGAAAGATAAAAATCCTGATGAAACCCTCCGGAATGAAGTGGATAAGGAACTTGTAGTATCTTTACCACGTGTGGCTCCAGGAACACCTGAGAAAGTAAATGTTGTAACCGTAATGTCTTCTGATACAAACGCTGGAGTGGATAAAGATAAACCAGTCATAAGTAATTCACGTCATGCTCTCGTTTTTTATTAAAGCGTCCAAACAATTATGTTCTCCTCTTGGCATCTCTTTCTGTCGATTTTTGTTTTACGTGTTCCTATAATTTATTGTTTTTCACTATTTCACGAAAATAACATCTTAGTTTCTGTGTTTCTTAACTTCCTTTACTTTTTTTTTTTAATTTATTTAATTTATTTATTTAAAAAAATTAAAGTTCCGGAAATTTTTTCTTGTTTTATCGCCAATAAACTTTTTTACTATTGTTGGTTATATTCTTCTGTTATTATATTAGCTGACTGTCGCTAACAACTTTCGTATTCTTATGACAGAAAAACTAGCTCCATTATTTTATAGACCTCCGGTCTCGAAAAAGATATCCTCCAAACCAGTGGACATAGAGGCTCGTCGATTGTTTCTTGAAAGCGGTGTACCTGAAAGTATAAAAAAGAAAATGGAAGAACAGAAGAAGTAAGCCGTGCCCTCATTGTCACGAGTCGGAAATGACATCGCTATTTTTGAAGTATCGCATTGTATCACTTTGTTTCTAGCTCAGTGAATGAAGACGATCATCGAGAATATTGCTTTCCTAAGCATAACCACGTACAACAAATAGAACCAACTAATTGGGTCTGGAATTTGGAAAATGTATCAAGTCTTACCTTAATCTCGTCGGATAATGATAACGTTGTTATTCCCGAATTCGATAATATTGTATCGTTTGTTAGCCGCCGTAAAACTGTCACAGCGAATTCGAGGCCGCAGAAGTTGGACGTATTTGAAGAGATTGTGGTGTTAAAGAAACAGGTAAAAAACTGTGGGGAGGGCATGTTTTCACAACTACGATAGGTTAGTGTATCTGTGTATTCGATGCTTGTTACAGGAACCCGATGTGAATGTTGACGACGTTTTTGCCAGTATTCAGAAGCTGGGTAAAGTGGTCGGCGAAGAAAATCATAATTTATGCTGGACGGAGAAGTATAAACCGTCTACGTTCTCTGATGTCATCGGAAATTCTACCAGTTTGCTCAAATTAAAGGAGTGGATTGAGTCACATAAGCGAACTAGAATCAAGTTATCGGGTAGGTTACGTTGTGCGTACATTCGATGGTGCAGCCATGATGAACTATAGCCCAACCAATCTCGAGAGGACGGGTTTATCATAAATTTCTTTCTGAGTCTACTACCATTTCCCAACTCGCCGAGACACAATTAGTTATTCTTTAATGCAGTTACCTAATTCTAGGTAACTGCATCAATTATTTGTCTCCTTTTCTCAAAAATTGGATACGAATGAGAATATACACATTCAGAATTAGTTGAATCCCAATATATTCCAATTCTACTCTACTTTTATTTGCAAAAATTCTATCAATTAGTTATTACTTGAGTATTTTTTTAAACAAAAGTATTGTAGTATTGTAAAAACCGACGGATGACTTCAACCTTGGTGTTCAAAATGTTAGTTCTGGGTATTTTGAGAAATAAAAACTGTATTTGCTCAGTGAATAAACGTTAGTACTCTTAGATAAGTAACTAATTTTTTGTGATATGCTCACAAAGACGTTTTATTTGTAATTTGACGAAAAAAAAAGTTTTAAATTGGAAGTACGTCCTGTATTGGGGGCTATAGTGCGTGAAATGCCCCCTTCAATAACTACACTGCTTGCTTTCATTACTATCGCAATAATAACGTATTATATGCTCACTTTGGTAGAAAGTGATGACGACAGCAGCGATGAGTTTGTCGATTCAGATGATAGTACCTGTAGCGTTGAGTCGAGAAATAATGTTGCTGTGCTAGTGGGTCCTTCAGGATGTGGTAAAACGTGCGCTGTATACACATTGTCTAATGAACTTGGTTTTAAGGTTCGTATATATCGTATGCTCTGCGTCATATTTTCAATACGTTTTGTGGTGAATTGGTAGAGCAAGGCAGTTTGTCCAAGTGGAAGATCCTTGACATTTGTGGCCTTAGATTCGGACATTTTTAGACTGATTGTAGTTCTTATCGATAACTTGGCGATTATTTTCTAATGGTGTATGTTCTATTTCCGATTAACGTACCTTAACTCATTTACTTTGTGTGTTACGTCTTGCTATTTTTGTGGAGAATGAAAATATGTATTGAACTTGTATGTACGCTTGCGTCATAATTTGACTAAGTTCTGTGAGAATAGATTGACTGTTGGAAATTAATTTTGAATAATCATTGTATAATTTTTCATGAATAAGTGTTTTACAGGTTCTTGAAGTGAATGCAGCTTCGAATCGAAATGGGAAACGTATTTTAGACGAACTCCATGAGGCAACTCAATCTCACAGAGTTAAACGAGCAACAGTTTTCTGTAAAGGTATTCGAAGATGTTGCCTTTTATTTTATTTTTTCAGTGAAGAAGTCTTTCATTGTTTCATGCTGGTTATTCCTGTTATTTCAGACATGAAGAAGTCAAAAAAGAAACAAAAAGAGACTGAAAAGAAAACAATGTCGTTAATTTTAATAGAAGATGTGAGTATATCTTTGTATCTTTCCGTCTTTAATAACTTACCCCTTGAAACCCAGAGGATATGTATTTTCTTCATTCTTGGTAGTCAAGGTTTTCAAAATAATGCTGCCCTAATTTCAAAGTTTGCTTTGTGATATCTTTTCACAGAATAATGCTGATTAACAAATTTATTGTTCATTTAGTTGCCTTATGTAGCTGACTTTAGTTTTACTACCTATGACAATAGTATTCTCTTTTTTTGATTTTCAGGTATAATCTAATGATGGTTGAAATTTTTGCTTGCAACGACTCAAAGTAAATGTGTAGCAAAAAAACATTTTTACCTATTTTTGAAATTTTTGAAATTTTTGCTTTTATTACAAATGTTTGTAGTTCTTTAATTTAACTTCCACATATTGAGCGTCAGTTAGTCTGGATTACACCAGTTCTGTGCTGTCACAAAAACACCTGCTTTTTTTTATATCATTTTGGTGTGGAAGTGGTACTTTATAGGTATCAGATGTACTTCTTTTTTGCGTCCAATGTCAGTCCATTCCATTTCCTCCCCCCACAATGTCCACATACTTCATGTATTGTAGGTGGTAGTTTGCGTTTCTCTTGGAATAGAGTATAGTTGTTTCCAACAAAACTGGAAAACAAAAAATTCCTGGAAAATTGGTTTTTAGCAATAAAACATAGATCAATATTTTTGTTAAAGATATCAATAATTATCAATAGTTTCTCGTAATTTTTTTTACCTATAACTAGCAATGAAATATCGATAGATCGATATGTTCGTCAGATATTGATAACTATCAATACAGATATCAAGAACTATATGGTTTTTTACAATGTTTTCAAGTGCTTGAGTTCTTTTTTTTTTTTATTACGGATGAAAATTGGCAAATGTTGGAAACACAATCACTCATCCAGCTAATAAGGCTAGATGCTTTTTAACTTCTGTTCAGCGTATTGAAAAACTTTTCCTCTATGTTGGTACCAACTGCCCTCTCTTCTGAATTATATTTCCTATATTTGGTCAACCGAAAAGTCACTTGTCCTCAAGTGACATTATCTTAAACAACTTCCAACCAGTGTTACCAACACATATTCACCATTGTATGACTTAACCGAGGCTTGGGCTTGATGTGTACCGTTGACCACGGCGCTATCTATTGAAAGTTGATTGATTCATCAAAAGTCCCTTATAATCCCACTTGTGAAATGTTGGAAACACGGTCACCCATCCAGGTGATAAGGCCAGAATGCTGTTTAACTTTGGTTCAGCCTATTAAAACTAAGTTTCCCCGTTAGTACCAACTACGCTCTCTTTTTCTGAATTATATTTCCTACTCGAACTGGGTTTTCTAGCCAAGTTCTGCTGTGCTAGAGTTTTTTGTTCTTATGCTTCTACTAAAAAATTTAGAAAGAGGGATCAAGCTCCGCATGGAACTAATAACACTATTGAGAAATTTTGCGGAGAACTGGTACACGAATTTCGCGATAACGCGGAACTGGTGTATCGCTAGTCAATCAATTTGTTTTTTTCTCAGTGACTCAATCAAGTGCCAAAATTTCATGTTCCCTTCGGTGAATGCTATGTATCATAAATTAGCCTTAAAAAATTCGTTATAGAGTCACTTAAACAGCCAGGACTTCCTCACTCGATCTTGTAATTGTCCTCGTGTAAGCCCTATTTGAGATTTAAAAAAGAAAGAATTGTGCATTTCTTCATTATTTTGAGTCTTGCTATTTCTTTTGTACCACAGGAGTAAGTTTTTTGACTCCTGGTAATTTCCTTTCGCTACTTCAGTCCGACCTTTGCTAACGTCATTCACATTTAGCCAATACGGATTAATTTTATATTACAGGCTGATATTCTGTTTGAAAACTACGATGAGGGTTTTTTGTCCGCGCTTAGCTCTTTGACATTACATTCAAAACGACCTTTTATTTTCACTGTTAATAATCTCAGTTATCCTCACCTTTTGAAGTACACCAAAGCTCAAAACTTGGTTCTGACCTTCGCCTATCCTACACCATCTTTGTTTAGTAAGTTTCATACTACGTTACCGATCTCCCCATTTTTGTTTATAATTCTCTGCCTTAAAGAATTACATTTCTTTCTTTTTGCGCTAGATGTATGGCTCCAATCAATAGCACTTAACGAAGGTGTTAAGTTGTCTGACGAAGTGCTCATGTATTTGTTCCACGTCGCTGGCTTGGATTTACGTAAAGGTTTGTTGCAGCTACAGATGTTGATCTCGTCCAACAAATGCCATTTCGTGAGTATCAATTTATGAATTGTTCCGGCTTGTATATTGTTCTCGTTTCGTCATCGTAGTAAATTCATATAAACTCGTTTATTTGCATCTGTAGACGCTGAATAATGAACAGCTCTTTTATACTAATTGGTGGAAACGAATTTCGAAAAGTGCAAATCGTAAAACAGCGTGTAAAATTGCCTACAAACCCTCTTCGCCCCACCAGTTATTCAGTGATGATGACGACGATGACGAGAAAAGCGTTGCTAAACCTTCTCAAGATCAGTGCCACCAAAATATAGTTCATGTGAAAAGTAAAAGCGAAAAAGATACCGATGCGAAAGCATTACACCAGTTGGGCAACTTGTTTGAGAGAATTGCTCTTTTAGGCCTCTTCGAATTAGCTAATTCGGTTAGTACTACTTAATTTTATTCGTTCGTCGTCCGAGAATGATAGACGTGATTTTTTCTTAAACAAATAATCATTGTTGATTCAGGATCATTTGGCGGTATTCCGTAGTGAAGATACGGTTTGCAGTCAGTTCACCACCAGTTCTTACCTTTCGCAGCTGACTAACGATATTACTGACACCTTAAAAAAACAAATTTTTGACGATGGTTGTGTGACTGATTCTTCTTTCTCTTTCAAAGAGTATTCCCAGAAAATTAGGTACAGTACTTCATGCGACAGTCTAATGTTGTGCTGGCTCGTATTTTTCAATGTGTCAATTGAAGTATTCGGGCCCCTTTTCAATTTCACCCCCTCCTCCCCGCCACGACCTAATACATAAACAACAAGAAATTTTTTATTCTGTTCATCGGACACAATTTTTTAATATTATGTCTAATTAATTAAAACTGTATTAATAATAGGGTACAGAAAGTGATTTTCAATAGACTTGCATTAAGATTCGTTGAAAAAAAAAATTGTTTCCATATCGAAATCAGTTGGTTAGATCCGGATTCCGGAGTAAATTAATGTTGAAGTTGAACTTGGGAAAAACGTAGTGAAATTTTTTGACCAGCATGTGTGATGTTATAGAATGAACGCGTGCGTTTGTTTCAGTCAGGTAATGTGTTTTATAACAATTATTCTGCATATTTGCAGTTTTTCTCTCGTGTATTGGATGTTTTTCATGAAATTTTTTTTTTTATTAATTTGTTAATTTGATTGTAACTTAATAAAATTAATTATGAATGAACCCATGCATATATATTATACATAAAAAAATTAGGTCAAAATAGGAAAATGGTACTAATCGTTTTCTTTTCTCACGAAACGGATAATGTTCATCATCCTCACCCTAATTCTTTTGCGAAGTCAATTTTTTAATACTTAGTTGCAAGAAAACTGGGTAAAAACATTCTGCACTTTTTTGTCAGGTGCCTAATTTTTTGAAAATACCTGTTCTTCTGTTTATAGATACCTACCTATTTAACACAGTGAATACATACAGTGTAATGTATCTATACTAATTTCAGTATAAGAGTTCAGTTCATCAATAATTTTATTCATAGTGTGTAGAGAGACACATGAAGTGAAATTCTGCCCCGTACCATATTTCAGCACCACCTCCCCAACTAATACAGACTATGAATGTCAACTACTGTATCTTATACAGAATCTGATAAAAAATCAGTTGGCGTGTCGTGTTGAAATGCCGTAAAAGGAAGAATTTTACCTCGCTTGTCTATTTATACACTAGGAATGCAATTATTGATGAACTAATATACTTAAATTAGTGTAGATGCATTATTACATTGTATGTATGTGTTAAATAGGTATAGTAGAAAAATAGGTAATTTCAATCGTAATTTCAGCAAAAACTAAACACCTGACAAAAAAATGTGGAATACTTTTTACCCAGTTTCCTTCAAAAGAACATCACAAAAATATTAGGGATGGGGATGATGAAAATTATCCGTTTCATGAGAAAAGAAAACAGTTGGTACTATTTTTATATTTTGACGTAATTTTTTTTTTATTTATAAAATGTATGTATCACCCAAAATTTAATTTTAACAGTTTTGAGAAAACTATAAAATGTATAGGGCTGAAATTTTCAAGAGAAATAGTTCTCATATTGGAGCAGATCTGAAAGAAACCTATTGGTTGATTAGTTTTTGAGAAAACAGAAAAATAAAAATTTCCTGAAAAAGTCATTTTTCTGGGATCCTGAGAAAATAATAAAAGAAATCGTGCTGAAATTTTTAAGATAGATTTTCCTTATGTTGTTGTTAGACTGATAAGTTTGGTGCCTATTACTTCAGTAGTTTCCGAGAAAACTGGAGAAGACAAATTGCTAGAAAAAATTATTTTTGGTAAAATAAATAGGAAAAACGGTTTTGGGTCACTATTTTTGCCCCTAATTGACGATGCTCATGTCAGATCTGGTGGAACTTTTAGTATGTTGTATAGGAAGACATTCATTATATTAAACCTATTACAAAAGGATGTGTATTAAATTTTAGTTTGTAGCAATTCATTCTCACCTGAAACCCTAACTTTCCTGGACTAGTTCAATAATAAGCCAAAGTCAAAATTTTTCGTATTCCTATATCAGTGAGAAACTTTGGTGGTGGCATATCTACATACTTCAAACCAAAACTAACAAATTCTGAAACCAAAACTAACCAGTCCTTTCGATATATTATTCCTATTGAAATAAGGTGAATACAAATTATTTTTTGGCTTTTTTGTATCCACCATGGAGCGAGAGCATAATTTTTTGTGGTTGAAAAATTTCTTTAAATAAACTAGGTAAAAGTTTAATCATAGGTTATTTATTTTTTAAGGCAGAGAGGAAATAAAAGCTTTCAAGGTTGATTCCAAGCCGCCCTCCGCATTCTTACGTAACTGCACTACCACATACATATTATAGGCTAATGCAGAAATAATTTAAAATATAAAAATTTTCAACTAACTGCTTAGCTTTCCTTCCACTTGTTTCACGAATGTTGAAATTGTCATTTTTCATGAAGTATTCAAGAATCATGAATAAATCCAGTTTTGGTAAATTTCTTTCATCAGCTTTCGCAAATTTATTTTCAATTGTAATTTTTTTTACATCTCGAATCAATAAAAGAAAATTAAATAAAAAGAACCAAATTAGATACGATAAGAAATGTAATAAGAAGTGAATGGGCTCTAAGTAAGATTAAAAATACCACAATTACACCAACAGGGGTGCATTAAGATAGCGTTTTTTGTGTAGCTCAACTTTGACATCTTATAACTTGGCTTATGTTTAATCGTTTTAAAAAATAATTGAGATGATGAGGTTTGAGGTGTGCGAAAGTAAGTAAAAATATTCACGACTAGAAACAGAAACATTAAAATGAAAACCCAAATTACATGGATGAATAAGATCGTAATGGCCAAGCGCAGCGCTAGCATCAAACAGTAACTGAGATTGAGTTGTGCGAAGAAGTGGAACATGACATATATATATATAAAATGCATGATGATGCGAGAGAGTGAAAGAGTGAGTAGGAATTTTGTACTAACATCCCCTGAAATTTTTATTCGAGCAAATTTTATTTATTTATTGAGATTTACTACCTAAAAACACGATTTTTCGACTGTACAGTTCTCTGCATGAACTGTTTTCCTCATTGATGATTTTTTTTTTTGATAGTTTTTCGATGATTCTGTAATTTTTTTTGCTTTTATCACTATTTTTTACGTCGATTTATAATCGCAGTTATTGATTTTCAATCGTTGAATTTTGATTTCAAATGTTGGCCCGAAAAAAAAGGTTTTCAATCTATCGTATCTGTTAGTAACCGGTGAAAACGTGAATGATTTTGAATTCACACAGCTCCTCGATTTATTTCAGTGGTCGTTACTGAATTTGGTCTTTCATGATTAGCCGTTAGTAAAATTGGGAACAAATTATTTATGATAAACTTTTTTTGTTTAAAAAATTTCTGGCAAATTTACTTGCATTCAGAATTCATTTCACATAAATTACGATGTGATTTAAATAATTCACAATATTCGAACAAAAAATTTAATTATATTCTGTTTGAAACTTTTCTGGTGTGTATAAATAATTAAAATGAAGCGGCTACCAAGAGGTGATGAGGTTCCGGTACAAGTATTCATGACCAGAAACAGAAATATATTAAAATGAAAATCAAATTACATAAGTGAATAAGATCGCAATGGCGAAGTGCTGCACTAGCATTGAATGGTAACTAAGATTGAGTTGTGTGAAGAAGTGGAACATGACATATACATAGAGTATTCACTTTTTCTCTCCGAATACACTTTTACATAGTTACCCACTTGAATTTTATGAGACTGTCTATTCAAGACAATGCGAAAATACAAATTTGGTCTAAATAATTCTACAAAACAATTTTCCCCATCATTGTGCTGCAAATACGCAACTGCGGCCTCAAATTTGACAAAGGGTCTTATGTATTTTAATACATAATCGCCCATTCAAGGATTCAGAAAAATTCTACTAGGTGTCACCACTTTAATCTTAAATCCCGACGGGCTTTGATTTTTATCAATATCTGTTCCAATCCACGCATTAGTTTGAAAGTTTTCAATAATATTTTCTAAAAGTCCGCTCAGGGTGAAAAATTCTTGGTAAGGTATGAACTAAAAACGAGCTATTGTTACTTTCTTGGTGCAAAATTTTAGCAAGTCTTTTTTAAAAAAAAGGTGTGTTGCAAGTTTGCCGTGAATTTCTAAATCCTAGCCTAGTACAGATGGTGGAAATGATAATCACTAAAATTTTGTTTTCATCAATTTCATAACCAATATTTTCAAAAGAAAACCTTAATCATAACTGAACATAATTTTAATTAATGAGAAGCTCTATAATCATAATCATTAAAGAACAAAATGTTGCTGCATTGATCAAAACAAAACCGGTATCTAACTGAAATAAACTTTATTTTGGTTTCCACTTCTGCCGTAGCATGCTTCACTAGAAAATCAGGTTTTCAAAAAAATTAATGAGAAATTCTCCAAATCTGTGAGTAGTAATTAAGTTATTCCTAAAATCTCAAAAAATCCTAGCGCAGCATAATCCGTTAGCAAAGCAGATGTTCAAAATTGTAAAATTCTAGCGATGCGACGTTACTAGAGAAGTTGGTCTTCAAAACTTGAGAAAATATGAAAATTCTTTCAGTTTATTGTTTTTGGTTTTCTTAATGTTAATTAAATATAATAGCATGTTTTAGCTGGTTTTCAAAAATGCCAAATATTTTCTAACTAAATTCGTTTCATTTGAATTTTGAAATTTTCATGTCTTGAGGAATTATTCTTTTAGTGAGTACATCTTCCTACACTGGAATTTTGATATTTTCATAAGTTGCGAAAACCTGCTTTTCAATTGAAAAGCTCGCTGTAATAAAATTTTGAAATTAGGAAAAATATTAAAAAATCTGTTTTGCTAGCAGTGAGTGCTGCTGAAGGATTTTTTCCAATAGAGATATAACGTGTCGTACGAGGTTCAACTTTAACAAAAAAATGTTTGGTGTGTCATGGGCCTTTTCCTAGGTGGAAAATTATGACACAGTCACTCTGGCCAGCACAACACTATGACACCAATTGCTTTATTATATTCCTCGAAAATAAGTTCGAAAATTGATTTTATTTCATTTCAGAATACGTAATGATGCTGAACAAGTTATTGACCATGTTTTTTGTCATTTTAATCCGAAACCCACCAATACAGTTTCAAAATATTGTGATTATCTGCCTACGATACGAAATATAGCTCGTATCGAGAGCAGTAGAGTAACAGGCCAGCGACGCACCAGTCGATATTTTAGTTACTTAAACTCGATTAATATTCATCTTTCTGATATGGAAACAAATGTTTTGAGTAATTCTTTATCGTGATGTACATTCATCTTATCTACCTATTTTTAACGTATTTTTATTTTATTGCAATTCAGTATTTTATAAGTATTCCTGCTATAAGTAAATCAAGTTTGTCTTTTGGGACTTCAGTTTGATGTTATTTGGTGGATAATGAACAGAAGTCAGACGTTGATCGGACTAATCGTGTGAAAGATGCGCATGTTGAACAAAATAACAAAATTGTATGAAATGTTGGGAGTCTGCATGGCATAGTGGTTAGGTGGTTAGCTCTGCAATCAAAAGCCTGTAAATTCGAGACCAACCAATGTCACATTCTGGACTTAAAATAGTGCGATGTATTTGATTTAATGCTATTTATACTACAGTGTATGAAGGTCTAATTGAAAAATTCGTACTGGTAGACCATTGACCTCTGGATCACGACAGTTCCATCTCTTATCCATGAAATACATTTAATTATCCTTCAGATGCTGAGTAAAATGGCCCAGTAACCAAATCAGAAATAAATTAAGAAAAAAAAGTATGTATAATTTATTACATTTCTTTAAAAATTGTCTCCATTTGTTTCTTAGTGTTCATTAAAGTATTAATTTTATGTCGATGCTTTGAAGTTTCAGAAAAAGAGTGCCTAAGAAAAAAATACAGACGTGTGTGGTGGATGGTTTGAACCTCATTCTGTCGTTATTTGAGGCTATAATAAAGTGGAAGAAATCAAATCATTTCTGTTTAGTTTTTCTCGACTAGACATTCAATAATTCACATTGCTTATAGTTACACTAATGTAAATGGAGAAGTTTGTTTTAAAGTTTGGTGCAGCGACCGTTGGAGGAACCAGTTTTCAATCATTTAGTTGAATGCTAGATTTGTTGCTCAAGTTTTTTCTTCTCTTCTATTAATAATTTTTAATAAATAGGGTTGCAAGAATAATTTCCCCATTTTGCGTCATGGGCTCCTGGTGGCGCATATGAATTCCTTCCAGTGTTTCAACAGAATCCTAATTCTCAAGTAGATTTCAGTCTGATGTTAAAGAAACAAAATTTAGAAAAGTTGTGAGAATTCTATTGTTCTCAGGCAAAAAGAACGCTGAAATTTCTCAGCTGTTGTGAAGTTGTCACAACTTTTCTTAGCAAACCGGCAAAAAAAATGGAGCTTATGGGAGTGGAAATGGAATCTGACTACGGAGTAAAAATTGCAATTTAAAGCCAGTTTGTGTTATTATCATAGTGCAAAATACCAGTAAAATA
The DNA here is from genome assembly GCA_011428145.1 of Ericerus pela. Taxonomy (NCBI): domain Eukaryota; kingdom Metazoa; phylum Arthropoda; class Insecta; order Hemiptera; family Coccidae; genus Ericerus; species Ericerus pela. The sequence goes on from WOFM01000552.1 coordinate 258,718, forward strand.
TGGAGAAATTCAAAAGCTCGATAACTTGCGATTCAACAAAGCTAAAGATTTGCAAAGAGGAACGGGCTTGTTGGATTTTCTGTGAAAAAATTCACAGGTTTCACACTTGTAACAACGAAGGAGGGCAATGAAAATGAATAAAAATTAAATCCCTGTTTCCTAATGTGATTCCAGTCACTAATCACATTGCTTTTTCAAAAGCAATTTGAATCACAAATCCTTTTCCATCCCTTAAAAAGGGCTCAAGATTCCATTATTTCCCAAATCCCACAAACTCTAGTTGATAATGCTGCTTATGAACAATTTGCGATTTAATGACTCGTGGATACTATGCACTACAGATGTCTATACTAAATAACATAGATATGTAATTTACCTGTTTTCAGCAACCTAGGTTCCTCCTTACTGCACCAAAGTAAACAAATTGTTATCAGTAGGTAGAAGTTAGAACTGATAAGGACTTCTATATGTTTTGAATACAAAACACCTAATAAAGATTACAAGAAAATTCATTTTTTTTTGCCCTCTAATAATAATTTTTAGCATCCTAGTTTCAATCTTGAAGGCTGATAGAACATCCACACCAAATATGACATGGGAATTAAAGGGCTTATTAAATATATAAGTCATTTCACTGTCTGAAAAAGTAGGTTCATGAAATTTAGTTCCATAAATCACCACCACAGCTCACATTTGATGGAGTGTTCCCTTTAATTCTATATTAATTAAAATACAATTGAAGTTCTGAAAATAGTTGCGAGAGAATCTTTGCTTTTAGAAAACTGAAATTTTGCAGAGACCTTGCTGTATGTTAGTTCAATATTCTGTGAAAATTTAATCAAAATCATACGTTTGGTTTTGAAGGTATGGTCCAAATTATGTGTATTTAAATTATTCAAATTATGATGTGAGGTATGCAGAACGAGGATCGAAAGAACTTGAGACTTTCTTCTTTTAAGACATTTATTTCGCGACTAAATTATGTTTCACAAATGAAATACGAAGTGGCGAAGCAACAGCGATATGCGATCGAAAGTAGTAGGGGAAACACTTCGTGACTAGACTGTACATATGACATATATATATAGAATGATATGATGATGATGATGAAGAATGAGATGAGGTGGGATTTCGTATCAACACCCCCCTGAAATTTTACCGAATAATTTCTTCATCATGTTCCCTGAAAACGAATTAATCATTATTATTTGAAAAAGAAAAAAAATATTAAATATCCAAAAAAAAATACAAGTATATAAAAAATATGCATAATAAAAAAACATTTTGAAAAATATTAACATTGTTTGTTTATTATTTTTGGTAACTTGAGTTTCTAAAATAATTTATTGCGCTGTGCTTCAAAAAAAATTGGTAAAAACAAATTAGTAAAAACAAATAAATAAATAAATAAATATGTATATAAATATGGTAACATGCATGCAATAATGAACACTATCGTGTACGTAAATTGTATATGGTATATATATGTAATTTAAAAAAAATAAAAATATAAAAAAATGGTAACATGCAAAATTATTAAAATATTTCGAGTAATATATAAGTTTTCGCTCGTATAATTCGAGTCGAGAAAAAAAAGGAATTCAAAAAAAATATTCACGAACATATTATACGAATAAATGAAAATAAAAGAAGACGAGAGAAAAAAAATATGACAAAAGGTTTTTCCACTATGGGTTCAATGAATTGAAACGTACATTACGTATTTTATCTTAAATATAAACAGGAAAAAGATTGTAGAATAACATTCGTTGCATCGTATATTATTTTTCGTACGTTGTATTGTATTTGAAGTGGCGTCTAATATGTTTTGAGATAAGGCAACGTTTTCGATTTATCTTAATTTGCGGTCATGTAATAGGTTTTTATCTCTATTGTATTTATTGTTGAAGAGTTTCCTTTCATATTTCGTGTGGGAATATTTCGTATATTTCTCTCACGCTTGTTGGAAAATGTATAGGGTTTTTATTATGCGAATTGTAGGGTTTATTCTTGCTTGATTTTTCTACTTTTTCCTTTGTTAAAATTTTTGAGATGTCGGGCATTTATCTATTACAAGTATTTTCTGGTAAATGGTCTTATTAAGTATTATATTTGACAATGATTGAAGGTTAATTTTTCAGCAAATATTTTCGTATTATGACTTACTTTTGAACATTTTACGACTTGTATTTGAAATAGGAAAATTTTTTGGACATGTACTAATTTTGACATGAACTCATTATTATGTGTATATATTCGTTTCGTTTAATATTTTCACAATTATGTTTTCAAATTTTGATCGATCTAATGATTTTGTTAGGATATCTGCTAATTGATTCTCAGATGTGACTGTTCTAAAAAATATTATTTTTTCTTCAAAGGCTTCCAAAATGGAGTAGCACTTGATCATTAGGGCTCTCGACTTTCTTTGACTTCCCCCAGAACATATTTTCTGTGTTGAAATGTTGTCTTCCATAATATCTACTATTAATTTTTCCCCAAAAATCTCAAAATTTATATACTGCATTACTTTGATTGTATCAAGGGTGTCAAAAACTGCAATTATTTCAGCCGCGGTATTACAGTCTCGTATTTGTTTCGTTATATCATTGGACACTCTTTCTAGTACAAACGCTTTGGCGTTATCCTGCATTTTGCAGTAATTTAACATATCTTTGTTTGGCCGAAAGTTTAGATCATCTATATTTTCTATATATGGCTGTAAAAATTCGTGTTCCCCAAAGATATCATAATATCCCGCACCCCGGATGGCCGATATAATAATTCTACGCCAATCTAAGTAATATTTTCCGTTAAAAACTTTTCCAAGTGGGGCTTGTATGGGTTTAATTTCGTTCGGGGATGCCATTTTTTCTTCTATTTTATAAAAACCTAATAAATTATTTTCTTTATTACTGACAGGTGTGTATTTTTTATTTTCAATTGACTCTTTTTCCAGTTTTTCTATTAAATTTTTCTCACGATTTTCTTTTTTATCCAGTTTTTCTAAATTTATTTAATTAAAGAATCTGTTCATAAATTTTTCTTTCGATTTAGCAGAACTATAAATTCTGTTCGAAAAATAATTTACTGAAGATTCTGAAATTACAATATATTTTAAACTACTGATTTCCTCAATTCTCCCAGATATATCTATCACAAAGGATTCTAATATTATTTCACCTGTGAAATATTTAACGTGGGGTAAATTATAAATTTCTGTTTTCAAATCAACTACTCTTTCTCCTTCGAACTTTTTTACTAATTCCTCTAAGTCTTCCTTTTTAATATTGTATTCACCAATCTTACATTCAGACAAGTTTATTATTTGGGACATATAATTTTTTAAATATGTTTAATTTCTTGGCCTTACTTCAAACACAATTACAAAATACGAAAAATAAATAATTTCAACTAATATTACCTTTACAATGGTTTTACTTTATTCTGCTGCTGTGCTGACGAACGATTTATGTTTTTTGCGCTGTTGACTTCCGTACTTCCTGCCTGAATTTTGCACTAGGTTGGCCGAAAAATTTGGGTCTTCGATGATGGATCTCTTTGAGTCCTCGACGACGGGAGCAGGTTTCCTTCAGTTGTTCTCGCGATCTCTTTGGCGGTCCCTCTGGATTTTGCGTTCGATGACATCCAGTATTGGCCGTTATTGAGTCTGGAACTTCAGCTATTCTTCTTCAAATTTAAATTTTGATTTTTTCAAAATAAATTGAAATTCGAGTTACTTCTTGAAAAACACGATAACTTTTTGTTTATTACTCAATAAAAAACATAAAAAATTTTTCGCACAGCAGTGAATTAAATTTAAAAAAAAAATAATTATTTCATCTGAATTTTCTAAGTCTCTCCTCAAAGTTCTACCGTAGCGATGGCTACCATGATGTGAGGTATGCAGAACGAGGATCGAAAGAACTTGAGACTTTCTTCTTTTAAGACATTTATTTCGCAACTAAATTATGTTTCACAAATGAAATACGAAATGTCGAAGCAACAGCGATATGCGATCGAAAGTAGTAGGGGAAACACTTCGTGACTAGACTGTACATATGACATATATATATATAGAATGATATGATGATGATGATGAAGAATGAGATGAGGTGGGATTTCGTATCAACAAATTATATGAACTCAGTCAATTCTCAAAAACCAAATGTAGATTTGAGCTGAAATTTTGATGAAACATTTTAACATTCTAACTGAAGAATCTGTGAATATTTTGATAAAATAGTACATTGGGTTTGAGAGATATCGCTGAAACTTTTCAATTAGATCTGAATTATAAAATCCCAAAAAAATTTCAGCGATATCTCCCAATTCCAATGTACAATTTCATTCAAATTTTCACTGGTTCTCAAGCTAACAATTCAAAATAATTCATCAAAATTTCAGTTGAATCATAGTATACAGGGGGCTGCTCCTCATTTTTTTGGAGCTTGCTCATTCCTGCATATTTTCTTGAAAAAAGGGAAATTGCTCACCCCAGCTCATTTATCTCAAGAATGGAACTTGCTCACTACAGCTCGTTTGAAAAAGAACAGGTCCTCTCATTTCCACTCCAATCAATTTTTTGTAAGTAAAATTTAGAAATTTTTTTGTGAAATTACAAATTTGTTTCATAAAATTTGATAAAATTATCAAAAATTGTACCAAATCTGTATTGCCAAATATTTCAGAATAAAAATGAAACTAATATAATATAAAATTTGTACTGAAAATTCCAAAGAAGCTGAAAAGGAGCTGAATTCAGCTGACACTCTTCCGAAAAAAAAAAGTTAGCTCACTTCAGTTTACATACCTTGCTAAATGAAGCTTGCTCACTCCAGCTCATTAGATAATTGGCCTTGCTCCAGGAATCACAACTGTAACATATGGTAATCTAACAAAAAAATCCTGAAACAATAGTGGTATGAGTAAATGTAGGACTACAGGAGCAGCAATGTGTGTTGATTCAACGCAGCTCAACACAACCAAGACCAGCATCTGTTGCACCAGCCCTATCCACACAACAGAGATCAGTGTATGTCACCCCAACTCTGATCATTCCCTTGGAAAAAAAACTTTGAAGTTAAGCAGAGGCAACAACTTCTCTGCAATGAGGAAATAGATTATAAGTTGGAGTAGTAGCAAACATGGCAGTTAGAAAATTGTCTTTGTGGTATCTGTGATGCCAAACAATACAAACGAGAATGTTTAGGAGAAGAGTAGAGTAAGTCTGTTGAAAAGAAAGCTTGGTATGATGTAGAAGATAACATAAGGCGCCTGAAAGAATTAGAGGAGATAAAAGAAAGAGCCTTAAGGGAAGTAACTGAAAGGGACTGAATAGCAAAAGAATGAGACAGTCATTTGCCAGTACATCATGGCAGGAATCTTGAATTATACAATCTGACTGATATGTGGGGTAAGGAAAATTATAATTATAATTTTTCCACTAAAGTTCGTATTACTCCAATTAGGCTAATAAAAGAAATGGACTTTCAGTTATGGTATGATTAATTTAGTATGAATATTTCTCGTTTTGAATTTAAAAATGTGTTTGATATTAACAATCCCTTTAGATTAGATGAAAATCAAATTCAATTAAAAATTGATGCAAAAGCCACTTTGTGCAAATAGCTTGACAAAAATCATCATAAGTTAATTTTCAGTGAAAATTATCCTATGGTATGTTTCCTTAAAATTGAACATCAAAAATAAACCAAAGGTTGTATGTGTAACACTTATATTTCATTAGTTTATCGTCATGATTTTAATCCTAAAAATAAAAATCTAAAAGATTGGTTAAAAGAATTTGAGGAAATGTCTGGAAAATTATCAATTACATATGATGGTTGGTTCAAAAAGATAAAACTTGAATGTTTTGTAATCATATGATAAATCCATTCCCAAATATTAAAATTCTTTGTAAGGATAAAATACTAAGTTTTTATGGAAGTATTGTTAATGAAAATTCAAATGAGCAAGCAAAAGGTGTTGCTCTTTAGGAAAAATTGTTATGTAAAGAACATAATAACAAATATAAAAAAAAGCGTGCGAGGGTCCCCCCTCACATATTTAATGTGTAAACATTCAGCTAAGCGCCATCAACTTGCCATGGATGTCTGCTTGTGTGTGTGTGTGTGTGTGTGTGTGTGTGTGTGTGTGTGTGCGCGCGTGCGTGTGTGTATGTTATATGACAAACAGAATTCAAAACTGGACAGTGCACCGTGCAGTGTTTTTATGCAATCTCAACTTTTTTGTATCTAATATTTTTTTACATCCAGGAGGAAGCGGACTAGAGAGCAAGAATGTTTACACATTAATTAGATTGCACAGCAGCGAAATCAGTTAGGCCTGCTAGAAATAATTTTAAGAGAAAATGTCTTAATGGCAATTCCAAACAAAAACTTGATTTTGCAGGAGATAATAATGAATTTCAACCACACAAGTTTTATAAATGTAACTATCAAGGAAACTTAGTGGTGGATTGCAAAGCTATGATGTGGTTAGAGCTGATTGACAAAGGTGGTTTCTCTCAACAAAAGCAAAGAAGTGGTCAGTTTGGAGAATGAGAAAGCAGACATGAAAAGTGACACAAGTTGTCACATAAAATGTCGAAGCACTGACATCACCACAAAAAATTCCATGGTGCTCATAAGCATGTCTGGTTTATCCACATCACAGTTAAGTTTGTTTTGTTCCAGCTTGCAAAGTCAGTCTCTATCACCCAAAGGTAGAGCAATGGTATTAAAAGCTAAATTTAAATTTTCTAAATGTTTATATGTTAATGAAGTAGCAAGAAATGAAATTTGCTTTTTCAGTGATACTGAAGCAACAATTCTTTGTGTCCAATTTAGAGTTCATGAAAAATATCCAGAAACTTAAGAAACCAATAATCATTTCTTATGTGAATAGAAATGAGGTTGCTAACTAAGAAATAACGCATAATGGTTCAATTTTTATGAAAGATGTGAATGGTAATCCACTTGAATTGAAAAATGAAAATTATTTGAGAGATATGAGTGATAATTTATTTTTTATATATAAAATTATGAAATTAGACTGTAATGCAATTTTCATAAATAATAATTGCAAAATTACTGATAAGAAAACTAGTGAAATTATTCTTGTGGCTATAAACATCAGAATTATTTGTTATTATATTTAAAATTTGTAACAAAAATACAGTCTATGTGAAGAAAAAAAAACAAGAAAATTCTGTTTGTCAGAAACCTATAAGAAATGATCACGCATGTACTCATGTTCATGTTGTTTGATCTGAATCTGAAGAAGAAAATTTTAATCCAGAAGAACATGATTACATGGATGAAAGTTATCCTAATATTCAAAAATTAGATGAAGATTGCTTTGCTGAATATTTAGATCTTGGTTCTACTATTATTGTCAAAGAATTAAATAATATTGAAGGTTGTACCAATGAAAGTATTAGAAAAAGGTTAGGTTTCTTATATAATATGAGACTTCGTCATGCATCTGTCACATACTTAGGAAAAGCTAAACAAACCTTAAATTTCTTGAAAATATAAACTTTTCTAAAGAAATTAGAGATTGTGAAGCTCAAAAGTTAGCCAAAATTACAAAACTTCCACACAATGTAGTGACTGAAGTTACAACAAAACCATTAAGTAGAGTTCACTCAGACTTAATGGGTCAAATAAAACTGTTTGGTGCCTGGCAGAAAATTTTTTTATAATTACATTCACTGATGGCTATTCAAGATACACTGTTACATTCAGTATTAAAGATAAAACCTGTTTGGATGAAGCTTTTACTGAATACTTTAAAGTTATGAGAAATAATAAGGGTAATATTACTGCTCAAGTGATAAACTTAAGAACTGATGGTGGTAGAGAATACATGAGTATTGCAATGAGAAAGATTATTCTTGAAGAAGGAATAATTATTGAAATGTGTCCCCCAGACATTCCTCAATCAATTGGTGTGGCAGAATGTATAAATTGAACTTTATTAATAAAAAATTGAGCAATATTAGTGGATAGTGGTTTTCCTTTAAAATTTTGAGAACTTGCTTTAAATCAAGTTGTCTATATACACAGTCATCTTCCTCATAAGAAATTAAATTTTAAAATTCCTTATGAATTATTACTGAATAAAGTTCTAACAATTAAATCTATACATCAATTTGGCTGTGGGGCATACAAAAAAATACTGTATGAAAAACAAAATGTAAAGAAATTTGAAGGTAGAGGAGAATTGTGTATTCTAATTGTCTATAGTGCCAATTCCTGGAAACTTATAAATCCTAAAACAGGTAAACTACATAGATGTAGTGACATCAAATTTTCCGAGTCTGTTGTCTTTAAAAATAAATTTTCTACAGACTATTTTAAAAATAATGATTTTTGAAGTTTTGATACAACTACATGGGAAGAAAATCCCGAAGTTGACTTTGCAGGAAGAATTTCTGACAATTATCTATATGATAAACTAAGTATTAGTAAACATCCTTTATCAGAAATTATTTATTTTTCAAAAAATAAGAAAGTAAAATTCAGTGACACCTCAACTAGTAAGTCTAATATTGAAACAAATTTAAAAATAATCAATCTAAAAGATGAATCTGAAAAGACTGAGAAAAAGTATTTCTCAATTATGTATAAATTAAATGAAGTACCAAAAAACTTGAAAGATGTTATGAAAATTAGAAATAAGTCTAAGAGGTTAGAAGCAATAAAGAAATAAATAAAGTTGTTAGATGAAAGTAAAACTTGGGTTTATGTTAAAAGACCAAAACATAATAAAACAATTGACTCTAGGTGGGTGTTTGTGAAGAAAACAGAAGCAAATGGAAACTTTTATACTATAAAGCACACTTAGTAAGTTGTGGCTATAAAGATGAAAATATTTATGACTATTTGAAAATATGTACTCCAACATTAAGAATTGCTGAAGTAAGAGCAATCCTTGCAATTGTAAATAAGTTAAGTTGGAATGTAATTCAAACTGACATTGGTGTAGCTTTTCAAATGGTGAATTAGAAAAATATATTTACATGGAAATTATAAACGTTATTGGTGAGTCCAAAAAATTCAAAAAAAAAAATGTGTGTGTGCTTAAGAAGTCTCTTTGTGGTTTAAGGATTGGTTCCAAGAAATGGCATGTTTGATTCAAAAAGGTAATAGCCAACATGATATTTACTGTCCATGAAGGTCAAGCAAGTATTTATTGTTAGGAAAAGAATTCTACTTTTGTGATCATAGTTGCATATGTCAATGATATTTTAATTACATGAAATAGTACAACAAAATTTTAGAAATGCAAAAGCAATTAAATGAAAAATTCAAACTTAAAATTCTAGATGAACTTGAAAAGTATTTGGGAATCAAAATTAATCGTAATAAAGAGAAAATAGAAATTTGTTTGTGACAATTAAAATTTGTTGAATCATTATTATCAAAATATGGTATGAAAGATTGCAAATAATGTGATACTCCAGCGATAACTAATCAAGCTGATAGAAAAATAGAAAAGCTAAGTATAAACTGAGAATCAAAACTACTTCAAACTTAAAATATAAAATTCCTTATTGTGAAGTAGTTGGTGCTGTTATATCGAACTATGTGTACTAGACCAGATATTTTGTATTGTGTAAGTATCCTTACTGAAAAATGTAGTAATTATGACATAAATGATTGGATTAAAGTTGACTGTGTGTTAAAGTATTTAAAACAAACTAAAGAACTCAGTATTCATTTTAATGGAAAATGTGAAGATTTCATTGGTTATAGTGATGCATTTTTAGGTATGTCCAATGATGATGGTTTGTCCACTTCTGGTTTTATAATTCAGATATTTGGATGTGTTTTTGGTGTGTTCAAATTACAGCATTCAGGACCAAAAATAAATATTTGTGTATATTGCAGAGAAGAGGAGAAGAAGCATTTAAGTAATAACAAAATGCAAAACCTTATTGGTTCATATGCTCATATGTACGATTCTCCATCTACTTCTCCAACCTTGATGCTAGAGAGAAATATTTCTTCACAGTATCCTAAATATAAAACTGCATCACAGTATCCAATTTGTATATCAAAATAAAGAAATGTACATTAATCTTAGTGGTAGAAGTAAATGTTAAAGAAAATCGACGACAAAGAATATTGTGCCTATTTTAAGGAAGAAATGGAAAAGAAATTAAAATTTCTTAGTGCTAAAAATTTTCTTTATTACTAGTAATTCTTGTTTGATATATTCTTCAATAAAATCAACTTTATAATCATTTCATAAAATACTTAGTGTTGTAATTAAATGTCATCTAATTTTCTTTTTCTTTGGTTTGTTCCTTGTTATATGATTAATTTGTAATTTGATTTCAATATGTTTCTAATTTTGTGATTAATTTGAATACAGATTTGTTTCTAACTACTTGTCCAATTCAACTTTTTTTATCGTACAATTGAATAATCTCATTTTGTACTAAACTAATTCTTAATTCAGTTATGTGTGATGTAATTACAATAAGAATTAATTGAATGAAGAAATTACTTAAAATGTTAAGTATTTAATTTGAAACTATATTCAAATTAGAAGACCAATTAAAAGTTTCTAAGGATCAAAAATTCAATGATGATATTTGGTAGCCATTTTAATGAAGAAGTTTATTGACTACAATGAATACCAGGAGGGAGTGTTAGAATTCCACTTATGTATGATGATCCTCACTCGTCTCAACAAGTACAAACTCTTTATCAAGTTCTGATGTACAACTTATATTTCTCTGTGCTGTTTTGTACTCATGTCAGTGTTCCTGTATCTGATTATTGTTATAGTTTTGTAATTTTTGATCATTGAAATACATATTTTTAATTTTTTTTAATTTTCTGATGATGAAAAGACTAAATATGAGAAGTAATTTGGCAAAATTTCACAAATTTCTGATATGATTTTATTGTTTTTGGGTCTTAAAAATTCTGCAATTGTGGTTGTGAATGATTCTAACGTAATAGTTCAGTAGAAAGTTTGAAAATATGCAATACTAGTTAAATCATTCGAAATATCTCAGATTTGTTCTTCATTAAAATAATTAAATTGTGTTTGAAAATCATTTACTGAGATGATTACTGAGCCAAGAATGTTGGTATTACAATGAGATGAGAATCAAATGGGATTGTATGTTCTAACTTACAAAAATCAAGAATTTCAAAATTATTTGTTTGTCCTTCAATAATTTCATCTTTAATTTGTCTAATTTCAAAAAATACCACGTAATTATTCTTGATCAACTCTGGATACCCAGGAACATACAAATAAAAGTATTTGGAATAATATTATCAATAAATTCTAGGATATCATTTACAATATCTATTACTAAATTTTGTTCTGTAATGTATTCTTTGTGTAGACAGTTTGTAAGTACATCATCATCACTGTTAAGTATAATTTCCATCAACCAAAAGAACAAAAAATCTACCAGTCAGTCTAGTTAATGATTGTAATAACAAAGATTTATGCACATTGTGTGACTATCAAACCAATAAATTAAATTTCTGTGTTGATATTTTTTGATATACCCTCTTTTCAGCTTCTTCTAGGTTGAAAATTTTTGAAGTCCAATGTCGAAATATTTATGTATTTTTTTGTGATTAAAATAATTTTCAGCAATAGAGTATTTCTCTGTTGTAATTATCAGTATTCAAAGTCTCAGTTGAGTAAAAAATGTAAATCCAGTGATTTTATATATTATACTTCGCAGGTTTTCCACAAAACAGCAAAAAAATATAGTGCCTTTTTTGAAAATAATTACAGCATTTATGACTTATTCTTTAGTTTGTTTCACTGCTTGCAAATACCATTGATCATTTTCTTCGAAGTAAAAAATAAATTCTTGAAACTAACTACCTGACATTTTAACTTTTAAAAAATTTCAAGGAATTTGCCCTCTCAATGAACCTTCCAATTAAGACAAAATCAACAAAAAAGCAAGAAATCATTTAACCCACTGACTACATTTTCCAAAAAAAAAGTTCAAAACAAATGATGCATTCAATCTTTCACAACAGGTTGCGAATAGGAAAAAAAATTTGTAAGGAAAAACTGCATTTTGCTATCATGTGAGGAGGTTGATGAACCTCAGATCTCTTTTCTTGCAACGAAATATAACAGACAAGTTAAATAAGGCGAGTGAACACAGAATAGGTTTGCAGTAAGTTGTATGATTTGAAATAAAATGAGTCTCTACTTAACCATATCAGTTTGTGACAATAGCTCTGTTTGATAGGATTACACTAACTTACACCAACATTCCACAAATATTCAAATAAAACTAGATGCAAAGACATATAGTATTCCTACATTTGTGGAATTGCTCTCCTGGTGTAGGTTGGTGTAAGTTGATGTAGTCCTATCAAACAGAGCTAATATGAACATATATGAATGAATAAAATATACAAGCAGTATTACCAAATGATGAATAAGATAGTGAAAGTTCTATGGATAGAACACTATAGGTATAATTGTGGTAATAAGCCATTTTATATCTTCAGTTCAAATCAATGAATTAACTTATGATTTGTTGGATACCAAATGACGCATTACCGGACTCGTATTTGTAGGGCTTTAACATAGACTGGGTCCAAAAGAATTCAAAGTCAAATTACAAAAACCAATTCGAATCATGCTCAACTCTAAATCACGTTCGAATCCAAAGACAGCAAATCTTAAACCTTTTTGGTAAGCCAAGAAAGGATATTTTCTCTCATAGCTGACTCAAAGTTTAAATCTTCGAGGATATATACATGATGACGACACATGGACAGTTTTGTTGTCCTACCTATAGAAAGTGCTTCTAAAAACACCTGTACTTCCACCTAAATATCTGATTGGAGGAAAATCTCGCAACTTACATTTGTTCATAAACACTGACGTACAAAGTACTTCATTTTTACCATAATTTTTGATTCTGATTGGTTGTGGTGTTCAATCTAGGGTACTTTGTACGCCAGCATGCGGCATCAACCACTTGCACACTCAACCCCATGTTTCTATCATATATATATCCTCGAAGGTTTAAATCTAATAATTCGTGATTATTTTGTTTCAGGAATTGGGACATCAAGAGTAAACTTCGACCATATACTAGATAGACTGGCTATGGCAATGGAAATTGAAGCACACATAAATGATGTCACAATGTGGCAAATGCATGTTAAATCCTATAAGGTTTTTTGAAGAAGAAAAAGTTAAAATGTTTATTTTTTCTTCTGATATGAATTTCTTAATAGAACAAAAAAAGAAATATTTGCGTACAATTTTTCAAAAAAAAAAAAACTCCAACTTGGCTAAAATCTGTTGTAACAAAAATCCCACCTTCTCTCTTTCTTCATCATCATCACGAACACATTATATATATATGTCACACGTACACTCTCATCACGAAGTGTTTCCCCTACTATTCTCAATCCAATAACGCTGTTGCTTCACCATTTCATATTTCGTTTGTGAAACATATTTTAGTCCGCAAAAAGTCTCAAGTTCTTTCGATCCTTGTTCTGTACGCCTCACGGTAGCCATCGCTGTGGTAGAACTTTGAGGAGAGACTTGAAAAATCCTGAATTGATGGATAAATAATTTTTTGAATTAATTTACTGTTGTGCGAAAATTTTTTCATGTTTTCTGTTGAGTAATACACGAAGTATTTACCGTGTTTTTCGAGAAATTTAAACTCGAATTTAATTTATTTTTAATATTTGAAAAATTCAAAATTAAATCGAAAATTTGAAGCTGAAGTTCCGGACTTAATAACGGCCAATCCTGGAAGTCATCGAACGCTAAATCCAGTAAGGACTGCCAAAGAGATCGTGTGAACAGCCAAAGGAAACCTGCTCCCGTCATCGAGGACTCATCGTAGATCCACACATCGAAGACCCAAATTTTTCGGCCAACTCAAAACAAAATTCAAGCAGGAAGTACAGCGGTAGTCAGCGGAGCAGAGAAAACAGAAATCATTTGTCGACACAGCAGAAATAATAAGGTAGAAAATTTCTTTGTAAAGGTAATATTTGTTGAAGTTAATTATTTTTCTTGTTTGTACAATTATTGTATTTGAACTGAGGCAAGAAGAGTAAAAAACCTAGTAATCGTTTATGTCCCCTACAATAAATTTGTTTGAAGGAAAAATTGGAGAGTATAATATTGAAAATAAGGATTTAAAGGAATTAATAAAAAAGTTTGAAGGTGAAAAAGTAATTGATATAAAAATTGAAACTTATAATTTACCATATGTTAAATATTTCACAAGAGAGATAATATTGGAATCATTTGTAGTAGATATATCCGGAAGAATCGAAGATATTAGCAGTTTAAAATATATTAAAATTTTAGAATCGTCAGTAAATTATTTTTCAAACAGAATTTATAGTTCTGAAAAATCGAAAGATAAATTTATGAACAGATTCTTTAATTAATTAAATAATAAAAACTGGATAATAACGAAATAAATATAAAAAGGAATAGTGAAAAGGAACAAGAAAAAACCAATAAAATAGAAGAAAATTTAATAAAGGAAATTGAAAAAGAGTCTATTGAAAATAAAAAATATATAGCTATAGTTAATAGTGAAAATAGTGTGTTAGGTTTTTGAAAAATCGAAGAAAATATGGCATTCCCCAATGAAATCAAACCCATACAAGCACTGTTAGGAAAAGATTATTTCAGCCATAAGGGGAGCTGGGTACTACGATATTTTTGGAGAACATGAATTTTTGCAATCATATATTAATCACATAGATGATCTAAATTTTAGACCCGATAAGGATATGATGAATTATTGCAAAATGCAAGATAATGCTAAAGCATTTGTATTAGAAAGAGAAGAAAATTTAATAAAGGAAATTGAAAAAGAGTCTATTGAAAATAAAAAATATATAGCTATAGTTAATAGTGAAAATAGTGTGTTAGGTTTTTGAAAAATCGAAGAAAATATGGCATTCCCCAATGAAATCAAACCCATACAAGCACCGTTGGGAAAAGATTATTTCAGCCATAAGGGGAGCTGGGTACTACGATATTTTTGGAGAACATGAATTTTTGCAATCATATATTAATCACATAGATGATCTAAATTTTAGACCCGATAAGGATATGATGAATTATTGCAAAATGCAAGATAATGCTAAAGCATTTGTATTAGAAAGAGTGTCAAACGAAATTACCAAACAAATAAGGGACTGTAATACTTCAATTTTATGTTAAAAAAATTGGATGATATTTATGGCACTAAAACTTCGGTCACAGCTAATATGGCGAAAGCAAAGTGGATGGAATTCAGATTTCAACCCGGTGGAAATATGAAAGGTTTTTTGAAAAAATGGGATGAATTAGTAACTGACGTAAGAGACAGTGGTAAAGAAGTTACTGAAGTAGAGGAATTGGAAAATTTGCAATTAGCTTTATGCTACAAAAAAGTAATTGCAAAAATGCAATTTGAAAATTTACCTTCAAATGAAAAAAATATAGATAACTTTAAAAGAATATTGAGAGAGGACTCTGACCAAAAATTTAGGGATCAGACTTTAAAGAAACAGAATAATAATAATAATAATCAATCAAACAATAATTTTAGAAACAATGGAAATAACAATAGATATAATTATAGGGGAAGATATAATAATTATAGAGGTAGGAATAATTATAGAGGTAACGGCAATGGTCATAATAATTATAGAAATGGTAATAGAAATAATTTTAATAATAATGGTGGTAATAGTAATGGTAATGGTAATGAAATAAACCAAAACAAAATAATAATACGAATAATAATGGGAATAATAGTAATGGAAATTATAGATGAAATAATTATAGGAGTAATTCGAATTATAGAGGTAATAACTATAGAGGAATTGGTAGAAATTACAATCAAAATAATACGAAATGTTACAAATGTGGGCAATTTGGGCACATAGCACAAAATTGTGGTAATAATAATCCACAACCAAATAATAATAATGATAATACTAATAATAATCAAGAAAATTATCCCCCAAAAACAAATGTAAATCAACCTAGTAATAACAAAAAAGATAATGTGGAACAGCAAGTAAAAATGTCTTGCATGATCAAAAAATTCAATCAGAATAATAACGAATGGTTATTGAATGAATTAATTAATAATAATAAATATTATAATAATGAAAATTATACAATGTTGAACCACAAAGCAATTTTGGACGGGGCTGCAGAGGTACATCTAACGTCTGATTTTAATAAATTAGTAGATGTTAAAAAATTTGTGACCCCAATAAAATTGCAATGTGCCGGAAAAAACACCTTTTTATACGCCACTCATACAGGTAGGATGGTGATCAAAGTCGAAAATCTTAATAAAATTCAGTCATTGATAGAATTGAACGATGTCCATTATGTGCCAGATCTAAACCTAGATATTATTTCAGCAATAAAAATCACAAATACTGGAATAATCAATATCGATCAACAGAAAGATATTGCAAATATATATTTTATTGAAAATGCAGAAATAATTATGACTGAAAAAAAAGAGGAAGGAATTTTTTATATATATTATAATATCGAAAATAAAAATAAAACACAAATAGAAAATAGTAATCAGAACCCAAAAAATATAATATGTACCCCAGTCACTCAAAATATATATGATGAATGGGATGATTTTACAGTAGAACTGGAAATTTAAGATGATGATACGAATACTGAATCACTTCAGGGGGGTGAAAATGAGGAAATAATAGAAGAAAGAAATGAAAATAATATCGATAATAATAAAACACAAATAAATAATAATATTAATAAAAAATTGATAATACATAGGAGGCTTGGGCATTTAAATGCCAGATATCTGCAAAAATTAAAAACTTTAGCAGTTGGCATTCCCGAAAATCTAAACTTTAGGGATGAAGATTTTGTAAATTGCCAAATATGTTGTATTGCCAATAACTCAAGATTAGGGCATACAGGAATTAGGACTAAACCAACTAGGAAATTGGAGATAGCGTCCTCAGATATTATGAGTCCGTTTACGCCATCTGTGGCAAACCAAAAATATATTTTAACATTTATAGACCATTTTTCCAAATACACTTTTGTCATGCCTATTGCTAATAAAAGCCAAGTGACAAATGAATTTAAAAATATTATAGTATCAATGAAAAACAAATTTCCTGAATACCCTATAAGTACTATAAGATGTGATAATGCAAAGGAATATACAGATACCAAAATAATAAATTATTGTAATGAGGTTGGCATAACAATGGATTATGTGGTACCGTATTTGCCGGAGTTAAATGGTGTTGTCGAGGGGCAGAATCAAACTTTGATGAGGAGAGTACGAGCCATGTTAATTGATGCCAATCTTGATATAAAATATTGGTCCTATGCTGTGGTTACATCAGCTTATTTAATTAATAGATCCCCCACAAAAGCAAATGAAGGATTTAAAACACCCTATGAATTTTTCTATGGGAAAAAACCAAATTTAAAAAATCTTAAAGTCTTCGGGGCATTAACATATAGACATATACCTATAGAAGTCAGAAGACAGAATGCTACAAAGGCAAAATCAAAATCAAAAAATAAAATCGACCCGAAATTAGCACATAGAGCTGAGAAAAATATAATGATGGGCTATACAAATACGGGATACTGTCTTAAAGACCCCTATAACACAAAATCCTATATTTCATGTGATGTAAAAATGGACGAAACACAGAATATAAAATCATTAAAAATAAATAATAAACCCCTCACAATAAAATCAGCAGATTATGAATATGATTTAGGAATAATTAACCCAATTATAATGAGTGTCAACATTAAATACAATAAAATATACATAGAGGATAATATTCCGAAAATTTTCTCTGAAATAAATACAAACCCATTTAGGGAGGATTGGATTAGGGCCATAAATGACGAATTCAATTCTCTAGATGATATGAAGATATGGAAAATAGTAGATTACGATCGCCAAAAACTTATTGATACAAGATGGATTTTCACAATAAAATTTGATGAATTTGAAAATGCAAAACCAAAAGCGAGACTTGTGGCGAGAGGTTTTAAAGATCAAACCGAATATGGTATTGCCGAAACCCATGGCCCAGTAGCATCGATAGGAACCATAAGATTATTATTATCTATAGTTAATAAAGAAAAATTAATAATGGTACAATATGACGTGAAGACCGCATATTTAAACTCACCAATAATAAAACCTATTTTTGTAAGAAGACCTGAAGGGATAAATGTAAATACAAATCAGGTACTCGAATTGAAAAAGTCAATTTATGGATTGAAAACATTAAGCAAATCATGGTATGACTTATTGGACATGAAAGTGAAAGATATGGGCTTTACTAGAACCAAAAGTGATAGATGTCTTTATACAATAAATAGTAATGATGAAGAAATATACTTCTTAACATATGTGGACGACATATTAATTGCGTCAAACTCTCAATTGTCCATTACAAAAATAAATGAGGAGTTGCAAAAAGACTTTACAATTACCATAATAAACAATCCTAGATTCTTTGTAGGTTTAGAAATAGTTAGAAACATCGATAATAATACAATAATACTTTCACAATATAAACATATAGATAAAATGTTGAAGAAATTTGGAATTTCAGAATTAAAAAATACTAATACCCCTATGGAAACGGGCTTGAAAATAGATAAAATAGAAAATGGTAGAGACGATACCGAATATAGGTCAATGATAGGAGGGCTATTATATTTAGCAAGACTTACAAGGCCGGACATATTGTTCTCAGTCAATTTTTTCTCCCATTTTCAAAATAATTCTAATGACACACTCAAAAATTACTTAAAAAGAATTTTTAGGTATGTCGATACAACAAAAAATTATAATATAATATACAAATCGGAAGGGGATGGAATACAGGCTTATATTGATGCCTCATATGCACCCCAGGTGGATGAAACAAATATAGAATTAAATAATCTCAAAAAGGGTAAGTCAATAACTGGATTTATGTTATTTGCTAATGGAGACTTAGTGGAGTGGAATTGCTCTAAGCAAACTATTCACGCCTCATCAAGTACTGCAGCAGAAATAATTGCAGTTTTTGATACCTTAGATACGATAAAAGTCATACATCATGTGAATTATGAAATTTTTGGAGAGAAATTGATCATAGATATAATGGAAGACAATATTTCAACACAAAAAATATGTTCAGGGGGTAGTCGGAAAAAATGGAGAGCCCTAATGATTAAATGCTACTCGATATTAGAAGCATTAGAAGAAAAAATAATATTTTTTAGAACTGTGAGTTCTGAAAATCAATTGGCCGATATTTTGACCAAATCTTTAGATCGTTCAAAATTCGAAAATATAATTGTCAAAGTATTAAACAACACTAACATATACACATAATATAATAATAATTCGTTTATTTCAAATTAATAATATGTTGAAAATTTCCCTGCAAAGTACAAATCGTACCAAGTCTAAAATATAAGTCGAAACATGAAAATAGTTGCTGAAAAATTAACCTTCAATTATTGCAAAAAGAGTACTTAACAATACAATTTACTAGAAAAATCTTGCAAGAAATAGATACTTGATTTCTCGAAAATTACAACAAAGAAAACAGCATTAAAATCGAGCAAGAATAAACCCTACAATTCGTATAATAAAAACCCTATACTTTTTCAAACAGGCGTGAGAGAAATACACGAAATATTCCCACACAATATGATGAAAGAAAATCCACCAACAATAAACACAATAAAGATTAAAACCCATTACATGACCACAATTAAGATAAATTGAAAAGGTTGCCTTATCGTAAAACATGTTAGATGCCAGTTCAAATACAATAGCAATACAGGAAAGATAATAAGCGATGCAACGTATATTATTCTACAATCTTTTACATGTCATACTATTTAGATAAGATACGAAACATAACGTTCCTTCAAAATTCAACGAACTTATAATCGGAAATACCTTTGTCAATTTTTTTTTTCCCCTTCAATGTAATATATGTTCGTGAATATATTTTTTTTCTCCTTTTATTTTTTTTTCTTCTCCATTCGAAATATACGATGAATGAATCATCTCATATACAAAATATTTGAATAATTTTTTGCATGTTACCAATTTTTGTACTTCAATAATTCTTTTTTGCACACTACCATTTTTATATCATATATTAATATTGAATATTCCATGCATGTTACCATATTATTTATTTATTTATTTATTTTACTCAATTATTTTTTTTACTCTCGAAGCACAGCACAACAAAATTATTTTAGGAACCAAAGTTACCACAATAATGTTGGAATAATACGATGTCAATAATTTTTTTTATTTTTTATTATGCATATATTATTTTTGTACTTAAAATTTTTTTTAGAAATAATAATAATTTGTTTACTTTCAGTGTATAACATGATAAAGAACTCGAACGGTAAAATTTCAGGGGGGTGTTGTAACGGAAATCCCACCTTCTCTCTTTCTTCATCATCATCACAAACACATTATATATATATGTCACACGTACACTCTCATCACAAAGTGCTTCCCCTACTATTCTCAATCCGATAACGTTGTTGCTTCGCCATTTCATATTTCGTTTGTGAAAGTGTGAAACATATTTTAGTCCGCAATAAAATGTCGTCAAAATAAAAAGTCTCAAGTTCTTTTGATCCTCGTTCTGTACGCCTCACATCAAAATCAACTTCAAAAACCTGGAAATAACAGGGTACAACTTGAGTAAAATAACTTCTTGCCACAATGTGACGTCACACTCCGTATTTATCACTGCTTCAATGGGAAGCATTGTACAGGGCCAGTCTATTTAATATATGGTCAAAGGGAGTAAATAAATTTTCAAAACCAAACCACATTGATGAAGGATCATAATGTACAGATGAAGTAGTAAAGTAGAAAGTGACTTTAATCTAATTGTGGCATTTCTTCAATCCAGGCGTTAGTAAATTAGTAAGTTGATTGATGTAATGATTTTTTTTTTATCTCGCCGTTGTAATGGATTGACGATATCTGCTTCAAGCGGTTTGCTTTAATGTTGTGATACAAAATTGAGATTCAGTGTTACTCGAATTTCTGTCTGACGAAAATGGAGGAGGAAATCGAACAAACTACGCCGATTCTCAGCTACTTGAATGTGGAATCATTCATCGCTGCTCGTTTCAAAGAACTCCACACTCTTACTAGTCTTATGAGTACGTATCGAAATTTATCCTTCTAATATCTCCTTCCACATACGATAATTGTTATTCAGTACCAGTATTTTTTTTAATACTGTTCTATTAAATGGGTTGTGTTTCGAATGAGCTCAAATTTCGCATGTAGTCAATGCTTTACGTTTGCAGTTCAGATAACAAATTTCAAGTATCAGAAACAATTAGAAGTGAAGTTATTGAGGTTCAAATTTGGCGAAATATAAATGTATTTGGTTATTTTCCATGTGAAAGTAGTTAGAAAATAATTTTTTCGGGAAATCCTGTGTGAAGCGCTACAGTAAGCTCGTATAATCACAGCACTGACAGTGTTTAGTGGATGCATGACAGAGGTTCGAATCCTGGTTCAGCCAGGTGGGTAGTTTTTTTAATAAAAATTGCCCTCAAAAATGTCATAAATAATTGTTTCCGACATTTGATATTGTCGTCATTACACCCTCTTACATGAAACAATATTCCGTATCAATTTCAAAACGATCGGGCCGTAGTACCTAATGAGGAATATTATTTTTTTTTTAAAGAAAAAACGAACAGAGTAGCGTCCATATTCCAACGTCTGCCTAAACGTATGAGAAGACGTGCCATGAGTCATACTGTTAAGCGGGTTCCGCGAAATCTTCGTGAGGCGCATAAGAGACAAGTGAGCGCTGTTTTTCACCACTTTTCTCGGTAGAGTTTTGTTCGAAAACTTGCTACTTGAATTTTTGTATACGTGGTTTTCTCCGCTTTTCTTTAGTTGGTGAAGAACAAGGCCTTGCAGAAATCGAAAAATAAGCGAAAACTTCACCGCAAACGACCGATACAGTTATTACTTGAATATAATCGACGGCAAAAAACCAAATTGTGGCTCGAAACACACATTTGGTACGCCAAACGATTTCGCATGGTTTCGAAATGGGGTTACAAACTTGCTGACAAATCTTACGATAAAACATTCAAAGCTTCTTATCGGGCAATGAAATCTCACTGTTTAGTTCAAGTAAGATGATTTGCAAATATATTGTAATTTTAAGGTCCAGTGGTATTATCAAATTATTTTCTTTCCATTCTCTTCGATAATGCCTTGGCTATATAATGTAGTAGAGAGACTGTTTTTGGATTTCATTTCTCGTAAATTGACTGGACCTGGCTAATCAAGTACGAAATATATTCCGTATCGAACAAAAGATACATATTTAAATGGTTCCTCGGACGATATTTCTTCTTTTTTTATTTATTTATATAAACCATGAAGCGGCGTTTTGGCTTATGCGGTCCCCCGGTATTAACACTGTTATTTCGGCGAAACAACGAAATAGTTGGCTCATGGGCTGGAATTTTTTAATAATTTTCGTAAATTAGACTGAAAAAACGGGGTTGTAAGTTTATTTTATTGATTGATTTGAACATTATGTGCTTTAAAGTGAAGGTTCGTTTTGATAGGTATCATGGGATAACCGAACAATGTTGCCAGTTAATTCTCTGTGAGTGATGGGGAAGTCTGTTACGTTTTGTTGTAGTGTGATTGATAACAGCAAGACTCTTTCTACGTAATTTTTCTAACTGGTAAAGCATGATAAGTTTAGTAATATTGGCATAATTCCGTGGTACTCGGAACTAGGATGTACAAAAAACTAACTCTCCTTATCCTTTATTTTTTTAGCAATAATTCTAATTTCAAATTTGTAGAAGTTGTGATTGCGGGTTCTTGTAATGATGACTTTCTTCACTTATTGATTCTAAAATTCATCAGTAGCGACAGGCGAAAGTGGCAGGGGGTCCTTCTTATCCTGAAATAAAATTATGGATTCCGAAAATGAGAAAAATAAAAACATCTGATTAACATGACTTGGGTATCTGGGTTCTAATAATTCGTAAAATTTGTTTCACTGCGAAATAAAACAAGACATGCGATGGTCTAAACTGTATTACGTACGAACATAAACTAAACTGCAATATAAATCAAAATATCGATGGTAAAACAAGCAAGATCAGATAAGCAGGTAAAATGGTAAAACCACGTACAAATACATAAAAATAGTGCGCTGTACAAATAACAAAATTACGATAAGCTAGAATTCAACTAAATCGAACATACTCCCCTCCATGAGACTACGAAGTCTCATAAAAAAGCGGTACTAATTTAACAAGAGGTCACTTCAAAATCTTGCCACCAAATTCAACATCAACTACACGAACAATACCATCCTTACCAGGATACAATTTTAAAATTCAGGCCATCGGCCACTGACAAGGAGGCGTCGACTCCTCTTTAACAAGAACAACTTCACCGATCACCGGATTGCAACTATTACAAACTCTTATCGTCGCCTTACGCAACAACACTAAATATTCGCTTCTCTAAAGTGCCCAAAATTGATCTAACAAACCTCTTAACAATCGATAACGAGCCAACAAACTGCCTGACACGATGTCACCTTTGATCTCTGGTACTGCGATTAAAGAGCAACCTATACACAAATAACTAGGCGATAAGAATGAGTTACTGACGGAGTCGGAGGTGCACAGGGGCCTCGAATTCAGAACCAACTCTATTTGAGTCACTAGTGTAGCCATTTCTACAAATGATAATATCTGGGCACCTACAACACGACAAAAATGCAACTTAAAAGATTTCACCGCAGCCTCCCAAAGGCCTCCAAAGTTCGGTGCGCGCTGCGGTATAAAATGCCACACAATACCGCGGCTCACTGCAAAATTCTCAATCTCAAATATAGACTCACGCAACAACCCAAAGGCGGCATGCAACTCTCTGTTCGCACCCACAAAATTTGTACCGTGATCGCTATACACCATTGAACACATACCTCTACAAGCGATGAAACGAGAGAATGCATCCAAAAAAGCCTTTGTACTCAAATCTTCGACAACTTCCAAATGGCACGCTTTTGTGGCCATACACACGAAAATTGCAATGTAGGATTTAAAGGTAGCCTTGCCACGATTACCGCTCGGACCCACAGCCCTTGTAGTAATCGGACTGGCAAAATTGACACCTACCTCAAAAAACGCGACTGACGAACAAACTCTAGATGTTAGCAACTAACCTACCGCAAACTTAAAATTATGAACATCATTAGGCGCGTGTCTACGACAAATTACACATTTATATACGACGGTACGAATTATACGATTTAAATTTGACAATAAGAAATACTCAAAATGAATCGCGTGCTTTAAAAACGTACAATTTTCATGAAAAAACATTAAATGCAAATGCTCAACGAGCAATATCAGGAACTTACATTTCGGGAGCAAAATCGGATATTTCACTTTATCGGTTAATTCGGCGTTCTCCATACGACTGTGGAGCCGGACTAATCCATCCGCATCAACAAAATGGTCGATCTTTTTGAAACGATTTTTCTCAATAAACAATTGCGCCATTCTCAAAATTGTTACGCGTGCAATTTCACATTTGTGCATTGTTAACTCGCCGCCCGTGCGGCTCTCCGTCTCTAATACTAAATTATCTGCGTATCGAAGTACATAGGCGGTAACACGAATAAGTCTTAAATAACTAGAAAATCTCGCAAAATACTCGGTTTGCCAAACATCAGTGGTAGCCAATAGTGTTCTAAATGATCCACGCTGTTTAACTAACGCCAAACTGTCAAATTCCACTTTCTCAACAATAAGTTCGTTCTCTCTCAAGAACTTAGGCCCTTCTAAAAATTCTTGAACCTCGTTCAAGTGGCCTTGTCCAATACCTCTCAAAATTACATCGGCCGCATTGTCCACAGACCGGACATGCGCCCAAATAGACGCAGGTAAGACTTCGATTATTTTCGTAATCTGATTGGCAACGAACGTGCACCATTGATGCTCTGATTTTGCTATCCAGGAAAGTACAATTGTGGAATCCGACCAAGCCCTGATGCGTTGAGTTGGAGCCAACTGTAGCGCCTCTATGACCTTTGCGAACAACTTGGCGGCCAAGACGGCGCTGCACAATTCCAACCTAGGCAAAGAGATTTTCTTAACAGGCGCGACTCGTGTCTTCGCGCACAAAAGTCTCACTTGCACTTCGTATCTGTCCTTTTTTCTCAAATAGATCGCTGCTCCATACGCCTTTTCGGAGGTGGCACAAAAAATGTGAATTTCACACTCGTCTATACACCCTGCAAATCTAGGTATCCTTAACGACAGTAAGTCGACCAAACACCTCCGAATTTCTAAATAACAACTGATGATTTCCCCTTTGACGGGATTGTCCTAACCAGTTGGTTGGCCCAAAGTGCTTGTAAAAGCATTTTCAACGTAATTACTAACGAAGCTAATAGTCCCAATGGCTCAAATATCTGCGAAACTTCTGATAGAATTTCCCGTTTCTACCAC
The DNA here is from genome assembly GCA_011428145.1 of Ericerus pela. NCBI lineage: Eukaryota > Metazoa > Arthropoda > Insecta > Hemiptera > Coccidae > Ericerus > Ericerus pela. Next base: position 284,302 of record WOFM01000552.1, read on the forward strand.
AATCCCGGTGAATCCGGCAGCCTTGCATAAAACACGAACCGATCACCCTCGGTACACCAGAGCATACCGAGCACACCAATTGATATTTCTCCATTCTGAAATTCCATCGCTCCCTCAATCAGCTCCTTATCCAGGCTGTCTAAAACCAAATCAGAACTGGCAGTCAATTTGCACAGCGGAAAACCAAATTTCCCTAAGACGCGGCGCAACTCCTGCAACATGATTCTCACTTCCTCAATCGAGTTGCGGCCTGTCAGCATATTGTCCATATAAAAGTCACATCTCAGAACTGTTGCAATTTCCTTTACTTCGCCATCATACATCTCTGCGATCTTACTCAGGCATTTCGTTGCTAAAAACAATGCCAGCTTGGTGCCGTAAGTGACTGTATTTAACTCGTAGGTGTGGATGGGTTCGCTCAGACTGTCTCTCCAAAGTATGCACTGTAGATTTCTGTCCTCCTTTCTCACTCGAACCTGTCTATACATTTTCTCAATATCTGCAGTGACCGTGACCCTCATGCATCCAAATCTCACCAGGATTGCGAACAAGTCCTCCTGCAAAACCGGAACCTTCATCAATACATCATTCAATGAGTGCCCGGATGACATTGGGCTTGATGCATTGAACACTGAACACATTCTCGTAGTCGTTCTCGTACTCTTATAAACAGCATGATGAGGCAAATAACACTGAAATCCTCCCAAATTGGCCGGCTCGATTAATGTCATGTGTCCAAGTGCAATGTACTCGTCCATGAACCCTTTGTATATCTGAAATTCTTGAAACGTGAGACGGTGTTCCAACAAGCAAAATTGCCTAAAAGCAATATGCCGCAATTCGGCTAATTGATCGACAACGGCCTTTTTTGGGAGCGCGACCACAAACCCGACTTTGTCCACCCTGTACATAGCTTCAAAATGCTTATAGCACAGGGTTTCCTCTTCCGATCAATTTGACTCCGTACTCACCTCCTCCAACATGAAAAATTGCTGGAGTTGATCCTGAATCGTCAAATAACAGCGCAAACTATCAACTTCCATATACACGCTGCTCAGGCCAATTGCAACCCAACCAAAAATGGTTTCACATAAATAGGGTTCACTGTCTAATTTCAACCTTCCGGTTAACATCAAAGCTTCGTAAAATTCGGCCCCTATGAGCATATCGACGTGACTACCATCAATCCTCAGATCGTTGGCGAAATCTAAGTTACAATTCTTAATTCTAGAGCTGTCGTACACAACAAAGTCTTCTGCTATCGACGCAACAATTTGAAAGTCAGCTTCGAACAAATAATTCCTATTTCTAGACTTGACCCTAACTCGGCACAATTTCTTAACGCTTTGCGAACCAGGGTTAACAGTAGTTATAAACATACCTGATGCTCGTTTCCTACATTTTAGTTTCTTAACTAAGTACTTGGACACGATACCAATTTTGGAGCAACAATCTAAAAACGTCCGAGTAACTGATTCATTTTCACCCTGGTTCGCTAAAACCAAAGCAGTAGGCTGTATTACACCGGGCTGACCAGCCATCGAGCAGTAGCTCTTCTTTGTTTCGACTTTCGACTCCTCGTTTGATTTGCCACTTTCGTTAACCCTATCACTATCAACATGTAATAAAATATGATGATGCTTACTACATTTACTGCAACGGGACGCACGACATGCCAAAACAATATGGCCCTTGCACAGGCACTGGAAGCACAAACCTTCGCGCTTTATTACCTCATTTTTCTCAGCTAATGGCCGCGTTGCAAACTTCTCGCATTCTGCAATCATGTGTTTCTCGGCGCAATCGAAGCACTTGCGATTGGTTGCACCTTTGCTGCTTTTCCACACTGCATACGTTTTGGCCATCTTGGTCTTCCACGTGAATGCCGTGCTGCTTGAGCCGGTTCCAGTACTTGTTCTTGTCCCAATGGACTCAATGATTCTTATCCGTTGTTGCAAAAACGCTTCCAAATCTTTGTACTTCGAGTACTCGGCTTCTTTGATGGTTTTGATCTCCCACGCCTTTCTCATCTCTGGGTCTAACTTCTCCGCCACCATATACAACACCATGTATGACCAACCATTTTTCACGCCCATCACATCTAACGACTCGATAGCATCTGAAGCTGCATCCAACAATTTTTGCAGTCCCAACTCGTTTTTGGCCGCAGGTAACTGAGTCAACAACTGCAGATGCGTGTTGATTGTAGAACGACGATTCTCGTACCTTTTCTTTAACTTGGACCAAGCTTTCTCAAAACCTTTATCTGTTATTTCAAACTTTCGTATGACATCAGCGGCTGACTTCTCCATAGCCTGTTTGAGGTAGACAAACTTCCCGATACTCATATAGGTCGTGTCGCTTACCACCATTGACTCGAATACGTTTTTGAAACCGTCCCACTTACGATAATCGCCATCAAACTTGGGTATCTGAATCTCAAGTCGTTTCATTTTTCTCTCAATTTTAGGCTCGGCTATCGACGACTGCCGCCTACGCTAGATTCTTCGGAATGGGCCGCGATGTAGTCTGCCAGCACGATCTTTGCAGCTCGCAGTATTTTCTCGACAAGGGTCTGTTCTTCTTCGTGTTTGCCCAAATCATCGTCTTCAACATCCATTTCCACCTGAGACTGCACTTCTCTGAACTTGGCTAACTTCTGGTCCAAATCCTCTCAATCGATCTTGGCATCCTCCAAGTCGGGTTTGGGGTTGTCCTCATCTATCTCTAAGGCTTCAATACTAGTACAAGCCCGTTGAATGCTCCGCACAAGCAGGTCCCATTTGCAAATGGTTTTCTCCTACAACTTTTTCTCAATCTCATCCATCACACTTTCTAGGCTGCGCACAGCACACACGAACTTGATTTAACACCGAAACAATCTTTTTATGGCATCTGCCATAAGGTTTTTGAGAATAAAGATTGCGATGCGTAACACAAAAATTTCAACATGCACTCCGAATTCAATATTTTTTTTTTGTGCACAAAATTACGTTGAGGTCACCATAATGTTTCACCGCGAAATAAAACAAGACATGTGATGGTCTAAACTGTATTATGTACGAACATAAACTAAACTACAATACAAATCAAAATATCGATGGTACAATAAGCAAGATCAGATAAGCAGGTAAAATGGTAAAACCACGTACAAATACATAAAAATAGTGCGCTGTACAAATAACAAAATTACGATAAGCTAGAATTCGACTACATCGAACAAAATTATTTATTATTTTCAAATTACATTCAGACAAAAAGTGTATTAAAAGTTATGTATAAGTTAATTTTATTATACGATACATGACATATATTTATGTTTGCAACATTTTCTCTCTTTGACAAACGACAAATCAGTAACTTTTTAATTCGAAGAATTCAGGAATCGTTTCAATTGCTTTATTTTTTCGAAGATTGACTCAAAACCATGACTCAAAACCACCCCTCTATTTTCATGCTAAACTATACATATTTTATCATACAGGATATTTCGTATTATGGTTGCATCGAAATAGCCGGTCATGTAACAGATATCACGGAAGGATTCCGCTCAATGACCAGTACGGAATGCGGTTTGAGTATTGCAGCCAAGTGTTGGCTTGGTGGGAATCGTGAAGGCACAGTTACACTGTATCATTATCGCCGATATCCTTACGGAGTTATCGGTTCGGTTTCGTTTATGTGGAGACCATCGACGGAGACACGGCGAAATCTGTGGCTATGGTGCCATCCTGCTTTTTACAATGAGGTTCTGAACGAACTTATTAGCGTTTTCAAATTAGAACCTGTTATCTGCGACGATATCGAAATGAAGACGAACCAATCGGAGAAATTTCTGAAAAGCTCGAAAAAAGGGAAACAAACAAAAAATGTAGAGAGAATGATGATTAATTTGAAAAACGTACCTTTTGCTCGAGTACAAAGATATTCAAATAATGACACAAATATTATTGTTTCATCCCTCAAAGATACGTTGAACAGATTCAGACTTCGTGGTCTTCTTTCAAATGCGGTTTTGACAAAAGCTCTGCATCCTGCAGAGTTCTTTGATCACATTTTGGGGACATCGGATGATACTAGCTGGTGGAGACAAATTCGCGAGAATTGCCCATTTTCAACATTTCAGCTGCTGGATAAATATTGTTCATCGTCGCAGTTCCCATCACACGTAATTATGGGTGGTTGTATAGTTGATCCCAGATTATTTTTAAAGCGTAAACGAAAAAAAGCTTTGCCGTCGAACAATGGTGAGAGATATTTCTGTGATGCGAAAGAAATGCGTTACGTAGAAATTAATATTTGTATAATTTTTGATTTTAAATAGAAAATGAGTATTGCTTGTCTGTACCCTCCTCCCTCAGTGACAGTATGATTTGGAACTCGGCTATTAGAGATGAGGCGAGCTTAACAAAGTTTACTACAGCCAAAATAAATCACCTTCGCAGCCAGCTTTTAGTTCCTGGGTTCGACGAGCAGTTGCTGAAAACAGTGAATACTGTCGTTCCAATTTTACTTGTTCAGAAACCCGGACCTGATTCTTCAAGTGTCAAAGTTGGTAAGAATTTTCATACCGATTAACTCTGAAAATTATTGAAGCGACGAGGAGAAAAAAAAAATTTGATCGAAGACGAATATGACGTAAGCCTTCATCATTTGTTCTGAATTTCTGCTCATGTTACAGGCTTCTAGTACTCGAAATTTGTCTAGAATGATTCGATTTTTTTTTAAAAACTACTGAATACCCAATGCTGCCACTCAGCATTAATCATAGATAAATAAGTATATATACTTTGTATATAGATGTGAAACTTGTACCTTTTTAACGTTACCCGTTTTATCGGAAAATAGGGACTAGCAACATCACGATAAGGATTCTAGCGCTAGTGTTATCTTTATTTAAAAAAAAAAAATTTCGGTCTTGTCAGGATTCGAACCCGCATCTCCCGATTACCCGTCCAATACTTAACGACTAGGTCATCAAAATTGATGAAAAGGAAGAAAGTAATACAAATAGATATATTGTTTTGATACCAATATGTATGTTGTTTATATTTTTGTAAAGACATGCAGGCAAGTATGTTTATTTATCTGTGATTTATCTATGCATGCAGCGCTCACCATTGGTGGGATGGTGATTGAATAAGCCTTCATTTATTTCATTTGGAACATTTAGGGTAAAGTTGTGGTGGAATATAGGATATTCAGTCCAGATCAGCTCTCATTTAAACTATAATACCAAAGACCTAATCAAATAAAAATGACAGATATGGTCTTAAATTAATCGAGATATTACATGGATCATTCAATGAGTCCACATTTATTTTATTTGATCTAATTAGAATTATTTTACTATTAAATAAAAAAACAACATTTTAGCAGTAAGTTTACTCACTTGTCATTGATTCAAGTAGAGAAATTATCCTTGTTCATACTTAAGAATGCCCAGTACAACAACTGAGAGATATATTGATTTTAATAAAATTGTAACTAAAACTGAAAATTTAGAGTTCAAATACAATAAAGTGGTAGCAATTTTTGTGATGAGAATCACCTTACTTCTCCATTGATACTTATTATGTTGCCTTCAACAAATCGCACTACATCGCCTACCCTATTAAGCTCAGTCCATATAGTTTATTTATAGTCAAATTTCTGAACAGACTATAAGATTCTTGCATTTCTCCTGCCTAATAGTTTGCAGATCAGAAAAAATGTATAAACATAGTATTAGTTCAAAAAAGTTTAATAAAATATATTGACTCTACAAACTTTAACCAAAGTAATAATTTTGAATTCGAGAACAGTGAGCAGAAATACAACTAACGGTAGTGTACCCCTTTACCGAGAATTTTTGTCGAGAATCAGAATCTCGCGTTTTATAGTTGCACTAGAAAAATTAATTAGTGGCACATAAATAGCCGAGACATTCTATTACTAGATTCTATTGTTATCCTCGTATAATTTTTATTTGCGATTTAAAACAAAAATCAGATGCGTGTTTTTTCACTGTCTGAAGTGTTTCTTTTTTTTTTCCTGGTTATAAGTTTTGTGACTCTACAGTTTCCTTTTGCCACTTTAGTCAGATTTTTGCTACCTACCGTTAGGTAACTGAACACACTCTTGAAAATCTAAAATCAGTTATTAATTTGGAATTATTTTTGTTTAATTAAGGATTTGGATCCGGTTGGGATGTTATCGTTCCTGCAAACTGGGCAATGCCAGTGTGGCTGTCACTCATCTTATGTGGCGCTAAACCCGGTGGACTACGAGAAATGATGACTCATCAGTTTGAAACACAGAGTATTCCAGAATTGTATCCAGACTCACAAGCTGGAGTTCTTCATTATGACGAAATTAAAGAAGACTGCGAAAATTCTTATTTCAAGTACGTTAACTCTTGTAAGAACCGAACTAATAACTTTATTTAAAAGTTTTAATGGCGTCCGCAGTGGCGGTTCTATAGGTGGGCAATTCTTGCCTGTCCGAAAAAAGTTTCAAGAATGCGGAAATTGAATATCGTTGAAGATGACTTGAAAATACGGTTGAACAATGTAATTATGATTCATGAATTGACAAAAAAATTACATTGAAGCAAAGATAACCTGTAAAAACAGTTTGTTTTGTTGTTTTTTTTTTTTCATAATCTTCCGTGATCTATTTTGGTTCGTCCCCCAAAAAAAGTTAGAACCGCCACAGGACGCGTACTACTCCCTGTTCGTTCAAATGAGAATACATGTTTTTCTATTGTTCATCCAGATACGAAGTGTAAAAAGAAAAAATTTTAACAATTTCATTCCAATTGTTTGTTCTTATTCTTGTTGGTCCATTCGTGAATCAGAGGTTGCAATTGTTTTTTTATTTTATTTTATTTTTTTAGAAAATTGAGAGACTGGTATTTGAATTAAATTCTTAGATGTTTGCTCTTTTCACCTCGGTTTCGCATCAAATTTATGGAAAATGAGTTTTGAAAAACAAATTTTCTCTGGCATATTAGTTGATAAACGTATTATTTTGGGACCAGTAAATAGAAGTTTCATAATTTTCTTTGGGACTATTTTCATTCTTCAACGTTGTTGGCGCAGAGTTCAGTTGAAATTTTGTATTCAACATTTTGTTTTGTTATTTTTACATTTATCGAAATGAATAATCTAATTATAACTGTTAACAATAACTTTTAATTTTGAATAAAAATTTTAATTAAAATTATTCACTCACTGTTGATAGGATTTGAAAGAAATGAAATTATTTTCTTATTTTTCAATGGTAGCCTGGGTCTTTGTTGGAAAATGAAAACATTTTCAAAGAAAATTAGAACGTATCTAATTTGTTAAATAATATCTTCTTCCACTAAATCTCAGTTTTAATTTATTATTTTTAGTATTTTCGAATTAACACATGTAACAAAAACGTATTTTTAATATTTCAGTGAAATTTAAATTTTATCAAATTTTTTAGTCCCAGAAAGCAAAGCGAATGGTTTTTCCCTCAATTTTCATTTGGTTTGCTGGAAATATTTTCGTTTTTAATTTTTATCGCAATCTTTCAGGCATTGAATCGAGTCTCGTTTGAACCATTTCTTCGCATTTCGCTGTTTTTCCCCTTTATTATTGTCTAAAAAAATTCCACCGTACCTACACAAACTATCTTCGAACTTGTATAGTTTCGTATTTTGCCAGATGCTGCGAAATTTCTTCCATAGAATGATTATGTTGTGTCATTTTTGGTTTCTTAGGCGAGCGGCGATGCATTTTTTGAAGCGCAGAATTAATTTTGTATTTCAGGAAACCGCCGAATAAACGTGTGAATTTTATCAAGTATGGTTTCCAAACACCATTTCACTGTCCGTGGCAAGCTCTAGTTGAAGAGTGGTCGCCGCTAAAGCCGAGCAATCCATACTTTGTGTGCCGAAACCGAGCCGAGTTGCGTAAAGTGCACGCGTACCTCAACGACTGGACGACGAGACGTCCGTCGTCCGCGCCGGACACGAACTTCTCGTTTCCGGCCGGTTCGCTGGTCGCCGTACACCTTAGCCTCGTCTCCGGTGGCACGCTCAGCGCCTTTTCGCACATTTGTCTGCCGACGGAGGCCGATCTGTGCCGTCGAATGGCCGATAAAACGTTCGCCGGACCGTGCGAACCACTGCACCTGGACGTCAATCGCAAGAAACGCAAGCAACTGAGACTGGAGCACACTAAATTGCTGAAACGGTTGCGACGCAAACGTGTCAAAGCGAAACGGCTGAGGCTGGCGAATGGTTTGCCCGAACGCATCGCCAAGCGTAAAACGTCTCCGACCGCCCAACAGGTCGACGAATATTTGCGAGACAACCGAAAATTGTGTGTACCGGATACAGTGCCGGCCGGCCTGCTGCGTAGACACTGCGATAGGCAAATTTGTGGGTTTGTGACGAGGGCTGGATTCTCGTATATGCGTGCCTGCACGATGGGCCTCGGATATCTCTCCAGCGAATCGTTTTCCGTGTTGCTCGATCTGCAGCACCAACTCGGTTGTCAGCCCATGGTGCTAACGCGTGCTCCTAATTCTCTATGTTACCGATTTTGTACTTTGAACGTCATTGTATAGTAATAAAGATATTTTAAACAGCTACGGGGTCGGCTAGTGAACTTGAGAGGATTGGAATCGACTGTCTCTAAAATTACACTGAGCACATGTATACTGACATGCAAAACGCATATATCTATTCCTTACATGTAACCGGTGAATAAGGCAAATTAAGTGCTGCGTATTTTTTTTTATAAAACATAAAGCTTTTCTTGAGTTATTTCGGATTTTTTTTTTTTTTAATCATATACGTTGTATAGTAAAAATCTCATCCTCCAAAAAAATACCTCAGTTGATCAACGATGAAAAAATTTCAAAAATCAGTTGCCCGATAACAGATTTGAACTCATTCCTCCATAACGATCGTCTGATGTTTAACCACTGGTCCGTGGTAATAACTAAAAATAGTTGTTTGTCATGGGAATACAAACATACAATGAAATAAAACTACGTAAAATTTATTCGTTTCATCTGAAAGCCGAAAAATTTTAGAGGATAAACTAAAAGCTTTATGTGAAAAGTCGAAAGTGAAAGCTTTATGTTTATAGAGACTTTCTTTGTTTATATTTCACTGGTAAAAATTTTCAGATTAATATTTTTCAGATTTTAAAATTATAAATTTTCTCAAAGCAAATTTTGTAAAAATTTAAAAAGTTATGAAAAAGCTGAAAGCCGAAAGCCGAAAATTTTAGAGAGAAAAGCTGAAAGTGAAAAACTAAAAGCTTTATGTGAAAAGCCAAAAGCGAAAGCTTTATGTTGAAGGTTGAAAGCTAAAACCCGAAAGCGTTAGCTTTTTCAATTGGCTTTCAAACTCTGATATCAACTGACATTGACCAGTCAAAATAATCAGATTCTCTGGAATAAGGTAACCTATTTTATACGCCAGTGTTTATGAACAAATGCACGTGATAATTTTTTTCTTCGATCAGATTTGTAGAATGAAAAACACATGGTGCCAGCAGCGCTATAAAATTTATTTTTCTGTGTGTGTGTTGATTATTGAGACGTAAAGCCTCCAGTAGACTGCCCCACCAACACTGCTGATTTTGAGATAATGAGTAGTTTTTTAACATTGAAAACATACAAAATCAAAGTCATCAAAAGCAATTACACAAAAACTGTCAGTGGTAGAAAGCTAAAATTTGTCGGAGACATCTGCATAGTTTATTTGAAGATTCCCTGAAATTTTGGGTGAAATCGTACATTTATTTTTTGAGATAATCGCCAAAATTCTGTTCATATTCTCCAATTTGATTGAATTCTTATCGTTAAAATCATGGGATTCAACAGAATTTTAGTAATATCTCGAGAAATAAATGTATAATGTATAATGGCGAAGCAGCGCTAGCATTGAGTGTAAGTAGAGATAACAATTTGTGAAGGAAGTGGAATGTATGACACATATATATTTAGTATGATGATGATGATGATGATGATGAATGAGTTGAGGTGGAATTTCCTACATCACCACCCTGAAATTTTACCATAAGCGAATAATTCATCAACAACAAATGCTGAAAGTAAACAAAAGAAACAGAAAAAACGAAACTGAACAGAAAAATAAAATGATATAAAATAATTTTTTGATAATGGCTGCTCATAATAAAATAAAATAAATAAGTAAATATAAATATTTCAGTAAATATATGGTTATTTCATAATATAATAAATAAAAGTAGTGAATAAAAATGGTAACATGCAAAAAAAATGGAATAAAACTGGAATAAAAAAAATGGTAACATATGATTCATTTACGAGTATACGATGTTTTATGTGTTCGTATTTATATGGGAAAAGAAAAAGAATTAAAGTAACAAAAGAAATAAGGTGTAGGAATGCATGCAATAAAAACATTATGTTGTTGGTTATCTATTTGATAGCATGCAGCAAATAAACAGCAGAATAATATACATCGTTTGGATCAATTACCTTTGTGTTGAGTTATTGTGTTTGGAGTGCCGTTATATGTGTTTAGTTAGAGATAAAAAGGCAAGAGTTTTTCTAATCTTGTTTGTGGTTGTATAATGAGAAATGGGATCTTCGTACGTATTTATTGTATGATGTTTTTTATTTTTTGTGGCGTGTGAAAATTCGTGCATATTTTTCTCACGCTGGGTTTGAAGTTGAGTGAGTTTTCTATTATTGGATTTTAAGGGTTCAAACTTGCCTGATTTTAATGCGGTTTTCTTTGTTAGGATTTTTAGAAATGCGAGCATTTATTTTTGACAAGTAGGTATGTTTTCCAATTATTATAGATTTGGGTTTTTATTTTTCATAATATAGGGGTATTTTTCTTACATGTTTTTGACTTGTTTCGACTTCTACTTTATCTTGGTACAACTTATTATTTTGTATGGGTATTTTTCTGAAATAAACAATTTTATTATTATATGTAGATATTTTATTTTCCAGAATTTTTATTATTATATTTTCTAGTTTGGTTCTGTCCAAGGATTTTATGAGGATATTGGTCAATTGATTTTCAGAACTTACTGACCTAAAGTGTATAATTTTTTCCTCTATTGCCTCCAAAATCGAGTAACATTTAATCATTAATGCCCTCGACTTTTTTTGGCTTCCCCCAAAACATATTTTTTGAGTTGAAATGTTATCTTCCATTATATCAACTGTTAATTTTTCCCCAAAAATTTTGAAATGCACGTATTGAATGACTTCAATTATGTCTAATGTATCAAATACAGCTATGATTTCTGCAGCTGTGCTTGATGAAGCATGGATAGTTTGTTTAGAACAGTTCCAGTCCACCAAGTTTCCATTTGCAAATATCATATATCCTGAAATAGATTTGCCTTTTTGTAAATTATTAATGTTTATTGAGGTGTCATCTACCTGAGGGGCATATGAGACATCAACATAGGCCTGGATTCCATCATCTTCAGATTTATACACTAATGAATAATTTTTTGTTGAATTTATATATCTAAATATTCGTTTTACATAATTTTTCAAATTGTCATTTGATGAATTCTGAAAATGAGAGAAAAAATTGATGCGAAAAAGAATATCTGGTCTAGTTAGTCTTGCTAAATATAACAGTCCTCCTATCATAGACCTATATTCAGTGTCATCTTTCCCATTTTCAATTTTATCAACTTTCAAACCTGTTTCCATTAGAGTGTTAGAAACTTTAGCTTCAGATATTCATATTTTTTGGTCATTTTTTCAATATGTTTTAATTGTGTGAGAGTTATTGCTTTATTCTCTATCGATCTATCTATTTCTAATTCCATGAAGAATCAAGGGTTATTTATTATTGTAATTGTGAATGTTTTTTGTAGTTCTTTGTTTATTTTTGTTATTGAGATTTGTGTGTTGGACGCAATTAATATGTCGTCAACATATGTTGAAAAATATATTATTTCTTCCCCATTATTCATTAAATATAAGCATCTATCCTATTTCATCCTTATAAATCCCATTTCCTTTATTTTTGTATCTAATAAATCATACCATGACTTGCTTGAAGTCTTTAGTCCATATATGGACTTCTTTAGTTCTAAAACTTGATTTGAATCTATATTTATGCCTTCTGGTCTTCTTACATATATTGGTTTAATTATGGGTGAATTTAGATAGGCAGTTTTTACGTCATACTGGACGAGTATTAAATTATTTTTATTAATTGTTGAATGTAACCACCTGATAGTATTAATTGAGGCTACAGGGCCATGTGTTTCAGTAATATTATATTTGGTTCTATCTTTAAAACCTCTTGCTACTAATCTAGCTTTTGGTTTGGGATTTCCAAATTCATCATATTTGATTGTGAAAATCTATCTTGTATCGATTAATTTTTGACAATCATAATCCACTGTTTCCTAGACTTTCATGTGAATTAAATTCGTCATTTATTGCTTTTATCAATTGTTCCCTAAAGGGGTTATTATTTATTTCATTATAATTTTGTGGTATGCAATCTTCTATATATGTTTTATTATAATTAATATTTTTTTGAGCGGTTTATGTTGTGCGATGTATTTTGATATTTTTTGATCTTTGGAATTCGCTGACGTCTTCTCCGATGAAATTTTGATATGGTATTGGCCCAAAAATGATGGTCTTCGATTGGTAGAGCTGCAGAGGATTCTTCGATGATGGGAACAAATAGTGACAGTCAGTGGTTCTCTGGATTCTTTGACGTCCCTTACTGGATTTGCAGTTCTTTCACTTCTAGGATCAACCATTAGTGAATCAGAAACAGTTTAATTTTTATTCTTCAATTTTAAAAAATTAAAAAAAAATCAAAAATTTGAGTTTAAACTACTCGAAAAACACGACAGTAATTAGTGTATAATTCACGTAAGAAAATTCAAATTTTTTTCACACAACAAATAAATCACATCAAAAATTTAATTATGTCTACATTTAACTTTTACTGTCTTTAATATTTGTGTTCTACCGCAGCGACAGCTACCATGATGTGAGGTTGTGAGTACAAGAACCAAAAATTGAACACAAGACATCAGTTTCAAACAAATATAATTCGCAGACTAAAACTTTATACAATAATAAAATATAATAAAATGTATAATGGCAAAGCGTAGCGTTAGCATTGAGTGTAAGTAGAGATAACGGTTTGTGAAGGAAGTGGAATGTATGACATATATGTATTTAGTATGATGACGATGATGATGAAAGAGTTGAGGTGGAATTTCCGTTACAACACTTACTTAACAAGTATTTAAAAAAAAGAACTGGTTCCGCTTCAAGCACACCAGCTTTACCACACGGCTGAAAAAAAAATTTTAGAGCTGGAATTTGAACACTCATCTGTTGAGTGTTAAGCAATTTACATGATGGTGCTATGACAGTTCATACAAAATCTGGTAATAAAATTAGATGAAGAAAAGCTGTCCCGTATTTATTCTGTAAAAATGGGATAAATTTGACAATGCGCAAATTGCACCAAAAGGTGATACCATTTAGTTTTGGCATATGTTTGTCTAAAGATGTAGATTTTAATTCTAAATATAACGAATCTGATCTTATTTTGAAGGATGTAGATGAATCAGACATTGATGAAATTGAAGCTGAAATTAATTGTTGAATTTTATGATGTAATTAATTGGTGTTACTTTACAGCTAATTCTATGGACAGTGATTGTCCATCAATGTTTGAGGAAGTGTTTAGTTCTTCAGAGTCTATCAATTGGAAAAGAGCAACTGAAGATGAAATTGGTGCTTCCACAATAAATTGCACTTGGAACATTGCCAAATGTCGAATTAATGATTCAATAATCACTTGTAGGTGATTCTTTACTAAGAAAATGGATTCTGTTGGTAATGTGTTATACAAAGCCACATTAGTGGCTCATGGTTTACAACAACAGAAAGGGTTTAATTTTAATGAAGTATATGCTCCAGTCACCAAATTGTCAACTGTTTGAAATCTATTTGCCTTATGTAATCATTTAAATTTTCATATTTATCTGATTGATATATGAACATGAAAAATACTAAAGAAATGGCAACTATTATGAAACACAAAATAACTTGTTCAAAATACCGCCATTATAAGATGAAACTAAGACTTTGAATTAACGACACATTTAAAACGACTACAATATATTTGTGAATAAAATACAAATGATGTTGTTACTAGAACATTATGTGATCGAATAAGAGTAAGATAAAATCACAGAGTTGTTAAGAAGTGCTATGTGGCACAAGTCACAGATAAATATTAGCAGGCAATGTTATAATATTTTGATATATTATTTGCAATAAGCTCAACATGAACTCTGCTACCTAATACCCTACAGATTGGAGTCTGGCAATACTCCATTTTGTATCTTACAGCCAATTAGTAAATTCGTTGATATTTATGTTAAATTTGAGAAATTTTATGGTTTTAGATTTTTGTATTAATTTTATAATTATTTTTCATTGTTTCACTTGATATCTACTTTGCCCAACAGGTAGAAGGGCCAAAGAAAGAAGTTTTTATCATACACAAATTTATGGTATCAAACTGTACAATCAAAGCAAGAGAACCATTGCTTGTAGAAAAATGAAATTATGGTTTAACATATGTCTGCTACAAATTCTGTAAAAATTTTGTGGAAATTGTACTGTCGGCTTTTGAGATGAAGCTGGAGGGCGTTCAGAAATGTAAGTCAGGGTGACGGGTGCGCAACCATGGTGCACTATCACATGACTTGAAAATTAAAACAGTTGTCCATTAGGCCATACCCATTTCCAAACGACTTTAGGGTGATGAATGGTTGTCCCTTGGTTGTGGTGGACAACCCACTTATTTTAACGCAAATAACGGTCAACCATGACCTCTAGACTATTTTTTTATCATATTCAAATATTTTTGAATAAACTGACATTCATAAGTTTGATGTGACAAATTGATTTTTGTGAGAATTTTAAATTTTATTTTGTTTTGTGCTAAATTAAATAAAAATTAATTATAATATTGTGTCAGATACTAGAACAGGAATGCCATTCATGTATGATGATCATATTCTTGTTCAACATAAGGATGATTGTAAGTATTAGCCTAGACTTCATCATTTCTTGGTCAAAAAGAGAGAATAACTCTTCAATAGGTTTTGTTTTTTTTTTTCTTAGCGGACAATCTGTTGTGGTGCCGGTACACTATAAACAAAAATGGAGATTATTCAGTTCAAATTGACTCAGCTACTCCAGCCATGCTCGATATGTTAGTAGAATCTGATTCAGAATTAATCAGTATCAACGATGTCTCTGCTGTGTCAAAAAATAGTACTGCTGCAGTTGATGAAGTAGTATCTGATGATACTACTAGCGAATTATTACCACCAAAAGATAAAAATGATGCAGTCGTCACAATGCCCTCCAATGGTACCAGTAGTGACTCATCAGCAACAGTCAAATTACCTCATACTTCTAGACAACCTGATCTAGAAGTACAAAACAGACAACAAGACGTAGAATTACATCGACAACCGGAGGTACCAAGTACCTCGAACTATAAAAAATCTGTTATTTCAATGCCAAAAAATATTATGGAAGCTATACATAAAAATGGTAGCAAAGAACGGATAAATATGCGAGAACGTATGTCGAAACCTGCGCAAAATGATACAAAAAAAGCACCAGGTAATACGATTCAACCGAAAACAAATCTTTCAAATATTGATTCTGAAAAAGAGGATCAAATACTATTTGAGAAATGAACATCCGAGGCTAGACTACAAGAAGAACTAGACGCTCGATATGAAGAAGAAATTGTAAACCTTGATGACTCACCTGTACAAAGTACAGTATATCATGCTGTTGAATTTAATGATGATCTGCGTACATCAACTGGGCCACTATGGAAACGAGCAGATGTCTTGGAGTTACTGACATTGTTTAAAGATGCTGAGCATCTCTTCAAATCAACAACCTGTAAAAATTCAAAGGTTTGGCAACAGATTGCTGCCAAATTGGTCCCATACACAGCTAGACAATGTGAAAATAAATTGAAGTACCTAAAAAAATGGTACATTACTAAAATTGACAATATGAGCAGTGGAGATACCGGAAAAAAAAGAGTACACTGCGATTTTTTTGAAGAACTTGATGCCATATTTTATAAATCACACAATGTTCGTCCTCCTCATATTGCTTCTTCAGTGAATGGACCAAAAAATAGATGTGAAAAAGTTGTTACTGTCAGTAGATATGAAACCGGCGAGTCGACCTCTCCTGAAGAAACAACCATTTTGACATGTCTGAACGAAGAAGTTGAATATGAAGATACTCCAAAAATAAAAAAAATAAAAAATTAGACCTCAACCAGCATCATTGACCAGAAGTGAAAATCTTGTCTATAAAGAAAGAGCTGTTAATGCTCTCGAAAGAATTGCAACGGCATTTGAGGCGTTTGTCGAAAAAATATAATGAAGAAATGCAATTTGATTTCGAATAATAATCTGTTTTTCATCGAAACATAGTTCCAGCATTGATCAACCAATCACAGAGCTAGTAGCATCGTTCGTCCTTCATGTGATATACATCTACATTTTCATTTGGTAATGTCGTTTTTGTCGTCACAATGTGCTTCTCTTCGAAATTCACTCGTGCGTGTTGGTGCTTGTATCGAGGAATTTAAATTTCAGAAATTTATGAAAAATACGAGGTTTGTGAACAGATTTTTTTTTTATTAACATTTAAATTTGTACGTGAAGATGTTATTTGTTTTGTTATTGTTATAGCTCATCTTAAAATGAATAATCCTCCTCGTCGTGGTGTTCCACATGCTTTGTGGAGGCGTTACATGGCGGAATTAATGGAACGCAATCCACGGCAACCTAACGATTTCCCACCAGAACAAGCACCAGCAGCAGAAAGACAACCAGAAAATGATGTGAGACAACCTGAGATTGATGTTCGACAACCGGAGAGTGATGAACCACGAGGTGATCATGATCATGAACACAATGCTAGATTAGACCAACGCGGAGATTTGAATGAAAGGTAAGAATTTGATATAATTTTGAGTAAAATGTTGTGTCCTCTTTACCATAACACAGCCCATCGAATTTAGCAATGGGATGCGATGAAATTGATAATTTGTTGACAGTGATTATATTACATTAAATGGCATTAGTATAATATTACAAGGATGAAAATCCTGAAGATTCCCATCGATTGTGTCGTATTGCGTTTGTGCTCGGTTCCTATGAATAAATCGTAGAATTGTAACTATCTGTTTGTTTGTTTATTGTTTCACAGACTGCCTCTCCCACTTAATGAAAATGGACAACCACAAATTCGACAACCAGAAGTTCGAGAACCTGAAGAAATACCTGACAATAGACTGTTAGATCAAAGGTAACACTTCGATTATTATTCATCATATTTTGTTTATGTCATTATTTTTGATAATTTTTTTCTTTCAATTTATAATTGCAGACCACCAAATCCGGTTCCCACTGCTGCAAATCCCTACATGTGGCCTGAATTGGCGCATGTTACATGTGTAAATTGCGGGTTCAAGCGACATCGAACTACTCAATGTCCCTACCCAGGTCGTTGTTGCTACCGATGTAAACAATTTGGCCACATTGCTCATGATTGTCAACAGTACACGAGTGACAGGTAAAAATTTGTTAATTATTTTCTTACTTCATTAATATTATCTGTCACATTTTTTAATTATATTATTTATTACAGAAGAAATTTGTGTACCAACTGCGGCTTTTATGGACACCAATATCGGCATTGTCCCACACGTGAAAAGGCATGTTATACCTGTCACCAGAGGGGACACATTTCAGTTGAGTGTCCGACAAGAGGCCATAGCAGCAGCAGTAGCAGTAGTATTAGTCGTAGACTACAAGAATCAGCTAGACAACCAGAAGTTTGTGAACCAGAAGTAAGACAACCAGAAGAAAGTAGACGACGTGAATTAGAACATGACAATGGTGGTCAAGTACATCGGCAGCAGCAACAGCAGCAACAGCAGCAACAGCAACAACAGCAGCAACAACAGCAACAACTGGATCAAATTTGTGTGATTTGTTTCAAAAATGAGAGGCAACTTTCATTCATCCTGTGTGGACATTTTTGCATTTGTGAAGAGTGTTACTGTCAGCTCGTAGAACTACATGATATGGAAGTACCGTGCCCTATATGTAGGATGATCAGTCGCGAGACTGTTCGTATTTATTTATAAGTATCATGTATATATTATTCATTTTCTTTTTTTGTCCTGTATATCTCTTTTCATTTTATGTATTTCAAGTGTTTTTTTTTTTCAATTTTATTTTTATAATATGTAAATTTTCATTTTTTTGTGATATTCGTTGTTCCTTTGTTAAATTCTGTCAAATAAATTTTTTTTTCAAACATTATGTTATTTGTTTTGGACAGGCAGCAGTAGTAAACTATACTTACGAGAATTTGAATTGTAAAAATTTGGAAGATAAAATAATTTAGGTAGAAAAATAGATAGTAGAAATATATAGAATTTGATAAAGAAAATATCGACGAAAGGCAAAATAAAATTTTTTACTTTTTTTGGTGAAGAAGGAAACAAACAAAAATTGAGAAAACAACTGATACAAAGGGATATAAGTATATGTTTGTGTTAGTCGTCACACCTGAAAACATGATGAAGTTGGTCATCCTATGTGTACCTCACCGAATCGACCAAGTAGAATAAAAACGTATAAAAAATTAACCAATTTCTTTGGAAAATAATAGCCCAATCACATCTTAACTTTTCATAGTGCTAGAATATTCGTTCAATAGAATGTCAGTAGAAAGTGACAATATAATATGAAAATTAATAAATATTGAATCAAACCGATATTAGATAACCTATATACCCATAATATTCATACAACTTTAGTCGACAACAATTTTAAAATAAAAATGACATTTATTACACATTTTGATTATACAATAATCTTGTAAATACACCGATAAATATTGACATCATTTACGGAGTCTTCATTATAAAACTACAGCATCTGACTATTGACGCCAATATTATTACGAAAAATAAAGTATATATATTTAAAACAAGGAAATATCACATCACAGTCACATTGTCAAAGATTGTCTCACTGTCCAATATCATTGAGTAATCCCATTTCTAAAGCTAACTGATCTCGAAATGCTCTACCCTCTTCATTTGTTGCACTACCTTGAGTTAATAATTGTTCTTGTTCTGGTGCTACAATCGTACGTTGCTGCAAATACACTGCACCTTCTGCCTCAAACCGAGGAGGTAACGTATCAGAAGAATTCGTTAAACAAATATTATGTAGAACACACGCAGCTATAATAGAAGCTGGTATGAGGTTTGTGTGAGACATATCGAGATCCTTGAAACGACGAAATCTACCAAAGAATAAAGCGAATGTACGTTTGATTACTTGTCGAGTCTTAGCATGTTGATGATTAAAGTTTCGCTGCCATTGAGTAAAATTACGTCCCTCTCGATATGGTGGTACACAAAAAGGTTTTGGCTCGTAAGCTTTATCGCCTAGAATATATTCATGTGTCGAAAAATAATTTGAAGGATTATCAACAATTGCCTTATAAATTTCTGATTGTCTGAATATTCTAGTATCTGACACTGAACTCGGATATCCAGCAAAACAATCGATGAACTGACAACAATCATCACATATTGCTTGTAATGTAATCCCATAGAAACATTTCTGATTAATGTAAACTTGTGCATTATCTGATGGTGCCTTGATTTTTACATAGGTGCCATCAATAGCTACGATAACGCCTTCGAAACCACCCATACGTTTGAATTTTTGGGATATGATCTGCCTCCTCTCCGAATTTGGCCAGGAAATAATTGTTGGCGTCAAACAGTTGAGAGCATGTAATACACGCAAAAAGCAGGCATTTAATGTTCCTTTTGATAAATCAAATCGACATGCAACAGATCTGTCATCAAAAAAACGGTAACTTCAATTAGTATTATCAATTAAAAATTTAAAAATATATGATTTACAAAAATTTTTACCTGAAACTATCTGGAGTTGCAAACAACCACAATACTGCTAGTAACTGCTTCCTCGGACATGTACTAAGGCGACCAACTCTCCGTTTTCTGGCCAATTTCGATGAAAGTTTATTTAAAAGCCATTCAAAGGCATGTACCGATAATCGAAAATGATATTGAAATTCAGTGTCAGTAAATCTTGGTACAGTATACTCAACAAATGATCGTATTCGCGATATTTGGGCAGCAGTTTGTTTCCTCTTTTTTTGTCTCCTGGGATGCTCCTCATTCGAGGAATCTTCATCATCTACATAAATACAAAAAATCTTATTAATTCATATAAATGAAACACATATTATCACCTACTAATCATAATGCATTTACCTGCTTCAGATGATGAAAGAAGGAAGTCTTCATAGAATTTCACTGTACTTCGCACAATGGCAGTCACTATAATTTTTAAACGCTCATCTATCTTTTAATAACTTATAATAAAATTCACTGACACTAATAACTGATCATTAAAATATTTTCTAATTATTTTTTAATTAACATTTTCATAATATTTAATGGTAAAATATGAATTTGTGCGTGATATGTGTAAATAAATGAAATCTCCCATGTGATAAGAAATCGATATTTCCAAAATTTAAAATCGACAACCAATTTCATCACCCGGGATGACAATGTGAACCATCTCCGGACCAGAGTGATGGTTGTCCACGCCCACCGTTAACTGAGGTGAATTTTTGAAGGCGGTAAGTGTGACAACCACGGTCAACCGTTTTTATGGGCGGAGTCAGGGATGAATTTCCGAACGGGTAGTTTTTTGATTTTCGATGTTGTTGTCACTCGGAGTGAATTTCTGAACGCCCTCCTGATGTTCTGAAAGGGTTATGTAAATTTAATTGTGGATACAAAATGGCGAATTGCCGTACTTGTATCTATAGGGCTCTCTGCTACGAAGTAGTATTGATCACGTGATTTATCAATAATATTGGTGCTCGATTATCACCTAAACCCCAATAAGTTTTCCATCTATACACGAAGTATAATAAATACCTTTTTATCTATGCCCCTTAATCTCCCTTTTTAGTTCTTAAAGTTGCAAAATTCATACGAAATATTTCACAAAATGAACAATTTGAATTTTATTAATTTTCATTTATTTCGGTCTAGTTAACTGCAGTAAGATGGTCTGAATATTTTTGTACAATGAGAAGAAGTGACAACAAAGAAATGTTTATCGTTCGCGCACTTGAAAAAATTGTAAGCGATAAGGATATCAAGAAATCGTATCACAGTCAGTTGAAAAGAACCTGTGAATTATCCCTGTGTAAGTATATTACAAAATTACAATCATTACTATTTTACTAACTTTTTACTCATGAAGTTTTCTTATGATCATTCTTTATATTATCTTCAGTCAGTTCCTCTATGGAATTCACTTAGTTGTCTCATGTCCAAATTCGAACATTATTAGTTTCTGCCATTCCATATGTTGCCAAAATTTTCTAGTACCAAGTATTTAGTCACGTATTTAATTCCTAGATGAAATTCAGAATGAAATCAAACAAGGTGGACTGCCTCAAGACACTTCTTCGTCAGCATTACCACTGCCGAAGGATAGTTCCACGATCATCAATGCTGAAAAGTACTTTCAAACTTTTGAATTGGCCTGTCAGAGTAAATCTTCTAGGATTGTTATCACTGCGTTGGATTGCTTACAGGTAAAATTTATTATGAAAACCTCACATATAGTTTAATTTGTTAATCAAAAATGCACCAGCCTCGAATCGTTTTCGCTCGCATTACTGAATTTGTTTACTGTACTGCTACTACGTTTATTGTACTAATGTTTCGAATTGTGCGAGACTTTCTCTTATATTGTTCGATCCTGAGTTTTGACTGTCTTTTTTCTAGCGTGTAGCTCTGTTTGTAATTTATAACCTTGGACGAATTTTCCTCAGTTATGTATCTTCTTGAAAAACAAGTTTTGTTTCCGAAAGTGACTCTTTTTTATAGATTTGTGTGTAGTTGGGGTTTCATGGTCCGTATCAAACGATAACCGCTTTCCTTATCGTATTATTTTTCCATTGTTTTTTCCATTTTCAATAATTACAGACTTAAAACTTGAAAAATCATTTTTTGTCATTCATTAAATAATTTATAGATTGGTAATATTGAGAATGGTATGAGTACATCATATCATTTATGGACAAGTTTATCTGCTTATTGTAAAATATTTGACTTTGATTTCATTCGATTCGGAATAAACAGTAGAAAAAATGTTATTTTTGTAATAACGTCAGAACTGATAGATCTTGATGTTTTAACGATTTGAAAAATGTTGTGAAAATATCCAGCTTTGAAATAACGTGTTCGCTGGATACACTAATTTGTTTCAGTGATACTCGTCGTAAATTTTTTCTCAGTGCTTAACCATTTTTGATTTGTTTGCTGCAGAAATTGATCGCATATGGCCATTTAATCGGTAACGTCAAAGATCCTAATGGTTCGGGAAAATTATTAATTGATAAGATTGTAGAAACGATTTGTGACTGTTTTTCTGGCCCTCAAACCGATGAAGGAGTGCAGTTACAAGTCATAAAAGTAATATTATTTTGGGCTTTTAGTGAAATATACTGTCTTGAAACTTTTTTCGTTGTTTGAGTGAACAGGAATGTTTGTTTGAATGTACTTAGGCAGTTTTAACTGTAATGACCAGTCAGCATGTTGAGGTTCACGAAAGCACAGTGCTGTTGGCAATCAAGACCTGCTATAACATATATTTAGCGAGCAAAAACTTAATCAACCAAACAACTGCAAGAGCGACGCTTACGCAAATGATCAGTGTTACCTTTGCGCGAATGGAGAGCCAAGCGGTGAGTAAAAGTGCGCGTTGTTTGTGTTTTCCCTATACTAAACACCCACTCTAACGAACGTTGCTTAATCCAGGTTGAAGATGATAGCAATGAGAGTGCTATCACGTCAAATAGCGCGACCGAAAGTGATGTTAACGAATCGACAGCCGATGTCGTCAACGAAGTGTTGAATTCAATTATCGATACCGTCGTCCAAAGTAAGTTATTCGCCTCTCTCCCGGTGGGTGACGAGTGCGTCGTTTATAAAATCTATTTGTCTCGTCTGTGAATACTCTGAAATTTTTTTATTCTATGCCGAAATTGTTCGTGTTTATAGTAAACGATGAATTTAGTTCATCTTTTTGTATAAATATGCACAAATGTATTATCATGATGTTTTATGTATTGTGAAATTACAAATAGTGAAGAAAAATGGTGAAATGAAGGAATGATTCTTAGTGGCTGATCACTCTAGCTGAAGATATTTTAAAAAGTTGAATGATCATTGTATTTCCAAAATTATTTCTAATTCCAAATTTATCTAATATTGAATGATTGAAAATTTTGGAGCAAGCGATTTGTTGTTTTTAAATTATATTTTTGTTATTTTCTGTTTTCAAGTATGGGTATAATCGTGGGCCATAGTTTTCATTTAAAACGTGCTATTTTTATATCGATTTAGCAAACTTGAGAAGTTTTGATGCCTTGATGACAGTGAGATCGTGATACAGGTCTGAAATTGAAATGTTTTGTATTGGAATCGATTGTGACATTTTCAGTTATTGTTGAGAAATAAATATGAATATATCTATGAATTGTTGTAATTCTATCATCAGTTAAACTGCTCTTAATGGAAAGAACATTTCACCGCATCAAATTCAAATGAATTTACAGAAATATTACATCGTCTTTATTATATCGACTTATATAATTCTCCTTAAAAGATATTTGAAAAAAAGTTCTGTACATTTTTCGTTTATTTTCCCTCAAAATATTTACAGATAGACTCATACTGATATTGTTTTGTATAATTATTCAAATTACTTTGTCCGGTAACCTCATAAAGAGCTACGATATCATGGAAAATGGGAAATGTGGGCTTAATTGTAATTTTTTCGTAACTCGAGGAATTTATGTAAATTTTCTTAATCTCTCATCCCAAAGTTACTAACCTATCTTACTCATCTTTTTTTGGGTTTGCTATCTGATATTGTTAAGTTTTATGCGCTAAATTAATAGTTTAGTGACAATGAAGATATACATATGTGTGGGCTGCTTTGATGTTCAAATTTTAGCTTTTTAGATAAAAATATTTTTTTCTGTGAAATTGGGATTCGGTAATGACTATTGTCAGGCAGAACGTTTATACGAATATTATTCACGAATAAGTCTGTTCGGTTGAAGAATTGAAAAAATTCTCGAGTCACTCGTACTGTGAGAAAATATGGATAATTTTTTTTAGTTGAATAAAGCATCTTAATTTTAAAAACTATTGTAGCAGCAGTTCCAATAGAAAATGTAGGTTTTCAAAAACTAGCCAATTATATAACCAATATTGACAAGTTAGTGATAGATTATAAATAATGATTATACTAAATTTCGTAGCTATTCATTGAAAATTACTTATTTTAGAGTCTAAAATCAGAATAAAATCGAACATATAGGAAGTATCGTCCGACTGATCCTCACTAAACTTTTTAGCCCGTTAAAATACATTATAGTGAATATATTTTCCAAATTTCGTTTCTATGGTCGTTAATTAATAATTTTAGAGCTATAAAACCTGAAAAATAGGAACAAAAATGGGCATACAGGAAGTAATAGGTCTGATTATAATCTTGAATAAATTTAAAATTTATTATTATTTTATTTGCATTATAAATTTTTACTTATTAAAATCAATATTAATAGTTTAAAATTAAAACCCCATTAAATATTTACTTATGATGAAACTTCGGATCAACAATGTTTACATTCATAATAATTCAAAAATTTCGTAATTATTAGACAAAAATTGCGATCTGTACGGTGGTAATAAGAAAATAGAATATATTTATACTTATGAGCTTACAAATTTAAGCCTTTAGTGTCAAAAGTTTCGATAGGCCGGGAAACGAAATACGAACCCACTCTTACCCCTCGGTCGTTTCATGAAATCAAAATTATTATGTAGATTTTCATGTAAAACCTACATAAAAATAGGATCCTATCCAGTAATGTATGATACCTGTGAAACGAATTTTTAGATGTTTATGTATTAATTTCTTTTGGTATATTCTGTGCGAAAATTTATGTTCACGTACGAAAATCGTTTTTTGAATTACCATGGTGCTTAGTATTGCAAATTACTTATCGACATATCGATTTGTCGATCTAATTCCGAATATTGGTACATATCTGAACGTATCAATTTCCAATTTATCATACTTCTTCGTTTTGTCATTGTTAAATACTCTAATTCTGAATTTTCATTTTCCAGCAACTTCGGCAGATTGTGAGTCGCCAGGCATTATCGAAAATGGTTGCGTTTCATTCATTTCAGACGGCTTAAACGATTCGGGTCGATTTAGCCAGCCGGTAAAAACTACTCATCCGCCTATCCGATGTTCGATTATTTTAGCTCCAATTCTGACTGACGAATCATCATTCACGTTTGTTTACAGGATAGTCTTCTGGTTGGTAGCGAAAGCGATGGAAAAGGAAGTGGCGCTCGATTTAGTCATATTCTGCAAAAAGATGCGTTTTTAGTGTTTCGAGCTCTGTGTAAATTATCGATGAAACCGTTACCCGAAGGTACTCCGGATCCAAAGTAAGTAAATACGTTCTAGGTTTTTATTCACTCACGATGCAGCACGATAATGTGACTGAAATTCTCATTACTGGATATGTGCTCAACAGGTCGCACGAATTGCGCTCCAAGATACTTAGTTTACACCTGCTGCTTTCGATTCTGCAGAATCCAGGCCCGGTATTTCGAACAAATCCGGTATTCATATTAGCCATCAAGCATCATTTGTGCGTTGCACTGTCGAATAACGGCGTTTCGCCAGTGCCCGAAGTGTTTGAACTTTCGTTGGCCATATTTTTAGCTTTGCTGTCGCATTTTAAGATTCATTTAAAGAAACAAATCGAAGTACGTATGAATGGCCTGCAGCCAGTTTGCAGTACAGGTGAATGTGAATGTTTAACCGAGTATCGACCGTTTTGTAGGTATTCTTCAAGGAAATATTTTTGAATATTTTGGAAACGACTAGTTCTTCGTTCGAGCATAAGTGGATCGTGATTCAAGCTCTGACGCGAATATGCGCAGATGCGCAGAGTGTCGTTGACATGTATGTCAATTACGACTGTGATCTGTCGGCTGCTAATCTATTTGAACGGTACAAATGTTCCATTTTACTATAGTTAACCAAGAATTTTTTATTGATGGTCTTCTTTCTGTTTTCAGACTGGTAAATGATTTATCTAAGATTGCACAAGGTCGTCAAGCCGTGGAGTTGGGTGCGACTTTCAATCAGGAGAAGTGTATGCGCATTCGTGGTCTCGAATGTCTGGTATCGTTACTGAAATGCATGGTCGATTGGAGTAAAGATTTATATGTTAATCCCAACTCGCAGACCAATTTAGGTAGGTTGCCTACAAATGAATTTTAATTACTCACTTATTGTTACGGTTGTCCGTGATGCAGTTTTCTCGGAGTCTTTGAATAAATTGAAAGTTCATTTAAATTTCAAAAACTCGCTCATAGGCTTCGTCTCCCGAACCACCTTTATTTGGTTTATTTATGCATATGTGTGAAAATAAAGGAGTAGAACACGTTTCCGAGAGTTGAGAAGCTCCATTCTGTTGGGACTCAGAACGTCACGCCTTGCCGCAAACTGTATCTCCAACCATCTCCAAGCTCCTTATTTTTCGATGCTAGTCTTTGCGGCTCGCTTCTCATTTTAGAATTCCACTTTTAGGCCCTCTGTTTCTTTAAGTTCGGGCATTTCCCGTCTGACTGGATGACTATTCCGAAATTCCCTCGCCTTCGTGGGTCGTGGACTTGTTTTTTTATTAGATTTCACCTCTAAACCCATAGCCCCTTGAGTCCTAAGGTTCTAAATTTGGCGCTCTTCTCGTCGTTGTGGAACTTGCTCTCAGGCCGTTCTTCTCCTCGAGTTTGGAACTGCATTCTCGAGCCTTTCTACTTCTTCGGACCCGGTAAATTCATGACGCATTTTTGGGACAATTTTTTCAGTGAAAGTGAAGCCAAAAAAATTTCATTAAATTTCAGTTACTAGAAAGTAAGAGCAAAGATTTCACTAATTGTACGAAAATGAATGACCTGTTGATTAATTAGTATTTTTAAGGAAATTTATACGTATTCATTTTTTGGTGCAACTTTATAAAATTACATATTCGCCTTATTACCTGAATCTATTTTAAATTAATATTTTTTCGCTCGAGTAGGCTCCGAAAAAAATGTTCGTGAAAATGAAAATACAGACGCGACTCTATCAACGCCCGGCGAAAGTCTTCGATCGTTTAGTGGCAGTGCCAGTAGTTTAAATTCCGTTAGTTCGGGAAATAAAGAGGCTCCAGATACACCGCACCATTTACAGGTGCTGAAACATCAAAAAGAGGTTATGGAGAAAGGTATTTACATGTAAGTACCTTTGTTCCGACTGAAATCGTATCGTTGTTAATTTTGTTGTCTTTTAATATCGCTTCATCTTCCAGATTCAATGACAAGCCGAAAGACGGTATTAAGTTTTTACAGGATCGTGAATTGTTGCGCTCAACGCCTGGCGAGGTTGCTGAATGGTTGCATACCGAAGAGAGACTTGATAAAGCAGCGATTGGAAACTTTTTGGGCGAACCTGGTGAATTTAGTCGTGAGGTATGTGTATTTGTCAAAGTTATCTAGATCAAGTTGTTTTACAGTTAATAACAAAGATTATGCTATTTGAAAGAGAGGAAAAATGGGAGGTTCGTCGGAAAATGATCTTTTGGTGCTTTTAAGTAGAAACGATGAAGATGTGGTTGTTAAATTACAATGTATAAAAAACAAACTTCAATCTTACCAATCGTTAGTGGATGGTCATGCCAGTGAGAAATCATGAAACTCAGCTACGTTGAATTTTCTTGAAATTTGTATCACAATTCAATTTTTTTTTTCTGTGAAATTTTTAATAGAGATTTCTCAATTAGAGAATTATACCGAAAGATTTCAATGCAAAAATAGAAACAATATGTACTTCGAATATTTACCGCAGTTTCTTTCCTCTCACTTTAGTGGTTTTGATTTTATCGATTTCAATTTCCGTATTGATGAATAGCTGTACAATTTGAATATTTGAAACTAAAGTGTGTATCGAATAGTCTTTTCTGACATTCCTTGTGAATTCTTTAAAATAAGTCATAGGGTTACTTGATTGAACGAGTTGTGCGTCTCATTTATTTGTTTTCCAGTATTCAGTGTGGTATAATGGTTTGGATGTCGTTTAGGTGATGTACGCGTACGTTGATCAAATGGATTTTACTCAACGCGACTTGGTTTCCGCGTTGCGATTGTTTTTGGATGGTTTTCGACTGCCTGGAGAGGCTCAAGTGATTGATCGATTGATGGAAAAATTTGCAAGTCGATATTTTGAATGCAATCCGAAGTAAGTGTTGACTCTAGGCCCATCGTTTGCAGATGATAATTTTATGCTTAGTTAAAAAGTTTCAGTTTACGATTTCCTTGTGGAAATTGGTTCCATTTACCTTGCGTTCTTTACTTAGTTCTAATCCTTATGTGCACATTATTTCGGTGTAGTAATGGACTGTTCGCCAGCGCTGATTCTGCTTACGTTCTCGCCTTTTCGATTATGATGTTGACCACTGACTTACATTCTCCTCAAGTAAAACATAAGATGACCAAAGAGCAGTACATAAAGTTGAATCGAGGTATATCAGATAATCAGGATTTGCCGGAAGAGTATCTCAGTCAGATTTATGACGAAATAGCTGGTCACGAGATAAAAATTAAAGCTACCAATAAACCTGGCAAACAAAGTAAGCCTTCGTTTTTTTTATTTCACTTTAAGAAGAAAACTGTCTTATTAAATCTCGAAAATTTTATGCTGCGTTCAGGGTGTAATTTTGCACTGCTCCTGCCTTAATAAATCTGAACCCATTTTCGAATTTTCGAGTCTTGTGTTCATTCGTGAAGTAATATTTTCATTTTCATTTTACAGTTATAGCCAATGAAAAGCGTAGAAAGCTATTGTGGAATATGGAAATGGAAGCGATATCGGCGACAGCGAAAAATTTAATGGAATCAGTAAGTCATGTACAATCTCCATTCACGTCTGCTAAACATTTGGAACATGTTCGACCCATGTTTAAGGTACGTTGTTTTTTAGTACGTAATTTTTTTGTTTGCCTTGCGAAAGAGACCCAATAACTTTTGAAATGGTAAACGTTTCTCTCTTATGAGTCGTGGAATTTTTAACATTTAGATGGCTTGGACTCCATTTTTGGCCGCTTTTAGCGTAGGACTGCAGGACTGCGATGATCAAGAAGTGGCGTTTTTGTGCCTTGAAGGTATTCGATGCGCTATTCGGATCGCCTGTATTTTTCACATGACCGTAAGTTTTTTCACTTTGATTCGTCGAATTGACTAAGAATGCTTGTATTACATCTTCTTGTTTTTTTGTTTTAGTTGGAAAGAGACGCATACGTTCAGGCACTTGCTAGGTTTACGTTGTTGACTGCAAACTCGCCAATTATAGAAATGAAAGCGAAAAATATCGAAACGATAAAAACTTTGATAACAGTAGCTTACACTGATGGTAAGAGAAAGTTTCACGTTGTATGTGAATAATCTTCAATAATATTGTGAATTTTTCTGTTGCACAAACATATCTTGTCTAGTGAAACGAAACCCTATGATTATTTTTAGTTATATTCTGTTGAAGTATATTATTTTTGGTGAAAAAATAGAGGATATACTCTAGTCTGCAGTTTTTTTCAACCTTGGCTGCTACCCTGTAGGCTGATGGTTAGAAAGTTAAACAAAAGTAAACCGTTTTCATTCAGAATTTGGATTTATTTTTTGGTGGACCTATGCTGAATATTGGTTAATTTTTAGTTTTAGGGAATACATTATTTTTCATAGAAACGGAATAATTTTCATTGAGCAAAAAATATGTTTTAGAACGAACAAACATAGCCAAGTCAATTTTTTTGAAGGATAAAATCACGCAAGTCAGTATCCGTGAATGATGTGAAACTAAGTGGAATCATTCTAGTCTTAACAGAATTCTTTGGAAAGAGAAAGTTTCCTCTTTGGTTACTTTAGTTTTTTCGTGGCGTAAAATAAGGTAAATGAGAATGGGAAACTTGTGTTTGGAAAGAGAATTAATCATAACTGTCATAAGTTGTAATGAAGTCAAACGAGTTGAAATTTGTATTTGCAATGAGACGATCAAGTCCCAAAGTAGTTATTGTAGCACAATCGTATTTTAAGGATGAAATTCATTCGTGGCTGAAACTTCGACGAGAGATGGACTTGATTTAATGAAGAAATGAGAACTCGATTTTCGGATAGCTTTATCTTATATTTTTGGAGGAATCTGTTGAAAATACCGTCAAGTTATGTCTTCCATGAAAATAAATATTTTGATCTACTTCGTTTTTGTACAGTTTATTTTCATCCCCGTACAACTTTATTATTATTCTGTTTCAAAAATGATACAGTGAATCACTAATGACCTCGCCTTATTTCGTTTTAAACGTTTGTATAATTGTGGTTTTTAAAAATTATTTTTCCATTTCTTGTTCGAAGGTAATTATCTGGGCAGCTCATGGCTGGATATCGTCAAATGCATATCGCAATTAGACCTCGCTCAAATGGTTGGTACCGGAGTACGTCCGCATTTGTCCTTGTCCAAAGCGTATCCATCCATCGAAACCCTTTCGTTGAAACTGAATATATCAACTCTGGATCGTAAGCAATGCAAATTCTTCTTGGCGGAACGTCAACCTTTGAATCTGTTATTGTTCATAACTTTTTTGTTTCTTCTTTCTTGTTTAAGCGAGCGTAAAAGAATCGATCGGAGAAACCAGCAGTCAAAGCGTTGTCGTAGCTGTCGATCGAATTTTTACAGGGTCCATTCGACTGGATGGTGATGCGATTGTTGACTTTGTAATGGCCTTATGTCAGGTTGGTTTCCAGTATAAAATGGATTATTTGTCGAAACAGTTGGGTAAAGATGAAATTGTTCTGGGGCATGTGCTTCATTTTTTTTCCACCTTATCCATTTATGATCAAATTTCTAACTACCGTGTTTTCTTTGCAGAGGTTAGTATTTTTCATCTTGAAGTGGTTTTTACTTATTTTTAAACCAAATAATGAGTTTCAAAAATCTGAATTCAAATAGCCTACATTAATATTGATAAAATTATTTTACGTGCATTGCTGAACTTCGGTAGTCTTTTTCAAGTTTGAGGTATGTAATTGGACAGTATTGTAGGTCCCATTGCACGTTCGATGAACATTGCGCTGTTATCTCCTTGACAAAAAGTAGAAAGAATTTTTTATACGAGGTTGAAGTCAAAATTGCGTTGTTTAAGTTCTAATTACTACGTTGCTTGATGTTTTATCTGATTTTGATAGTAATAGAAAAGACGAGCGGCTGATTTTCTTGTGTTTCGACGGTTGTTAACTTCTGCTTTAATGGAACTATTCGTTGTCAGTTTGTGGTTTATGCTATTACTTGATATCGAACATTCATTTTGTAGGTATCCCTCGAGGAACTCGGCAATACCAATCCGCGTATGTTTAGCCTTCAAAAAATCGTCGAAATTTCGTACTACAACATGGGCCGCATCCGATTGCAGTGGTCCCGTATTTGGCAAGTGCTAGGCGAACATTTCAACAAGGTCGGTTCCAATACCAACGAAGATATTGCCGTGTTTTCACTTGACTCGCTGCGACAATTGTCGATGAAGTTCATCGAAAAGGGAGAATTTTCAAATTTCAAATTCCAAAAGGATTTCCTGCGTCCTTTCGAACACATAATGAAGAAGAACAGGTGCCACCCTATTTGTTTGTCTATTCTTCGTCGTGTTCGCATATCGTTTATTTAGCAACATTCGAAATTTTTATTTTACTTACCATTGCTCGCAGGTCTCCAACTATTCGCGATATGGTTGTTCGATGTATCGCGCAAATGGTCAATTCACAGGCGCGTAACATACGTTCCGGATGGAAAAATATATTTAGCGTATTTCATTTGGCTGCGTCAGATCAAGATGAAGCCATCGTCGACCTAGCTTTCCGAACCACGCAGCATATAATCAGTCAGTATCTACTATGTTACGTACTTTTTGCTCAGTCGATATAAAAAAATTTGTGGGACTGTGATGCATTTATTTATTTTTTTCTCTCCCCAGATAACTTATACGCTCAGCATTTTCAAATCATGATCGACTCGTTCCAAGATGCCGTTAAGTGTCTCTCCGAGTTCACGTGTAATGCAAGTTTCCCGGATACGAGTATGGAAGCGATTCGATTAATTCGGACTTGCTCTGATTGCGTGCACGAAAAACCGCAGGTACAATTGAGCGAGGTTTAACATTAGCTCGTAAGACCGAGTATTATGTGATATTCACCTTCGAATTTTTGCAGCTATTTGTTGAGCATTGCATGGATGACGTGTCTGTGAACGAAGAGGACAGACCTTGGGTACGTGGTTGGTTCCCATTGCTCTTTGAATTGTCTTGTATCGTTAGTCGGTGTAAATTGGACGTGAGAACGAGGGCTTTAACAGTGCTGTTTGAAATGATAAAAAATCACGGCGAAGCGTTCAAAGTTCATTGGTGGATGGATTTATTCAACATATTGTTTCGTATATTCGATAACATGAAGTTACCAGAAGTGCAAACTGAGGTAAGTGGGCTATCGTTCGTTGAATCGCACTTTTTAAAATTGAAGATTCGAGTTGAACTTTTTCATATTAACTGTCTGTCAGCGCAATAAACGTAATTTGACAACATTGAGAAGTCTTTCATAGTGGATTACGATTCAAAACTGAAAATATCAAGTAATGAAAACTAGGGTTTGAAAGTCTCGCTAAAAAAAGTAGGTTTTATAGAAAAAAGAATTATGAATTTTTATGGTCACATTAATTGTCTGTAAATTTATATGCGTTAATAATATGTTATGATTGTATGAAATTTGTTAGTTGCTGATGAAATATTAGACAATATGAAATTTAAAAGCCTTATTTCTTCAAATGAAAATTTAATTAGGATGATAAAATATGGTGAATAAAATAATTTCAAATAAAATCAATGAAATTCTATAAAGTTGTAAAATAAAAGAAAAAAAACATAAACATGCGGATAATTTTTGTAAAAAGAAAAATTCATGCAAATTAGTAAAAAAAAAAAAAAAAAAAAAAGGGAAAAAAAGCTGTATTGGAAGTATTGTCAGGTCGATCCGCACCAAAATTAATAGCATGCTACAATAAATTATAATAAATATTTTTTTCAAATTTCGCACATATTTTTTCCAAAATTCCGCATTTTATAACCAATATAATTAATTTTATTTAAAAGAGAAAAAATCGACTGTTAATCTGAATGAGTAGCCATTATTGTTGGATGTACCCAAATTTATGACAATAATTTTTTCAATCTTTAAATTCACATTTTCTTCAATTACATCCTTCTAATTTTTTAATTTTTAAATATGAATAGCCTAGGACATTCTCCAGATGGTCAGGAACATTTTGAGCCTACTTTCATTAAGATCTGTAAAGTAAGATATTTGCTCTGAGCAAATGAAATTCCGTTAGTTCCGGAGATAGACATACCAAACATAAAAACCTCTTGCGTACGCAGTCGGTAAAAATGAAAACTAGCGTAGCAAGCCTCGCTAGAAAAAGTAGGTTTTGAGAAAAAAACATTATGAATTTTAATAGCCACATTAATTGTCTTTAAGTTCATATGTGTAAATGGTATGTTATGGTTGTATGAAATTTGTTAGCTGCTGACAAAATATTAGACAATATGAAATTTAAGAGTATTATTTCTTGAAGAGAAAAAT
Organism: Ericerus pela; assembly: GCA_011428145.1. Lineage (NCBI taxonomy): Eukaryota > Metazoa > Arthropoda > Insecta > Hemiptera > Coccidae > Ericerus > Ericerus pela. Next base: position 318,275 of record WOFM01000552.1, read on the forward strand.
TGATTAAGATGATACAGTATGGTAAATGATCATATAATTTCAAATCAAATCAAATAAATATAATAAATTTATAAAATAAAAAAAACTTACCGCAGCAGCTGCTCCGTTAGCAAAAGTAGATTTAAAAAAAAAAGTGAAATTAGTAGTCACTAAAAAGTTATTAACAGATCGTAATAAATATTTGTTCCGAATTATGTTCCTATTGGTCCAAAATTAAGCATTTTATATGCAAAATAAAAACGAAAATAGTCTTACCGGAAGTACCGCGCGACCGATCGCCTCCAAAATTGTTAGTTAATTTTAATATTTGTTACAAATTTCGTAGCTATTGATCAAAATTTGATAATTTAGTAAACAAAACAAAAACGAAAATAGCCATACCGGAAGTACTGTACAGCCGATCCGCAACAAAATCAATAGGTCAGGTTCTTGGCTTAGTACTAATGTTTGTTCTAAATTTCGTGACTATCGGATAAAAACTGTTACTTGTACCGTCGTAACAAGAAATTGGCTTTTTTATATATACATATATGAACTTCAGTTATTAATGCCAAAATTTTTTTTGAGTCGTGAAACGAAAAAAATAACCTACCCCCACCCCCACCCCCAGGACGTTCCATGACACCAAAATTGATAAGTAGATTTTTAATAGAAAACCTCTTAAAAATAGCAGTATCGGAAGTACCGTCGGTAGCATACTATAATAATTTATAATAAATATTTATTCCGAATTTTGTGGCTATTGGTACAAAATTGAGCATTCTACAGCCAAAATGAAAACAAAAATGGCGGTACCGAAAGTACTGTCTGGCCAATCCGCATTAAAATCAGTAGGTCCTGTCCTTGGCATGTTAGAAATGTTCGTATCAAATTTCGTGATTATTGGATAAAAATTGCGACCTGTACCGTTGTAACAAGAAAACGGAGTATATATATGAATTTGAGTTATTGGTGCCAAAATTTCCCTAAGGTCGTGAAACGAAAAATTTACCCACCCAAAACCTTGGGGGCTAATATCGCACCAAGCTTAATAAGTAGATTTTCTAAAGAAAACTTACTTGAAAATGTCTAATGGTGTGGCGAAGAATGATTGTTTTATGCGGTATTTCCGTTTCAGAAAGCAGAATGGATGACTACAACTTGTAATCACGCTCTGTATGCCATCGTGGACGTGTTTACTCAGTATTTTGACATCCTTGGTCCTATATTATTGTCTGATTTATACGCTCAGCTGCACTGGTGTGTTTTACAATGTAAGTATTTTAACATGTGTTATTTATTTTTTTGAAACCCTGAACAATTAATGTTCCAATCCATCAAAATAATAAGTTCGTTCTCATTTCGATAAGAATAATAGTAAAAGCCAATTTGGGTAGTATCTGTGTGTTTGTTCTTTTTCTTTTGTGACCCCTTATTCGTTTTTTTCTGAATGTTCTTTTTTGTTTTAGGTTGTGTTATTGAGGCAACCAACATAATTCGCCCATTTTATTTTCTGACGTTTCCCCCACCCCTAAAAAAATGACGCTCTGAATCCGCCGATGTTAAATTTACTTCCGATAATTCTGGATCTTTATTTTTACTTGTGTTGACTAGTTTCTTTAAATTACATTTTTGCACATGAATTCCAGGTTGATTTAATTCTTTCGATGCTTAGTTGTTTTTGTTCATGGCATGATTGTTTTCTGTAATTAAAACAAAAATTGATTTCAAAACATATCAAGCTGCGTGTATTTTATTAAACACGTTTATTTATGTGTGATATTTTCTTTTTAAGTTTTTCAGATTTGTCCTGTGAATGTTTTAAATAAAACTAAAAATCTAATTGTCGCGATATTAAAGCATTTTAAACCTAGTTAAAGAATTTAATTATAGAAAAATAATTTCAAAAGAAACTAATTTGTCCGTGAAAATCTGTTTATTCAATTTTATTTCAATTACATTAATGCCCTGTCGATAGTCTGAAATGAGCGAATTACAAGTAGGGTATTCGCATTGATCTTAATAACCAAATACTGGTTATAATACACTCAATAAAATGAATTAATATGATGTGTTAAAATTAGAATATACCTTCAGATACCATCATACGCATATGGCGGTCATGTATAAGCCCTTATTACTTATATTAGTAAATCCCTCTATTTCGTCTTGTTAGTTTTTTATTTTTTCTTCTTAAATCCCTAATTTTGTTTATTTTTTCTCTCCAGCAAATGAACAGTTAGCACGGTCGGGCACGAACTGTCTCGAAAACTTGGTTATTTCTAGTGGCCAAAAATTTAACGACGAAATTTGGGATAACACATGCAGCTGCATTCGCGATATGTTCAACTGCACCATTCCAAACGAACTGTACGCCACTCCTACCGAAACAGTGCCTGTAAGTACTTTCGATTAGTAATATCATATTTAGTGTATTATTGACGAGAATTATCGATTACCATGAATAACTTTGTCGTTCCCTTTCAGTGTAAATCCGCTCTGTTCTTTTTACCTGTTATTGTCGTACGCTCTGAAATCAACCAATTTCTTAATATTTAATTCAAATGAAATTGATTTTATTGATTCATCATTCTTATTATATACTTGATGTTTTGCTCCTGTTTCATCAAACCGATTCATGTGTCTTTTGTTAGCCGTTAGTCTGATTAACCTCTTTTCTCACTTGCAAAAAACTGGAATTTTGAAAGACTATGAAAATGATTCACATTCATTATTAGTATTTTTAATCTTCGTGTATTTTAGATTGTTTCTTATAATAAGGGAATCTATCATTTTCGTTATAGTACTCGTTGGTTACTCAAGTGTATGATTTTTTTCTGATTGTAGGATCCTGAATCTCCTACCGACGACGAAAAATCGCGAATGCGATTGAAACGTTCGAGCAGCATTGGCAGTAACTTAAGTGTGATTTCTGGTTCTAAATTGGATGATTTTTCGTCCAAAGTAAGTATTCTAACGGTAAAATAGACAGGTTTTACATTACAAACCCCGTATAGTTCTCTTAGATCCACTTTTTTAAATCCATGTCATATTTACACCGACAAATAAGTTGATCAGTAAGAAATCACTACAGCTTTAATTATCCATCTAAAATTTATACGTTTGCCTAAATATTCATAAATCTTGCTTTATTGTTCAGCAGTATTTCACCTCATACCTTTTTTCCTACTGATATAGGTACTTGGCAAGTATATGTTAGTAAACTCTGTGATGGGCCTTCGTATTACATTGTTATCACTTAAAAATGTAGTTTGACACTAATACTTTTGTGACAGACCTCAGCTTCTGCTCTTCGCATCAAGTGCATTGTTCAACTAGAATTGATCCAGACAATCGATAATATTGTTTTCTATCCGGCCACGTCACGTAAGGAGGATCAAGAGACTTTGGCTTTGGCGCAGGTAAACGTCTGCATATTTCAGTTGTAGTCGTTACTAAGAGTCAATGTCTTCGAATTAAGTTGCATTTTTCTGTCATTGTAGGCAGACATATCGCAACAGGAAACGCATCTCGCTGACCAGCAACGAGAAGAGCAGGGCATGTACCGAAATTTAAAGACTAAACAGCTGTTTATGCTCACCGAGTGTCTTATTATGTCGCATCGATTCGCACGAAGTTTCAACGCCGAAAATGGGGCACTCTCCAAGAGTGGTATGTATAAGCGAAAATATTTCCCGCCCAATCAATCGATTAGGCGCAGCTGTCTTCTAGTCTACTCGACATGGTTTCGTTCGACTTGAAATTTGCTATTTGTTTTTCTGTGGTGCGTTTGCAGGTACCAAAGGAGTATGCCAGCCTACATTATTGCTGCAGGAGACGCAGAGTTTGGCGTGCACGCTGAGAATTCTGTTTAAGATGAGCGCCGATGAATCACGTAGCGAAGATTGGCCGCAAATACATAACGAGCTAACGAGCGTGTGTAAGGAGGCTTTGACTTATTTTTTGACCCTGCAGCAGGAGGCGCACCTGGAAGCTTGGACGTGTTTGCTGCTGCTGATGATCACGCGCATTTATAAAATGCCTAACGATAAGGTGAGCATGGTCGTTTTTTATTGATCGTAAGATTCTTCACTTTTTCGTTGATAAATCGAGAAAATTGAATGAGGCCTCCGATATATTGCGATACTATCCTCAAATCGTGATTGGGAATATTTTGTTTTAGCTTTTGATTAATTTCTTTTGTAAAAATGATACACCGCTAAAGCTGTTTATTCTGCGGTTTTACGACGTTCAAGTGTTATATTATTTTGGATGGCAAATTTGAAATTCGAATATAAGCATATTTAAGATTATTTTCGTGGAATGCGACAGCTGGTGGTCATACAAGAGAGTTATACTTTTTATCTCTTTAAATGTATTACTTTGCCTAAAGCACATTGTTTCATCGCAGTTATTCCACATTTTTTTATGTTGTGCCTTGCAAGTTGCGTGTTCTCAATGTTTTGGTGTCCAGTATTTCATCTCTGTATTACTGTTACTATTGATATGAAATAACTATTCTCCACATCCGAAATACTGCGATTTTTCCTATTCGAAGTGTAAATCAATATTATAATTGTTGTCCGTCTTCGGCTAGGCCTACAAAACCAATTGCAAGCAGTAACAGCAGATTCAGACCAGTGTAAGCGAACGTATGTGCCTTTAAAACTCTGCAGCAAAATGATATTAACGGTTAATTTGTTGTTTTTGCTGTTTGTTGTGGAATGTGAAAACAAGTACTTTTTCTATATTTTTGATTTTTGCTAATATTTTCTTCAACTTTGATGATGCGAACTTAAAACTTTCACAATTAGATTTCTCTTTAAATTTTGACTCCAAAAAGCTATTATCGCTGTTTTAAAAGTGTGGTGACGGGTGATCGTTGACGAATGAATGTATTATCCACTCGTCGATCATCTGGAGGGCCAGTGGACTTATAGTTCATAAACTACCTTTTTGCACTCAACTGCTTTACATTTTATCTGTACTGGCAAATTTCATACTGAGCTAGGCTCACACATATACACATGTACAAGAAGAACATGCTCCACCTTCTACTTTATGTGGTGTTGTATACATCTACGCACACACCCACAAAAAGAATAATGGCATTCTTTTGAGTATTCTTTTAAGTTACAAAAATAAAATTTGTGTATATTTTCCTATGTGGCAGTTGCAAAATGAATATCCTGTCAGCAGCTAGTCAATAATTTTAGTTGGTAATTTCAATTATCATTTTTTCATAATTTTGTTCTTTTGTGGTGTCCGATATATTTAAAAAAAAAAGAACTAATTTAGGTAGGTACTTTATTATTTTATTCGACTTGTAAAAACCATAATAATTCGCTGTAAATCAGGAAGAAGTAAAATGAATTCTTCATTTCTACATAGTTCCCAGTTTTATATGAGCTACTAGAAGAAAAATTTCAAAAATTTAAATTTTACTAGCTCGGTATCGCACTAGCCTGTTAGTGAACTATTATCTAGGTATAGTACCGCGTACCCATCCACAGAAAGTTAGTTTAGTAGCACTGCCGAAGTAGCTGGCTACTAGCTTGAAAACTGGCCTGCTGTGAACAACCATTCGTCAGACTGATGTTATGTTTGAAGCCAAACAGAAGTTGTTTCAACTCGAAAATAAAAAAAATTTACATACGTGTAGTATTAATCCAAAATGAAAGCGATTATACGTGTTCGAAAATGAAAACGTGGACGAATGGAATGAAACAAAAAAAGAAAAAGAAAATGGTTGCTGCGCAATTGGATCATGTTTAAGACGCGTCCCTTTGAATGTGTCTTTCTCCCAACATTTATGGCGTTTAAAGCATTGAAAATTAAAAAAAGTGTCTGCTGGCTAAAATTAGCCGTTAGAAATATGAAATTTCTAAATTTCGTTTGTTTTTGGTGTAAATAGGTATTAGGTTTGGAAGCATGCATTATCGTATTCTTAAACTAGCTGTACGATTATTGTGGTGCGAAAATGCATTACAGTTCGTCATAATTCGTGAAAACGCTACAAAATTGTGAAAATTTTTCTGCAGTGAAATAAAAATGAAATTTGGTCAGAGAAAAGTTGATAATTCCACTGTCCATAAAGATATTCGAGCTATTCGTTCAGATGTCTACTGCGTTTAACATTAATGATGTTGCATTTTTACGCGTTCCAGTTCAAGTTACACGCATCTAGCTTGTATTCGTTGCTGTGCGAACTTATGTACCTGGACCTAAAACCTGAATTGCGTTCGGTGCTACGACGATTTTTCCAACGCATCGGTACCGTTTTCAGTATCACGTAGCCGTGAATGCGATATTATAGCGATTTTCTAGTTAGTACTTATACATATTGTTAATAAGAAGAAGTGTACGACGCATTTATGGGTACATAGAAAATTGTGCCAATTAACGGAAAAGAGTGCATTGCAAATGCTTGTTATATGTATAAAAAAAATAAGTCGCCTGTTGAATGCCTACATTTTTCTTTTTTCTTTTTTTTTCTTTCGATCTTGTTTGGGAAAAGTGTGAAAATTTATCAATTATCTTGATTAATTGTTTTTAAATTTATCGCGAACAAATAAGCCTTCGACGTAGGCCATTTAATTTTTCGGTACGATCGTACATGTGATAGTTTTCTCTCGTAAATTTAAAAAATATTATTTCGTTAACTTTTTTTTTTTTTTTTTTTTTTTTTTTTTCGTATAAAATTAGTGAATTAATTTATTCTCTAATTTCTTTTTGATTATTCGTTCAGTTACCATAATGCTTACGATGGTAAATATTCGTTTTTCTTCACGAAGATGGCTTAGGTGCGAATATCTTTCGTATCGAATCCTAATTTGTTTAATTTCTCACGCCTCGTAATAGTTGCCCATATGCCCAACAATGAGAAACAGTCCCTCAAGCGAGGAACTCGCACAGTTCTTCCTATTTTGCACACTTCGCTTCAGTTCTGTATTTCATTCCCCCAGAACTAATGTTAGCGAAGCGATTTGTATTATTTTTAGATAAAATATATTGTCGAGTTTTGAATTGGTAAAAATAATTTTTATCACCGTCGCCACCGCCCGTTTTTCAAAATTTACGTCTGACCCGATGTTGTGAATTAGCATTTCCTCTAAAAGGCTGTTATTTTTATACATAGTTTATGCGTGAAAGTACTCACGTTGCTCGTTTTCGTGTCTCTGACTGTACTGCTGGTGCTGTAATAATCGAACCCATGAGGCCCGAATTTTATGCGAAGCTCATTTTTTGAAGAAGTAACGTTCGATCGACTTACACCAGTTGAAGATGGTAGAGCTGCGATTCGTTTCTGTGTAGGTTATGTACCACAGCGTTAAATTAGGTTACGAATAGTTGTGTTGTGTACGTTGCTTGAAAGATTTTGTCATATTCAAGGGTAAAAACTGCGTTAAAGTAATGTCAGTAGGCGCACAAATTGATGTAAAATTTTTGTCTACCTTCACTATTCGCACCTTAACAGGTGTTTGCCTTCTTTGTTCTTTGCACGTATCCATACCACAGTTTTTCTGACGAGCTCGTTCGAATGGATACTTCGCGCAAGCGGGTGAATGCGTTAATGGTCGTTGTTAATTAGTCGAAACGTTATTTTGGAAAACTATTACAAGAGCAATAAGCCGACGATATTTGGCTCACCTTATGCATTTCTAAATCTCTTTTTTACGGCGATTCGCAAAGCTTTCACTCTTTGGGATTTATTCAAAGTCGAATTTTTTTCATTCGCCTCATTGTGAGATTTTTTAATTTTTTTTTTTTTTGTTACCTACTGGTTTACTAAATGAATCAATGAGTCATAAATGTTCTTTTTCCTTTTTTGACGATTTTGTCTTTTTGTTTCGTTGAGACCGAAAAGTCAGCGTCAGTACTTCGGCCTTATGCGTGTATGTACAGTTCAGTATATTTGTTTTAACGATTAAGTTTACTACCAGTCATTGTTTATTTGTATTTCCATTTATTTTATGGATGTAATCCCATTGTTATTCTTTAAACATGAAAGATGAAAAAAAAAGTTGGAACGTTTATTGTTTTATTTTTTGTGGACGTCTTGATACTGAATAAACCTTTTCTTTGTACTTGATAAAAAAGAAAAGATAAATCAAAATAATACAATCATAAGTGAAACCAACGAGCATAGTATTAATGCCCAAATCAAGTAGCTGCTGTTTCACAAAAAAATAAACACAAATTAACTTATATAGCTATGAATTTTTTTTTTGTTCTAAACGTGAATAGGAAATAATATTTTTCGCAAACGTAGAACTGGGTTCGGATACAGTAGGATTCATGATAAAGGTTTCCCATTGACATTCGATATGAAAAATAATTTTCGATTTTTGATGTAACCTTAATTCATCAAACCAACTAACAACTGCTGTAAAATAACATAATGAGGCATGGTTATATCAACTTTAAACTAACTAGGTTTAATTGATAAGACCCGTGGTAAAATAAAGTTAAACCCTACTCACCGGCAGTTTAAATATTTGGTGCAATCGGGCTCGAGTGCTCAGTGTTTTGAAAAAAAAAAGAAAAAAATTGATGCAAAAAACGTTTAAAATATGGACAAATTTATTTTTTATTAAACTTATTTCCTTCTCGTACTACAAATAAAAAATAAATAAAATAAAATAAAAAATTCTAGCGCAGAAAACCACGCCAGAAAATTTATGTTTTCTTAACCAAAAGAAAAACTAAATAAAATATAAATAAATAGGTACGGTAAAAAAATTAGAGTATCAACATTATTTGAAAGAATAGGTGAAAATTACGTGTAATGAAGTGTCAAGGAAATTCATGCTGACAATGAATAATTTTATTGTGAATTTATAAAATAAGAAAGCGAGTTATCAAATGATTCCTCAAACTACGCCTACACTGCCAACAACAAGTCGCAGAAACAAAATATTTTGTTTCTGCTCTTTGATGTTGACAGCAAATTTGAACTGGTTTGAACTTCGAAGTTGCTGTTGCTGCTTTCTGTTGGCTATGTCGGCGTAGCTTTAGGAAATAAAATTATAACAGCAAGCCTGCTTTACAACCAGTAACGTATTGAAAGATTTTTTTGGGAGATAGTCTTAGGTGAAAATTCCGACTTCTGGGCCACATACTCAAAGAAATGGTTGACTATAAAGAGAAACAACAAATTTGACATAATTTGCCGACTGGTTTGCAGATATTGGGGGGTGTGAAACCGCCAAACCACACCTTGGTACGCCCCTGTTTCCAACCGATTTCGTTGTTTCATCTGCAATTAATTCTCTCTTTTTAGAAATAATATGAGATTTTTTCAAGTCACTTCTGCGAATGAACCGTTGAGCCAATTAAAATTTAATTTTGAAGAGTGTTAAAATATAATATATTCAATGTCGGTGCCAAATTTCATGCAAATTGCTTGAAATTTAAAAAATTTAATATTCATTCAAACTCGAAAAATGCAATATAATAGGATGCACTAAATGTAACATCCGGCCAGTTTAGACCAAAAATAATAAGCTTCATCTTTGTCCCGAGTCAAATAAATGTATTAAATTTTAAGACTATATATGGTTCAACAATTGCAATCAGTATCATGTCTCATAGAATTGTGTATACTACCGGGTGACCCAAAAGTCATACAATCCAAACCTTCAAATGTAAAAAATTTTGAAAAAAGATACAAGGCTGAATCTTGCCAAAGTTGCAGAAGTCGGTTACTCAATTATTAATGCAAAGTTACAGATCTGTATCTGTAATAATCTAAATTTGAGGAATTTTTGATTTTTAATTACAATTTTCTCCGTTTGAAAATTAAATTAAAAAAATTTTTAGTGGTAGAAGTTCTCAAAAAATTCTGAAACTTGGTTAGTACAATATAATTTTATAAAAAAGTAAATTAGAATATAACTTTTTTTTTCTTATTTGCTTAAATTAATTGCAAAAGTTTTACAGATTTTTCACTTTTTATAAGTTTAGCATTTGGTCTTGCAGTCTTCTACACACAAGTTTTGATGTTAATCTTGGTTTTGCCTTAGTTTTCAAATCTTTCTTTAATCTTGATTTTTTTTTTAAAGATTTTTACTAATCATTAATGCTGATAGTAAATGAAACTCATACTCGTAGGTAAATTCATTTACTCCAACAGTATGAAAGAGAAAAAATGAACAGAATAGGTACTTGTACCTCTCTAGATGCCCTTTTGCAAATTATTTAAATAACCAGATTCCATAATTTTATAGTATATTCATGAATCATACTTTTTCTCAAGATTTGTGCTTAGCCATTGCCAATCAGTCGAGTGGTGGCTTATCATAATTGATTTGGGTTGTGTAAAGATTACAAGAGTTACATTGAGACCAGTTTTGATCATAACCAAGTGTCTCACTTGACTGGGCTGGAGTATTCATTACTTTCATCGAAATGCATGCTTTTTTTATGAAAGTTTGAAGACAGTTTTTCTTTTAAATAGGTACTTGCCTATCTAAAAGTATTTCTTTTTTTAGCTGAACTGAGTCATAGTGCCAAGGAAAAACGTTTCAAACTTTCAAATTCAGTGTATTACCTACCTGGGTAATTCGTTGAACTTTCTTATGAAAATTAGATAAGATCCGAAAAAATCTCAGTTGGTACATTTATTAGAATAACTACGAAAGAAAGTATTCCCCAAATGGTCTTTGATGTTCTAACTAATTCTGTCGAGCAGTACCTGATTTTTTGTACCTTTTTTTTACTTTATTCACGATTCTGTTCTTACTTCTTTGTTATGCTTCAGTTACTCTACCTATTCTAGAAAAACTCCATTTTCAGTTAATTCCTCAATCTTGGTTATGATTTGGTGCCATCCTGTAGCTTTAAGTAGGTAGGTATTTTAAAATTCATTCCTAATCTCGAAATTTTTATTTTTCATGTTAGACTATATGCCGTAAGTACCTATCAGTATGAATATACTGTAGTAAATGTAACATATTTTCAACCATTTGTTACTATAATAAGAAGCTCGACAATGTATTCGGAATTTTGATTACTGATTACTGCAGAAAAGCCGGTGAACCATATTTTGCGGTGAACGAATAATTTTTCGTGGAGGCAAAATCAATTTTTGCTCTTTTCTTCTTTTTCTTTTCACTTCTGTATATTTCCTCTGCTGGTTTTTGCACGTCTTCATTCGTAGGCTGTGGTTCATGAAATAGGACTACCTCGACAACGTCGTTTTATTAACGGGTACCCGTATTAATGTAAATAGGTGAAAAACGCAGCACCCTTATTGGGTTATATGAAGGTACTTATGTATACACATATAGGTACATAGCACGGTAACGATGCGATGGTTTCTTCTAGAATTTATTCTCGCCTGGAGAAAATGACGCCACTTTTTCGCCAACTTTGATGAGAACGCGCGCGTCGTTAGAAAATTTTATTTTAAAGCGAGAGAGAGAAAACGGAAAGTTTAGCATATTTTAATGAGAGTCGAGTCAGTCGTCTGCTCTCTTTTTGTCTTCCTCAGTTTAATATTATCGGTATATTTTTACCTAGTTTTCTTGCGAACGGGGTATCAAAATTGTCCTCACTAAATGATTAGGGGTGGGGAAGATGAATATTATCCGTTTCATGAGAGAAGAAAACGATTGGTGCCGTTTTCCCATTTTGACCTAATTACTTTTTTTCTTTTTTTTTTTCAGCGTTTTTCCATAACCATACGCAATCATTTCAATGGCGTGTGTAGCAACATAAGTTACGTTGATGTATAATGGTTTGCTTTCCTTCCCGACCAAAGGTACTGAGATATAGACCAGCTTAAAAATTTTGACCTGTACGAATTTTTTTCTTTCTCTTCATAGAATAACTCTACAAACCTGAAATTTTGACTGATAATAGCGATGGTATTAAGCAATCTTCTGAACGTTTTTCGGTGCAAAATCTCACTTATGGCCAGAGGGATCGACATTAATATAAAAATAAAGGTGAAAAAAATGAGGTTTTTCTAATTTTATGGAAAAAACTTGGCCGATAAACTGAGCATTTTTTTTTTTTATGATTTACATAATGTTTTATGTCTCATGTATGATTACCTCCCCATCCACCCACCTTCTATCATTTTCCTTAGTAGTCAAATTTAAAAAAAAATTATTATTCCTTTGTGGAATACCTTATATCGTGGAAAGTAAACCAACAACAGAAGGTGTTCAACAGAACAATTTGCGTGTTTTTAGCTAAATACCTAAGCATGTACGAGGGAGCCAAGACCTCTGCAAACACTGGTGATTTAGCCGAAGATTTTCTGGTCTTATATACCCGGCTCCCTACACGCACACATACACATCTATGTATTAATTATGTAGGCTACTGTGTAGATAATTATGTTGTACTTTACAGTTGCCATAGCAATGCTAAAGTATGGAGAATGTATCTCTGTACCGGCTCATAACATCGCGAAGATTTTTATCTCTTGATCTGTCGCAGACCGAGATTTGTAACTTGTCTATCTACAAAGATAAGCAAGTACAAACAAACATACATTTTCGTTAAAAGTGCAATGCACTATTATTTGTCACCAAAAATGACGACTGTTGCTGATAGGCCGAGCCTATAACCTCATACGAGTATTGATTAATCCCAACATCCTCAAAATTGAATCTTTTAAGAATGAAAGTATAAAATATGAAATCATCTCTACACCCTAACCACCAGTTTTAATATCAACTTGATCTAATCGAATGCGTTTTTGATAGGGGGACTGGTTATATGCCCCCATTAGACATGTTTTTTTCTGAAACATTTTAATAATCAAGTGCCCCACTTTTCCTGAGTTATTTATGCGCACCTTCCTCAGGGCTGCTGTGAGGCCACTTTAGGAATTTCAATTAATAAACAACATAGTTTTATGCAAAAAAATGTGGGAAAATGTTTAGATTGATGATGCATAATCAGAAATATTTGTAATTTACATATTTTTCAATGTTACTATCTTCAAAATGTCAAATAACGTCTAAATTAAAGTTTTTAATGCTAAATTTTACACTTTATGGCGCTGAAAAATCCATTCTGTAATCATAAGTTTATCCAGAATCCAAATAATTTAGTTTATATAATTAAATCTTTTCTTCCTTTTATGGTTTGAAGGAAAGGGAAATTTTCTTCTTATTTGATACATTGCCTATCTCAGTAATTACCTGAAAAAAGACTAATAAAATGAAACAATTAATGCTAGGACAACACAAAAATCTGTTTATGTAAAAATTGGGAAGTGATAACAGTTTTTCTTCATGAACCAAATAGCTGAAGTAACTCTAAAGCAAATAATATAGATATGAGATAACTATTGGTAGTCATTGATAAGAAGGACTAAGTATATTTAGCTATCAATAAGCAATTCTGTTAATAATAACTATCAATAATTTCTAAATTTCAGATTTTTGCAGTAAAAATTTTCAGTTTTAAACACGAAAAAATAAATTGTATTCTTGATTGAAGATGCCTATTAGAATGTTTTATCACTTCACTTCATCTGCCTAATTATGTATAAGTTCGGAGATTTCTCTTTTTTGTCATTCTTTTTGCAAGTATGTTATTAATAATTTTTCAGTCGGAGGAGGGAGGAGGGAGGAGGGAACTATCAATAGTTAACGACACTTTCAACAAAAATATTGATCTATCGATGTTTTAATGCTCAAAATTGATTTTCTAGTACTGTTTTGCTCTCCAGTATTCATGAAAACTACATAACCAGTATACACCAAACTCTTATTAGATTTGGTCCCATATAAAGAATACCTTTCATGAAAATTTTAGCCCTACACCTAGCTTTTATAGTTTTCTCAAAACCATGAACAAAAAATTTTGTCCCACAATTTTACTTTTCCAGTTTTATCAGAACTACCAAATCAATAGGCACCAAATTTCTATCATACCTGCACCAATATAAGGAAAATCTACCGTAAAAATTTCAAACCAATCTCTTTGGTCATTTTTTTAGAATTCTGGAAAAATGACTTTTCCAGAAATTTTTTGTTTTCCAGTTTTCGGCATCAAACTTCTTCCAGATCTCCTCCAATATGAAAACTATCTTTGGCAAAAATTTCAGCTGTATTCATTTTGAAGTTTTCTCAAAACTTGTGAACAAAAAATTTTGGACGATACATACATATGTATATATACCATACATAGATACAGTGTATCCGAAGAAATGTCGGAAATATTTTGGTGGTAGATAGTATTTGATGAGACGAGCAAAAATGTTATGTCCACATTTTCTCTGCAGGCCGTATTAAAGAAGCTACTCAAGGTTACAGTTTTTTCAAAAATTTCGACTGTTCTACATTTTACAAGATATGTGCAAAAAGAAGATTGAGTCCATAAAACCATGAATTTTATTTTTTTCACAAATAAACATCATCCCAACAAAATACTTCCCCTGAAAACTCACAGGCTATTACAAATGATTTTTCCACCATTTAAAACAATGTTTCCAACCCTTTCTTTTTAGATTCTTTATTTTCAAGGTCACAGTAATTTGAATCAACATCACACCACCCAGATAGTAACTATATATGGATTCTGATTTGCGTGAATAGGTAATGGTCACACTTTGTCTGGTTTTACAGAATTGAAGGGTGTAAGTCACAACAATGTTTGGTAATACTCTACACAATGCTGTTCCTGCTACCAAGAGAGCTGTTTGAAAATAATCATTTCCCACACTTCGTATTATCGAAGTTTTTTAAGAAATTCAAATGTTGTTAGTTAATTGAAAATATAATTAACTACTTCCCAACAATACAGGCTTTTGCTCAACAGGCAACAATGGAATAAGCTTACAAATCAGAGGTGTATGACTATATCTACGAGATAACAAATTAATTCATGAAATGCGCTGAATTGCAGCTGTGCGCCTTCCTTGAATGTTTATGTAAGCTTTCTTTAAACTGTGTTTACACCAAATGAACAAGCCAACAAGAAATTGTTTCTTGCTCGTTTGGTGTAAACAACCATCAAACAAACAAACAAGAACAAACGAAATTTGCTTCCCAAGCAAACAGCAACAACATCCTGTAACCTTGAGAATAAAGGAAAAGATCAACAAATAGCGAATGTTTGGTGCAAAGGCACCTTTAAACTGTTTAAATATTGATAAATTGAATAATGTGCATATTCCTACTGTAGCCATTCCACCATTTTTGTCAGTGTTACCTAATTATTTTTATTTAGTATTTTTTCTCAAATGTTGCATTATCTTTCATAGAAAATCCTATTGAAGTTTCTATGGTTTACTTTTTATTTCCTTGGAAAATACAACTATTGCATTTAATGCAATAGCGGGACCTTGGGGTAAGGCCCTTTACTAGCAGGTATGTGCGTGAAGGTGATAAGAGATGAGCAGCCAACTTGTGTTATTCTGTTTTTCTAAAGAATAGATAGTTTTTCATGAATTTTACATTGTTTATTATTACTATATATATATATATATATATATATATATAAAATTAATAACAAAATGGCGGTTCATCTCTTATAACCCTCATGCGCATACCTGCTAATAAAGAGCCTTACTGAGGACAGGATCTGTGGAAAAGCGCCAATCCTGAGTTTTAGATCACAAATATATAGGTCATTCAAATTCTGTACACAATATATAATTATATATATATATATATACACCGGGTGATTCACCTGGGTGATTCACATTTCGACGCACCATAGGGATTTTCCATTTGGTGCATCAAAATTGGAATCACTGTAGAAAATACCATTGTCAATTCACATTTCCATGCAACAAAAATGCATTTTTTTAAAATTGAAAAATTCGAATAATCTTCAACAAATTAACTTTTAATGTATGAAATAACAACTGGAAAAACAAAAAACGAACAAATATTATCGAATTAAAGGTTCAAACAATTCTCCAATGGCATGAATACAATAGAAATAAATAGTGAAAAAGCAAAAAACAAACAAAAAATCAAATTAAGTGTTCAAACAGTCCTCCATTAGCATGCACACAATAATTCAAACAATTATAAAACTCTTCTTGTACATTTCAAAGGTCCCTGTGACTGATATTATTACAGCAAAGCTCAACAGCCTCACGTAAATCAGCCAGAATTCCAAAAGGGCTAAGCTTATTATAAATTACACTAGAAATATGGCCCCATAAATAAAAATCGCAAGCATAATTATTGTGTGCATGCTAATGGAGGACTGTTTGAACACTTAATTTGATTTTTAATGTGATAACATTTTTATTTTCTATATGGGATCTGTTTTCGAATTCGATGTTTCTTTATTTTCCTATTTTTTCCACACATCGATAAAATATCGATATTGGTTTACATGCATTTTCCATTTAACATCGAAAAATATAGATTTTTTTATATATCGAATTTTTATAATCCAGATCGATATTTATTTATATGTATTTCTCATTTAACAACGAAATCGAATTTTTATCAATATATTAAGTAGCTAAAATATTTACTGGAAGAAAATCGGTCGGTGAATCGAGTAGAATCCATCTTGGATTAAAGTCAAATAATATGAAAATGTTATCACATTAATTGTAATCAGCTTCAGCCACTGATACTGACGACTAGTTTGTTTGTTTTTTGCTTTTTCACTATTTATTTCTATTGTATTCATGCCATTGGAGAATTGTTTGAACCCTTAATTCGATAATATTTGTTTGTTTTTTGCTTTTCCAGTTGTTATTTCATACATTAAAGGTTAATTTGTTGAAGATTATTCGAATTTTTCAATTTTAAAAATATGCATTTTTTTTGCATGGAAATGTGAATTGACAATGGTATTTTCCAGCGATTCATATTTTGACGCACCAAATGGAAAATCCCTATGGTGCGTCAAAATGTGAATCACCCGGTATATCCATGTATAAAATTTTTCTTTCTCACTTTTTAGGAGTCTGTGGAGCCTCCACTGTTTGACCTATGACAATAAAACTGGGGATAATGTCAGAAGATTTCATCGGTTATACATTCATATTGAATCTTTCTGAAATTTCTCTACTGGTTTTGAAGAGAGGGGTTCTTAAAGTTTTGCAAACCCACCATGTTGTCATTGCGATAACTCCAGTAAATTATATGATTTTAACTGGAAATTTTTATGAAAGATGGAGACTATTAGGGACTGCTTTGGTTTTGAGGTTGAGTGAAATTAGTTCTGGTTTTTGAATGGCAGCCATTACAAAATTTAACACTTTTAGAAATTACACAGTTATGGCAGTTAATGGGCGTGGGAGAGACAATTAAAAGGAAAAAATCACATTTGAACAGAATTTTATCCTCAAAGATAAACACCGAATATTTTATTCAAAAATTTATAATTGTTGCGAGAGTAATTCATTAATTGAAGTTACCTCAACAAATAAAATTTAAGTAGAAATATTAATCTTTATTTAAAAGAGAAATTCAAATTATTACAAACACTTCAGAATTATACTTAGAACTATTTCTTAATATTAATAAGACCTAATGTCCATAACAGCTAGTATGAACCCTAACGTTTCTACTTGACTGTAGGTTTAGGAATGAACATGTCTTCGAAATGAAGATACGACATCACCTTCGTTTCCATTGTTTTAATCAAATATGGCCGACCAAAAAGGTGGCGTGATACAGAACATCCGCCAATTATGATGACACATTACAGTCAGCATATCTGGTGGTGTCTGATCGTGAGAAGCTAGGAAAGATATAGACAGCTATTATTCCGAGAATTAGGAATAATAGTTGTCTATAATTTGTTCGACACGTTTTTGTAGACAAACTGAATCGTCTGCAAAAACGGGACGGAACAATATTGGAAGTGGATAAAATTGTTACAGAATCCTCATCTCGTTTTACCTCACTGAAACATATTACACAGAAATCTACTCAATATGTTTTTCAAGGGACCACAGCAAAAAATTGTATTATGCTGGAAAATGTAATATATGGGAAATAGAAAAATTCACAATTTAATTGAATAAAACGATTTTAAGTGGTCAAAAATTCTGGTGTAATTTGTAATTAAATTCATTTCATATGACCAAAAGTGCAAAACTTTCAGCACTTTTTTTTAAACAGAACTTTGGATTTTAAAAGTGCCGCAATAATATTTTGTAAAGGTCATTGTGGAATACCTTGTCGTGAGAGATATTCTCACCAGAAGGAAATTCTACAGAATTTAAGCGTGTTCAGCCACTTCATACGAATGTATGGGCAAGCCAAAACCAAACCGAACACTGGCGATTTTAGAGCCGTTCTGTGAGTTTTTATACAGGTTTTGGCGGGTGCACACAAACACACGTACGTAGTAAAATACGTACGTTGTTTAAGTATGGCCAGGTCGCATCATCCCCTACTATCGTAGGTGGCGGCTGGCCGGTTCGTGTACGAATCGTGACATTGATTGATGGATGACGTCACGATTCGTACTCGTATATTATCTGCAAGTATTCGCAGGTAATTACGATCGAACGTAATTCTGTGTGTGTTGGTTTAACGTCGCAAGGACGATAAGTTGCCTGCCCTATGGGGCGGCGACTGTCGTCGAGGGGTCCAAGCCCCTATACCTCATACCGATGAGTCCCCACAGCTACTCCCCCCAGTTTTTGCGCCGCAAGAACGATCAAAAATGCGCAAGGCCTGGGGGACGTGCGGGTTTATTTTCGCCTCTGGTCGGCCTCCCACTTCGCCAGAGCACTGCCTACCGCGGCCCCAATGCACTCGTAGGATTCCCTACGGGCGTTTGCTCGGGCCAGGTAATTCGCCCGGCTGCCTTCACCCCTATGCCTCGGTTTCGTATTTTTCGTTTGAGCATAGGGGTGTCGACGGGAGTGAGGGGGTAGCGGACGCCTGAATGTCGGCTTCCTGTGCATCGGGGAGTTTGAGTTCCCCGCTGTCCAGGTGGCCATCTTCGCTCGTTCGTTCGCGGCCCTCTCTGCCGTAAACAGAAATCCCATACCTTCCTTTTTCTCCTCAGGTTTTGGCTCCGGCTTCGGGGGTTCCGGAGTCGGGGCCGTCTCCTTCGGGGATCGGGGAGGTGAGATGACCGGAGGTAGCGGAGTCGTCATTTCCGCCAGGACATCGTCAACCGGAGGAGCCGTGTCCATTAGCAGCTCCTCTTCGATCCTCTCCAACTCCGCCTTTGTTTCGGTCCTCTGCTGAGTTTTCGTATTCTCAGCAGATTTCCTAGCGAACTGGAAGTTGACGGACATCGGGATTGGAATTGGTAATCGTGACATTATAGAATGGGTTGTTTAGGAGAAGGCACCAAAAAATCTCAAGAAACACGACCAAGTAATTTGGTGGTTCTGAAACGGATGATTTTACCTCATTTTTCGATTTACCATTACAGTTATTTTTCTTTATTTTCGAATCTTCTTATCTGCACGTAGAGGGGATAGCGCTTAAAATTCTCGGCCGTATACAAGTTTTCCGGTTAAGTTCTGATCGGTTTAAGCAGAGTTATGCCTGAAATAAGCTCAGTGAATATAATTTTTCGAATTTTCAGTACAAAGGAATCTCCGTTTGTGACGTCACGTCGTAGAGATTATCTTTGTGTTTAACGGTACTCGCACGTTGCAATGTTTTGTTTCCGTATTGCACGTGGATTTGTTTATTCCTGTCTTCTTCTTTTTGTTGGCATTCCTCGTTTGCTTATCTCCGGAGTTTCTTTGTTTCGCGGAGTTCCGATATTCCCCGTATGTTTTTAGTGGGTTTCAACTTTTATTACGGATATTACTTTTTCGGGAGTAAATTTTATTTTCTTCGCATTAACCTCTCGGACGTGCGAGAAGGATGTGAATTTTTGCGTTTTTTAGTGCCGAGGGGCCTGCCTCTTTTACGTGGGCATAAGGGGGCCTCGGGATCAAATGTTTTGGTGATCACATCGTCCGAAAATTTTACTGTTTTCTTGGGTTTTTCTTGATGTGAGGTATTTTTCTCACATTTTTCGACGGATTCTTCCGTTTTTGTTTCGGAATTCGTCTGTATATTTTCTGGGTTCTCCTGTTGTAACCTTTTTATTCTTTTGTCGTCACTTACCAAGTACGCAGGCTTCAATCTGTCGATTGAAATTGTTCGAGGTTCGCCTGCAATGAGTATCACAAAGTTTTTCTCATCTCGTGATACTACTTTGTAAGGACCGGCGTATGGTTTCTCCAGCGCAGATCTCATTTTTTCGTCTCTAACAAATACGTGTGACGTATTGGCCAAATGTTTTGAGACGTAAATCTTGGGCTGGCCATGACGAGCTGCCTGTTTTAGGAAGTTATTGGCATCATTTCTTATGTTCTGTACCATTGTTTCGGGGCTAACTTCTTTCGATTTTGTGAAGAAGTCCCCTGGAAGGCGTAGCTCTTCACCGAACGCTAATTGCGCTGCAGAGTGACCTGTATCGGTTTGTAGGGCAGATCGAAGGCCTAAGAGGATGGTAGGGAGTATTTCTACCCATCTCTTAGTATCATGAGACATGATGGAGGCTTTGAGAGCTCTATGCCATCTCTCTATTTTGCCATTGGCTTGAGGATGGTAAGCTGTGGTATGACTGTGTTGAACACCAAGCTTATTTGCCAGCTCTTTAAAGAGCGAGCTCTCGAATTGGCGACCTTGGTCTGTGATTATGACTTCTGGTACGCCATACCTCGCAATCCAGGTATCGTATAACCTTGCAGCTACTGTTGGAGCTGACATCTCGTGTAGAGGGATTGCTTCCGGCCATCGTGTTGCCCTGTCTATTATCGTCAACAGGTATCTGTGTCCTTGAGATGGTGGCAATGGGCCTACCAGATCCATGTGAACCGTTTTAAAACCGCTGTGTTTGTTTGAATGATTTGAGGGGCGAGCGAGTGTGTCTTCCTACTTTGGATTCTTGACAGTTCAGGCAACTGCGAGCCCATTTGTTGCAGTCGGACTTCATTCGTGGCCATACAAATCTTTCTGAAATTAGTTTAGCACTACATTTTGGCCCAGCATGTGACAGATTATGTACACTGTTGAAAGCCAACCTGCGATATTTTACAGGTAGAAATGGCCTGTTCTTACCTGTGCTGATGTCACATGTTAATAAAACATCAGTACCGGGAATTTTTCGCTGTCTCAATTTGAGGGTAGTATCATCGTTCGATAACAACCCCTGCAATTCTGCATCCTTAAGCTGTGCTTTAGCTATTTCAGCGTAAGGCAATTGGACAGGAACCGAGATAGCTTCGATTCTACTCAAGGCATCAGCTGGAGTGTTAAGTTCTCCACTTATATACTGTATGTCGGTAGTTAGTTGACCAA
Source organism: Ericerus pela (assembly GCA_011428145.1). Lineage (NCBI taxonomy): Eukaryota > Metazoa > Arthropoda > Insecta > Hemiptera > Coccidae > Ericerus > Ericerus pela. The sequence continues at coordinate 339,520 of WOFM01000552.1, forward strand.
TATAGTCTAACTGTCGTGCTCTTCTCGGAGATGCCGGTTCTGCTTTTTGTGTGAAGGCATATGTTATGGGTTTATGGTCAGTATACACAGAAAAACATCTACCCTCTAACTGGTGCCTGAAATGCTTCAACACAGCAAAAATTCCGAACAATTCCCTATCGTATGTGCTGTAATTCTTTTCTGTTTTTGAGAGCTTCCTCGAGAAGAAAGCTAGCGGTAATTTGATGTTGTTTGAGTCCAGTTGGTACAGAGTTGCACCAATAGCAAAATCTGATGCATCGGTACTTACGCATAACGGCAGACTTTCGTCTGGATGAGCCAAGAGAGTTGCATTTGCCAGTGTTTCTTTGATATTTTCAAAGGCCTGTTCGGCTTCTTCATTCCATTCGAGTGGAGTTCTATCTTTCTTTTTGCTTGTCTTTATTAATGCAAACAGCTTACTTTGTTCGGCTGCTGCATTCTTCATGCAACGTCTATAGAAATTCACCATCCCCAAGAAACGCCTAAGTTCTGCGACATTTGAGGGCTTCGGGAAGTTCAATATTGGCTCTACCTTGGTCTTCAAGGGGGAAATGCCTTCGGTCGAGACTTTGTAGCCGAGGAAGTCAATTTCGGTCTGTGCATATAAGCTTTTGTCGCTGTCTTTGGAACGTCCTGGTCGGCCATAGGAATTTGGTGGAATGCCCAGTTGATGTCTATTTTTGTGAACATCGTTTTACCCTTCATATTCGCGTTGAAGTCCATTATGTTGGGGACTGGGTAGCGATCAGGAACTGTTATGGCGTTCAAGGCCCTGTAGTCGTCAACAATTCGCCACTCTCCACTTGCTTTCTTAGTCATGTGGATAGGGGAGCTCCATGAGCTTTTTGAGGGGCGACATACGCCCTCCTCAATAATGCGATGGAAGTACTCTCGTGCCGCTTTGAGTTTGTCAGGTAATAACCTTCGTGCTCTAGCATGGCAAGGCTGTCCTTTGGTTTCGATGTAGTGAACCGTGTCGTGTTTGTACGTAGGATGCCTGCGAATTGAGGGTTGAGTGACTCCAGGATAGTCTGACAGGATCCGTAAGAGTTGTCCGTCGACTTTCGTACAGCTGGATATATTTGTGTCCAGTCTGTATGCTAGCGTTTTGCCTTCCACACTTTTGTTTTCACTATTTATCAGTTTGCCGTGTTTGAGGTCAATGATCAGGCCATAGTGTGCAAGAAAATCTGCACCCAGGATCGGGTTTGGAACGTCTGCAACCGTGAAGGACCACGTCATATTTCTGCTGAGTGCGATGTCGACTTTGCTTGTTTCAAGTCCGTAAGCTGGAAGGTTTTGACCATTCACAGTACGGAGATAGTATTTCGGAGGAAGTACTTTTTGGGTTTTATTTACTGGCAGTATGCTCAGGTCTGCTCCCGAGTCAATTAAGTAACGTCTCCTGTTTGTCCTGTCCTTTATGAACAGGCGGCGTGAGTATTTTTCCGAGGGGTCTTCGGCCGCACAGATGGCCCCTTGTTCTAGTTTGACACCTCCTTATTGAAAGTTTTGCCCCACCATCTGCATCGGTTGTTGCATTTGGTGGCCTCTGCGCCAAACCGGTTGTGGAAAAAGCAACTCTTATCATCCCAATTTCGAGACTGGGTTTTGGGAGATGATGTTCTAGGGGGAGTTGAAGTCTGACCCCTGGATCCGGAACTAGATCTGCGGTCTCTTGACCGGGACTGTCGTCCTCTACTGCTGTTGCTGTTGTTGTTGTTGTTGCTTCTGCTTTTCGATCTTTGTCGCCAGCTACTGTTGGGCTTCGTCGAGCTTTGGCTTTTGTTCCTTTTCACTTCTTCGGTCAACTGAGCTATTTGAGCTCGAAGTTGAGCGAGCTCTCCAGTCTCTGCAGATACTGCACTGACCACCGGCTTTGACCTGGTGTATTCGAGCGCGTTATCTGCTGATTTCGCAAGGAAGTCAAGATCCGCGGATGTATTGATTACCGTGGAACCGACGGCGGCTAGGCACTGCACAACACTTTGTGGAAGTTGTTTGCAGAATTGGTTGCCTATGACAGAAGGGGCTACGATATTGTCCGCCTTCTGTCTTAACTTCGCCATGAAGATTGAGGGTTTGTCGTCCCCCATCTTCATACCACCCATTACATCATCTATAATTTCGTTTTTAGTTTTGCCGAATACTTTCTTTATTTTTCTGACGAACCAGGCATATTTGTCCTCTTCTGTCGAAGGGCATTCTATAATGTCCGGAATGTGGCGGATTATCTGTGGAGGCATGCCTCCACAGATGTGTGTATACCGCTGGTTCAGTTATGTTTTCTGTCCTGAACCTGCCTTCTAATAGTGTCAACCATAATTCTACCTCGTTTGGCAGAAATTCCGGGATATCTATCCTTCGCCTATAGAAGTTAGGGTTCTGTCCTGGCTGCATTTGCAAAAGTTGCAAGATCTGTGCCAAAACTTCGGGTGTCAGCTGCGGCTGACTACTACCTCCCTGTGATGGTTGTGGGTTTTCAGTCGGTGGTGGAACCATTGCTGTGTCTTTCTGTTGACAAGCGTATTCCACAGTACTACTATCTTCCTTGCTGGTTGAAAACACTGGCTCCTGTGTTTGTAGGACAGGTGTTTTCGGGTCAGAACTTTGGCTTAAAGTTCGACCACTTCTCAACGTTCTAACTGCAAGCTCTTCTTTATTTATTGCAGTTCCCAGTCGTGCTAGTTCTGGGTGTTGAGGGCCTTCTTCTATGTTTGCTAAATTCAATGAGTGTCGAGTCGAAGTCGGGGGAGTTGGGGGATGAGTCCAACCTTCTTCCTCCAGGTCTACTGTCTTGTTTCTCTTTATTTATTTATTTTAAAGAGAGGGGTATAAATTCCCACTTCAGTGAACTCTTACTTTGACGACCAAAAGGTGTCTTAGTCAGGGTAAAAAAATATTTTTTAATTTGCCGAGCAAGCGAGAATCTCGCCAGCGCTACTGCGCCAGGTTGTAATAGCGCCGAAGCACCTAAGACTCCTCACGACGTGGCCGAAATCACATCGGGGTCACCACTGTGGAATACCTTGTCGTGAGAGATATTCTCACCAGAAGGAAATTCTACAGAATTTAAGCGTGTTCAGCCACTTCATACGAATGTATGGGCAAGCCAAAACCAAACCGAACACTGGCGATTTTAGAGCCGGTTCTGTGAGTTTTTATACAGGTTTTGGCGGGTGCACACAAACACACGTACGTAGTAAAATACGTACGTTGTTTAAGTACGGCCAGGTCGCATCATCCCCTACTATCGTAGGTGGCGGCTGGCCGGTTCGTGTACGAATCGTGACATTGATTGATGGATGACGTCACGATTCGTACTCGTATATTATCTGCAAGTATTCGCAGGTAATTACGATCGAACGTAATTCTGTGTGTGTTGGTTTAACGTCGCAAGGACGATAAGTTGCCTGCCCTATGGGGCGGCGACTGTCGTCGAGGGGTCCGAGCCCCTATACCTCATACCGATGAGTCCCCACAGTCATTTAATTTCCTGAGCCATAGCACAAAAGAAAAAAAAAACTTTTGCTAAAAATGAAGTACCAAATTTTTGATAATAAACCTGACCAGATCAGGACTGTACCTAGCTTTTTTCACCACCCTGTGCAAACAAACATTTTGACGATCGAACACGTATTTTTTTTGCCAGTTAAATCAGAATGATATTCTTTGTCCAGACAATGTATCTGACAACAACGATGTATTATATTAAGGTTTTTTTTTTGTCAGTATGGCACCCTTGCACTCTGCTGCCCTGTGCGAATGCAGAGATCCCACGTACCTAGTTATAGCCCTGGACTAGATCTTCCTTGAAATTAACCGTAATTAGTATGCAGGAAAATGTCTTAATCAGTAACCTCTTATGCCAGAAATTTTATATGGATTTAGTATGGCAAATCAAGTGACCTTAATAAAACAGCGTGTTTTGTGAGAACTGCTTTTAATGTATTTAATACTAGTATTTGAAAAATTTTTACATTCTTGTGAAATTAAAGTGACAGTAAAGTGATGGTTTCAACAAATGAATACCATAATTTATTATCATACTGTAAGCTATAATCACCAATTAAGGATTATAGGTTCCTGTAGTAAACTGAATGTTTTATGAGGCGCAATAATTGCCTCTAATATACTACAATTTAGCTTACAAAAAAAAAAGAAATGAATATGGAAGGTAGTTTCTAACCTCAAAATGAGGCATAATAATTGTTAGGTGCTGCCCTGTGTAGCAACACTAAACACTTCTCTAGGTGTTATTGTATTATTGGCAACTGTGCATCCTTCATTGTGCGCTGCAATTACATCCCGCTTGTTTTTGTATCGCTTGCCTGTCGATCTCTCTCATACGCACGTTTTTACCTTTCGTGGTTATAGTGCTTTATTTTTCAATGTTTGTGTTTTTTTCTCACAAATAAACCTGTTACTCATAGCTGTCTTTGTATCTGTCTTTCGAGGTGTGTGCTTTGAAAACTGTTCTCAGGTAATTCGTAATAAATAACGTGGCAGCAGATTGTGGTATATGGCAAGAACCCTCTCAAACATGCGTTCCAGATTAACTGTTTGGTAAAACCGTTCTTTTATATTTATTTATAGACTTGTAAAATTTATTACAAAATACACCGCGATATGGAGAATGATCAAAATCTTGATCAGTCTGGCTCTAGCACAAACTCAACCACAAATGATATAGATGATGAAATTAAAAATGATATTGTAAGTAATGCAGGAAATCTATTTACTTTAGCCCTACGTTTGCAAAATATAAACCGTCCCAACCTGATTAATCCTATTGATCCTAATCATAAACATAAACGAAACAATTCCACATCCTCATCCTCTTTATCTGCAGCAGAATCAGTAGTGTTACATAGTGTTAAAAGAGAAGCTATTAGCAACCCAAACTCTAAAATTGAATGTATCCCTAAAAATAATAAATTGATTCCAAATGATAATGAAATTCTGCTAGCAAACAAGAATTTGTATTACCGAACAATATGTTTCAGTCCGAATCAAATTGTCAGCGAAATAATCTGAGATATGGTATCGAAGGATACCATAATTTTTCTGACCAAAAACACGATGGAATTCTCAAAATTCAACCCTTGTCCAACCAACAAAAAGAAGAAATCCTCAATGAATTTTGCCAAGTAAGTCGGATTTAATACCAATAACCAATGTTTCTCTAAAAATAGAGAAGAAATCTTAAAAATGTTCGTCGTTAAATGTATCCGAACTACAAAGAAATAAAACTAAATTTTTTAGAGCCGTTAAAAACAATAAAACCGCTCTCAATTTCCCTAAAATTACACTTGTTCAACAGTACTACGATACAATTTCTGCAAATAATGAGGCATTAAGATGTGAATTCAATGTGATTAGAAATTGATGGTGTCTGTTGAAATATCACAAATTTCTTCGTTTTGAAATATATTTCTGATAATTTTTCCAAGTCATTTTGTTTGATTAATTTACTGATCCGGAAATATGAGTGTTGCAATTAGCAAAAAAGTTCATTTAAATTTAAATTTTGAAATTTGAAATTTTGTAATCGTTCAAAAAATATTTGAAACTGTAATTTCGTAAAATCTAATGTATAACTGACCTTGCAATTCCTCTAAATAACCATGAACAAATAATTTGAAAGTATTTAACAAGATATTATACCATAAAATGCCACAAGTCTGTTTGCAACAACAGTAACCTTAAATTGCTATCAAAATTTCTTCACCATGTAATGAGTACAGTAAAATGTGTTTGTCGTCACCCTTTAGCAGCTTATTATAAGCATTTTTTGAAGTGATGACTAACCAACTCCAATCTCAAAAATTGCTGATGTAAGTAAACAAATTTCAGAAAGAATAAGCAAATTCTCTTGGTCATTCAATATTAAATTAGGTACGCTCGTAGTTGAGAAGAAATGGCGTATTTCAATGACTCAAATCGATACCAATTATTAATGATTACAGTGTTTTCTACTTTATTTTCTCCTATTTTTGTATATTGATTTTCAGGAAAGTGAACCATGAAATAGCGATACGTTCGATGTTTTAAATTATCAGAACAAAATAGAAGATTTTCCATACTGATTTTTCAGCCTTGACAAACGATTTCTTACAATTTTGTTGAAAAATTTCACCAAATTTAACAGTCAGTAGGATTTCCAATTGTAGAGAATATCAAAATCAAATGTCCCAGCGTATTCGGAATCTGAATTAAAAATATAGTGCTGCCACAAGTACAAGTTTTTCATATTTCTGACTTGTTTACCACACGATAAATGAAATAGGTATCGATTTCATATGTAGTAGGTATGCTGTTTCTGATTTTTCGTTGTTTCTAAAACTAATGAAATCTTGAAAATCACCAAAGGTGGTTTTTTGTAAAAAAGAACGCCTGTTAACAGTGGCTTAAACAGTGTTCCATTTAACCCTACGTATTTCTTATCAGTTCTAGCAGTGCATTACGCTTTTATAGTCAAAGGGAGACACTTGTATATTAATTACTTGCTGTCAAGGTTGCACACTTGGGGGATGTTAGGTGTGGCAACACTAAACACCTCTCTAGGAGGTGTTATCGTTTTATTGGCAACCGTGCATCCTTCGTTGCATGCCACGCTGCGATTATATCCTTTGACTATATACAAAGATTATATCCCGCCAGGGTTGCCAGAGGTACGGATTTATCTGTACGTGTACGGATTTTTCAAGGTATGAAAATCTGCGTACGGATTTTGTACGGATATTGTAAGATAGTACGGATTCACACGGATTTCTTGCCACTAGTACGGATTTTTGAACAAAAATACAATATAAATTATAATTAAGTATTTTTTTCATCACACAGTTTAGTTGCCCTGATTGCTGATGAAAAAAAAGTCAAATTTTCAAATTTTCAATGTTTGTTGGCTTTTGCCATCGAGAGTATAAATTTATAATGTCAAGAATATCGGAGAAGAGATAAAACGGATAAGAGAAGCCAAAGCCCAAAAGTTAACAAAAATTAATAGAAAAAAAATTCAAATATATATACACAATAACAGGATCACAGGAGTGACTAGAATCTAGATTGAGTTTGAGTAATAGGAATTCTTTCAAGTCAATCTGATTACGAATGAAGCTGCAATATCATTGAGCTAGAATCAGACATAAACACGCCTGCAGCTACAGTTAAGATCATACCATAGTTTTTTTCCTCATTTTATGAGAAATGAAATGCTAAACTCAGATATTGAAAGACTACAATGACGTTAATGACAAACAGCCTTAATATTAACCTATTTATTCGATGTATTTCTACATTTCAACTAATAAAATTCTCCTGGTAAACTAGGAACAGCGGTTTTTTTTTTTTATTATTTTTGCAAATTCAGAAAAAAAGGCGAATACTTGAAATATTATCCCTCAAAAGTCTCAAAACATAAAAAAAAAAAGAAAAGAAGAAGGTACTTTTTCTTTCAAAACGAGTTTGCAACACTGTACCGATTTGTACGGATTTTTTCTTTGACTATATAGCTTAATGGACTGCTAGAACTGATAAGAAATACATAGAGTTAAATGGAACACCGCTGAAGCCACTGTTAACAGGCGTTCTTTTTCGAAAAACGACCTTTGGTGATAAGTGAAAGTACAAACACTAGTGAAACTTAAAAGAATATCGTTCTCTCATTGCTTATATTGTTAGGAGTCACGAAAATATAACTGAATACAAATTCAATTTTCACACAAAGTACCTTTTTCGAAAAGTAACGCCTGCAGTGTTCGGCTTCAAGATTTTATCAGTTCTAGCAGTCCATAAGCTATATAGTCAAAGGATTTTTTGGCCGTTGAAAAATGTAGAAATATGACAGAGTACGGACTTTTCATATTTGAAACCTGGCAACCCTGTATCCCGCTCATTTTTGTACCGCTCGCTCGTCGATCTCTCGTTCGAATCACGAATGATCTCTGTACGCACGTTCTTACCTCTTGTGGTTATTGTGCTTTATTTTTCAATGTTTGTGTTTTGTTTTCACGAATAAACCTGTTACTCGTGGCTGTCTTTGTACCTGTCTTCCGCGGCGTGTGCTTTGAAACCAATTCTCCGGTAATTCGTAGTAAATAACGATAATATTTTCAGCTTATTACCTACTGCACAATTTTATAAAAAAGATGCTCGACACCGTATCAGGCTAATTCGATTAATTTGTTTTAAGCGTAAAATTACGATGGATAATTTACTCCCTCAAACGCCTGCACCGTATTATATTAATTAAACTTTGCATTTACAAGAATGAGACGCGACCGATTATTTTCACCGAGGGATTAATATTAAATATAATATACTATTATGTTGGAAGGTAGGTGTACCAATTATAGATACTTGCGGTTTCATCCCTCTACGTACAGCACAGTTATCAATATTTCATTTATTTTTCCTTTTTCTTTCGCTTGATGTTACGTTTCGCTTTTATAACCCACCTAACTTAATAAAAGAAAATGAACGCCGAAATCTTCTGAGAATTTACCAATAAAATCCGACTAGCGAAGCTTTTTTCCCTTTCTTTACACGCGTCAGAGGTTTTCGGTAGAATGAGACTTTGTATATATAACGAATCCCTACAAACGAATCTTCATTCGCAAGTAACAGTACCGTATTTTTATATCTTTGAGAGAAACTTATAAAGGTTTAATTTTTTTTTTTTTTTTTTTCGCCAATCTGTTTGTTAATATTCATTTTTAGAATTTATATACCTATCAGTTTTCAACTCGTGAAAATACGCTGCCGATGCGCCGGTCTCTTTGTAGAGGGTGGACTATATACACTATAATCTAATCTATATAACAAAAGTGGTTTCTCATTTTCTCGAATTCTTCTCTTATTCTCTTTCTCCTTTTTTTTTTTTTTTTTTTTTTTTTTCTTCTTTCTGAAGCTCAGTGTTAAAACATACCCTCTCGTTTAGTCATTAATAAAACAGTGGCGATAAAATAAAATATGGTATGAGAAAGAGAGTTGAAAAATTAATGGTTCCATGATGTCCGACGATTTATAAAATTCATTTCGGTACTACACGTGATTTATTGTGCTCTGTTTTTTGGCCCACAATGTAAGAATTTTCATTTTTATATATATATTTTTTTCATCTTTTATTTTGAGTTATATTTTCACAGACCATGAAACACGTAAGCAATGGGTACTGCGATGGATGAAATTAATTTCTAAATAAAATTCGTACGCCGTTTTATCTTCCGCAATCGTCAGTTTTCACTGGTTCCCAGCATTGAATATTGCATTCTTGAACTAGGTTCTTACTGTTATTCTTACATCGCGATCCGTATATCTGTAATAGGAATATATACGTCCGTATCACCACACTTCTCAATTCACGAGTTTATCAAATTTTGTGCATATTGTAGATAAGTATATACATCTAATTATTTACCTATCATTATAATGAACGTACAATCCGATTTTTTAAGACAAAATTCAATGAAAATTATTAAGACAAAATTTAAGGCGCAAGCGCCTAATACAAATATTTTGTTGTAGAGATGTGTCGGTTGACCGAGAACTAATTCATTTGAACTAATCTTTTGAAAGACCTAAATGAACGAGACCGAAAGATGAGGATGAACTAGTTCATTTTGAACTAAAAGATATTATCAAATCAAAGTTATATTGTATAGACCTACAAGCTAGTTCACTTTTATACGTCACAGCATTGTTGTTAATCACTGGATGAGTGGAATTTCTTATCAATCAACAAAAAACGAAACGAAATAGACAAGCGTCTAGGGACACCGTAGGGTAAATTTTTTCAGATGGTTTCGGAATCATTTGGAACATTTTGTTTGACTTAGTTTTCAAAGTTATTTTGTGTTTTTATTGAAATTTGAAATTATTTAGAATTTTTGTAAAAAAAAACTATTTATTTATAAAGGCTGTATTTTTTTTAAATATATTTTTTTAAAGCAAGAATCTGAAAAATTTTTAAGTTGTAAATAAAAAACACTGAATGACACTGTAAAGAAGAACGAAGTGTAGTATTCATGAGAACATGTTCGAATAAACCACCATAAAAACTTCATTTATCCGTTGAAAATATTAAAAAACAAATCGGAGTCAAATTTATTTATTCAATTTAACATGATTGACAATGAATTGTTCATGGTTGTTGTTCAACCTGTGTGAATATATCACATCCCAATGAAAGAGACACAAGAACATGAAAGTTTATGTAGGTATCAGAACTTACCATTTTCAGATGAAAAGGATAAACATTTTGTTTCCATATACAAATGATGAGCAATTTCTAAATGATGATCGTATACACAGGAAGTATTACAGGAAAAACAGCATGGTAAACATTGGATTTTACTTCAATGTTTTTGAATTTTTTTTACACTGGTAGGCCTACTAATGGAATGAATGTTTTCAGTGTGCCTGAGTACATGATGTTTTTTACCAAAAGAAGTTTGACATAGGTCCCAGATGAATTGCAATTTGGAATTCATATTTAAAAACATCATAAATTAAACAATTAGGTAACCCATTTTCCAACTACCATTATTATCAATAAACAAACAAACAAAACAAACAAAAATCCCAAGTCGAACGAAGTGTTCCAACCTATTCCGAAACTACCCGAAAAAAATTTACCCTACGGTGTCCCTAGACGCTTGTACAAAATAGTAAGCGTTTTTGGGGAATGAAAGCGCTTTCTATGTCTGAAAGTAACTACGTATAGAAAATGTATACGAATTGCTCTCCATATGAAATAATACATACTCAAAGGTTTGATTCATGCAGCTCATTTCGTTCATTTTGAACTAGTTCACTGAACTAGTTCATTCAAAAGACTGAGACCTGTTGAACTAAATCCCCCAAGTGAACTAAAACGCACATCTCTATTTTGTTGTTTCCACTGCAATAACAAATTGATCAGTGTTGCCAGCTTAATAAGAGCTAAAACGCCGCAAAGCAGCGCTTTAGGATTTGTACAACATAAGGGTAAGCGAAATAGCTTAACTTGAATTAATTCGTTGAATGAATTCAATATGTGACATATTTATCTATTTATATTTAATGTGGAAGTTTTGTTGAATAGGCATGAAAAATAAAATGCCCGGAGAACGGCTTACTTCAGCAAAACCTGTTTGTGCTTTTAGTTAAGCCTTCCCCCTTTTTTTTTTTCGTATTTTTGGGTAATACTTAAATAAATGAATGTATTCACTCTTGAATGACAAAAAATTAGAATTCTGGTTGCTAATTTTAGCAGTAGGTACTTCTAACACTCTATCAGCTAAAAACTTATGTTAAATTTACAGTGACTCCTAACTTGTGATCCTTTTTACAGTTAATAAGTGCACTGTTATATTACAGCATGACTTTTATTCATGTCCTATGTCTTGTTTGAAAGTTAATTTTCTTAATGAAAAAATTTTACTAATTAAATATTTATATGGTGGTAACTAATTAATTATACAAATGCAGCTTCCATTCAGATACCTGCATATTTGCCTTTTCATAGATCAGTGGTTCTCAACTGGGGTGGCAAAGCGCTCTGGAGTTTCGAAAACACCATCCAATGGTGTCGCGAGATTCTGAGAGAAAAATAAAAGTTCCTCGAAAAATCTTTTCATGTGATACATAACTTAAAAAACTATCGGCTTTGTATCTAAATTGTGGGATGCTGCAATGGTCGTATATTTGAAAAATTTCACGACAATATTGTCCCAAAAACTGCAAAATAAAAGATTTGAAGACGGACCATTTTTACAAAATTAATAGAATTACTTCTGTTGATACATGGTACGGTGGAAAGCTGCTCTCAAATTTAATTTCCCCGAAGAAAAAATAGAATTCAAGGTTTTCTTCTCACACCACATCTACCAAATCTTTGCAAAAGACCAACCGACTTTGTCGCAATTCCTCGAGAAGTTAATGGACTGTACGTACACGATGTACACCCCAACAGTATTGTTGATTTGAAGTTTATTAAAGAACTGAAATGAGTCATACCTTCACTGTCCCACCATCCACCTACCCACCCATATGGTGTTAGTCATGGTCATCCTGGTCTTTTCAGAAGGGATAAAAAATAAAAATAATAAGAAATAATTTTGGAAAACTACCTCAAAGGAAACAAAAAAAAAAAAAAGAAGATAAAAATTTATATATTCCTGAATAAAAAATTTTTAATGTTTCTATTCATGTAAATTTTTGACTGGATGCTTGCATTATGACCCAGTAAGAAAAATATCTGTCAGACTTGGCTCCAAAAAACAAATTGTTCTGACGCCGTCCCGAATCTTCTTTCTTCAGCTATTTTTTTTTTTTTTTTAAACTAATATTCAGCTTCCCAGTGAGATAACCATACAAATAAAATTATTATGATTCTGAAAAAATACCTTTCTGAACCATATTGTTACTATCTTAATTCTCAGCCCCTTCGATAGATGTAAAATAAAAAGTGTTTAAAAACTTTCTTGTTTCGAACTTTCTGATGAATATGTTTGTATGCTGAGGTATTTTTATTGTATATTGCTTGACAGGCCTTGTTCACACTTATCCAGCTAGTTTTCAAGCTACTAATTAAATGTGAACAAGGCTCAAGCTCTCGAGGATTGTAGGCCATATTCTAAGTCGTTCAGTTTACTCAAGTGAATTATTTAAGAGAAAAATAGGTGTACTTCTAACAGTTTCAGTATTTTTACATAATTTTTTACTCTTGGGTAAGTATGAATATTAATGGAAAATCTCAAGTCTGGTCAGGAGGTCACGTTAGCTATATGCCCTTAGCTCTGTGAATACAAAAATACGACTAAAAATATGGTTCAATTATTGGAATAATTAAAAGTAGTCACCCGTGCAAGCCTTCTCTGGTTGAAGCACAAAGAATGAGGATGGAGAATTTTTATCGCCTATTCAGAAGCCCTAAGTTATGATACTTCCGGTGCTGAAACCTTTTGTATCTATTAATTTCATTTTAACCTTATTTTTAACCTTATTTTACTAGACTTATTACGATGAGTACCTACATAATATTGAGAAAATAAAAGAAGGGAGAGGAAAATTTGAATGTTCCAAATGTTTCGAAAAAATACCCTCAACAAACTATTCAAAGAAGTATACGATGGAAATTGTCAGTCTCGTTTTTAAGAAGTTGCTACCTTTACTTTTTACCTCTCTTTTAGGTCTCTATAATCTTCTCATTTATTGTACAACGGTTTTTGAAGCATAATTGTGGTACCGAAGGGTCGTATTAAACGCTTTTATTTAACCTCGTTTGAGAGCAGAATTTAGACTATAATGATAACTGGATTGCGTCGTACAGTCACCTGGTTTTTTTATTTCCATGTTTTTTATTTGTGCTGACTGGATACCGGTGTATCACCTATTTTTACTACATATATGTCAGAGACTGAGGTAATGATTAACCGAGGTGTGGTATTTGGGGCGATGGTTTCGAATTCGGCATTAATTTTTTCATATGAATCATACCCCAATCCTCAGGGGCTTCAAAAGGGAGTCAAATTTTGAATTCAAATATTTTATTGTGTGATATATGACCAGGTATGCTTTATAGGCTGGTAATATCAAATTTGATTTTTTTTTATTTTCATTTGATCCATTCTTCAACCGTCAAGGGCTTCAAAAGTTGAATTTTCATATTTTATTGTGTACTAAATCACAACATATTATGTGTTTTCTGAGGTTCCCTAATTCCATATCGATTGGTGAGGAGTGTCTTGATACTAGAAGTTTCACTTCTACCTCGTGTCTTGGGACTCGCTCATTTTTTTTACCTGCTATTTCTGCCAGATTTGTATCCAAATTTTTATTGCTGGTTTTACATCACTGAACTCGATGGTTTTTATATCCACTGTAAAATGGTGTTTCAACTGAATAAAATAACACACTAAAAAGTACAAAATAAAATTAATAAAAAATTTTTTTTAGGTAAATGCATCTGTTTAATTAATGTATTAACGTGGTAAAAAGGAAATAATTCCCTAAAAATGAGAAAATGAAAAAAATTGTTTATTTTGTTTGTATCATCCAGAAATGATATTAAAGAAAGCGTGTGGCAGATACTCTGTAAAAGTATTGGAGAATTGTAATTACCTCCCATTTCCAGCTTGAACTGAGTTGGCGTGAAATGGCAAGGATAAATTTAGATACATTCATTTCTGCCATATTTGTCCACCACACATTTTTATTTGATACCATTTCTGGATGATACAAACAAAATGAAAAAAATTTATTTTTTCTCATTTTTAGGAAGTTATTTCCTTTTTGCAACAATAATTAAATAAATACGTTTATTCCTACAGTATTTTACTCAACTAGTTGTTTGCAAAATGAGTGATTGTCGAGGAGTTGCATAGTTGCAGCACAAGTCACCGGCGAGTGCTGTAATCGCTTGATTACCATGTCTGGCTGACTAGTTGTGTACAATATTTTTTTCAACAAATCCACCAAGCAGAGGTTATTTTTTATTCAATTAAGTATATCAATACCATTAATTAACAGAATTTTATCAAATAATTAAATAATTATGGAAAGATGAAATAGTTGGTTTCTGGGGACCACTTTGTAAAACAGCCTCTTTTCAAGCTGACATGGCACCACTCGTGTAGGTTTAACAGCGTGTAAAGAAATGTAAAAAAATTCCTTGAGAAAAAACTCAATTTGCACATTAGTGAAGAAATGAAATTTTTTTTCATAAAGAAATTAACAAAAAAAAGTTAAGAAAAAACTCGTTTCTACACTATTGAAGAAGTGAAATTTTTTTTCATTGAAGAAATAAACAAAAAACAGTTAAGAAAAAACTCATTTCTACACAGGGGAAGGAATTAAATTTTTTTTCAGCTGTTCCGAATCGATTTGCAAATCTCGAACTTTGCTAACCAACATTGATTCAATAATAACCTCTTTTTGGTGTGCGAGGTTGAGAAAGAATTTTTTTGTATTAATTTTATTGTTTGGAAATGTTTTTACCTCGTGGTAATATGGTACGTCCAGTATTCTTGGTTTCACTTTTCGTATCGAAATAACACGCTCTTCGATGCGAATTTTTGCGGAAGAAATTAATTATCTTCTCATTTATTTAGGAGTTGTTGGGAAAACACCAGAGAATTAACCGAGTTGTGTAATACGTATATACTACCAACAATATTTTCTGTTTTTAACGCAGAAAAATTGAACCTTAATGGTTCATATAGGTATCACAAAGACAATGATCCACGTCAGTAATGCCCCAAGCAACCAGCAATAATTTGCGAAAACTCAATTTGACGCATCACCCTTTGAATTTCTATCTCGACTCCGGAAACATAGTGTAAATATACTATTATAGTAGCAGTGTGAAAGGAATCGTGGGTTAAATTTATTCTGCATGTTTTTTTTCCTCGTTTTTCCTTTTTTTTTTTTTTTTTTTTTTTTTTTTTTCATTTAGTTTTCTCCTTTCGCCATCTATCTGGTAAAAGGCATCTCGTGTGTCTACGCTGGTTCTCGTTTTCAAAGGGGATGTGTTTGCAGAGGAGACGGTTTTTGCAAGCGCAGTAACGCTGTTCCGCTCGCACTCGCACTGCGCCACCGCCGCTGCCACCGACCTACTTTCACCGTAAGGTCGGTCGCCCTTTTTGACTACACGTTTAGCCGTTCATCGTTTCACACACGGGGATTCATACATTTTTCTTTTCAGGGTGCGAATCGTTGTCCGTTCCCCTTCGTTTACAAATTTCTTACAATTTTTTTTTTGTTTTTTATACTTTTATTTTTCATTCTCTTGTCAAATTTTTTTTTTCTTCAAATTCTGTTTTTTCTTTTCTTTTTTTACTCTCCATATCTCGTGTCCCGTTTCGTGTTCGTAATTTCTTCCGTTCGTTTACCCGCATCGTATTCGTTTGGTTTATAATTTTTTTTTTTTTTTTTTTTTCTAGTTTATGTTACGAAATTCGAGAATTTTTCTTGTGATTTCTGTTTTCTGCTGGTCATATTTGTGGCGATAGTCGCAACAAAATTGGGAATAGAACGGTGCAGGAAACCCGTCGAATCTTTAAACATTTTCCAGGTAAGCCTGAACATCATGGTACCGGCTCTTTTGACGAAGTGAGAATGGATGAAGTAGGTGGGTACGTGTTTGGGGATGAGTACAACTTGGTACGGTCGAGGTTGATACTTGACGCTCATTTGAAAACTGGTTGCTGCAACGTAAATTTGTGGTTACCTATATAAATAGTTTTTGTATTTTTGTATTTTTTATAATTTTTTCGTTCAATTGACAAAGTTACTAACGAATGCAAATTATTCGGAATAAGTTATAATTTTTTTTCTCCTTTGTACTGCTTTTTTATTTAAGCCAAATGTAACGATGGATTTTTATTTTTGAATGGTTTCGTGATTGTTTTGTAATGGCAAATTGAAAGATCGATAATCAGTAGCTATGTAGGTAGGTAATTGGAATTGGACAGAGAAAATTGAAACCCAGCCCAGGGAGAAGAAATTTAAGGGTCTTCAAAAAAATTGAAAATTACGTCCGTGTTCTGGTTCATTATCCAAGATTTATTTGTTGGAAGGTTTTTACTATACTATCGGAGTAGCCAATTTCTTTTGTGGTTTTCCCGCCTATTTTTTATGTTAATCTAATTTTTTCTTTCTTTTTGAGAATACCGGGGCCTCCCCAAAAAAAATCCACGGTCGAGAGGAATTCCTCTTCGCCACGCTCTCGTGAGACTTGCAGGCAATTTGGATAATATCTCTCATTAAAACTCTGCAAATGAATGATTATACAAGATTAGTTATTTTCTTTGTTCGTTCATATTTTGAAGTGATCTATGGATTTCTCTTGAATAATTTGTTCCTGATTTTGTGAATAAAGCTATTATTTTTTATTTTTTGGGAAATATGTAGATATTACAGTAACGTCCATTCTCTCGACATTTTATTCTAAAAATCGTAAATGAATTGTTGTATCACAATGGCGTAAGCAAAAAATGTTTTTGGAGGAAGTACTCTATTTCGGTGAAATGTCCAGACTGCTAAATCTTTTTTTTCCATGTTCGTTTTTGAGTGTTTTTCTGGCATTTATCTTCTTGATCACTCTCATACCGATGGGAAATAATAATGTTTGTATTCGTGCATTTGTAGGATTTTATTCAGTGATAGTTGCACATTTCATATTTTACTATAAATTAATTTGTCAATTATTCAATATTTACCACAACTAAATCATGCAAAAATAAAAAGACAAAACTACGCTAGCAGTAAACAAAAGGACAGTAAAAATAATTTTTTTTTCGGCTCTGATTAATTTTGCCCGCTATTGTATTTAACGTAGAAAAATTGTCATAATTACTTTCGGAAAGAAAATCCCATCAGCATCTGTGTGAATTAGTCAAATGTTTTGTGTCGAGTGGGTAAAGGTTAGTATTGAAACCTAATTAGAGCCCTAAACTATAGAAATTGAAGTTTGATTGAGAAATATGTGGTACTCTGTGCTCGTGTTACTAAAAACAAGTGATCAAAAAGTACTGAATTTTGGAGGAATATCGTTTCCATATGGAAGAGTGGAGATGTGGAAAGATTCTGTTTCATCAGAACTTCTAAAACACGTTGAAAGGGAAAGTTTCATGATAGGAAGTACCCGGAATTTCGTCAATTTTAATCTAAATCTTATTTATTCAACTGTCGATAATGCAGCATTTACTTAAATTTTCTTATTAAATACTGAAAAATTAATCCAAGAGCCCTAAATATTCATAGAATTTTCAAGACACGTAAAAATATTTTATTGTTTTAAAAAATGCGCGATAGAGTGTTATTTTTTAGATTCTTTTAGCCCATTGATAACTTTTTGTAATTTTAAAAGTGAATTTTTCCCATTAACCCCTTTTGTTTCTGGGGATATTTTTTGGTTGAATTATGATAAATCTGCGATAAAAATATGATACATTCTATTCATAATACAAAAACATTGAGAAAATAAAAATACTATTAGCTGTCACTCGCCTCCTCGTAGAAATTCATTTTGAGACTTAGAATCCTCCTCAGTTAAAGAGAGAGAGAGGAAGAACAGTTTTTTTCATCATATTTTCCTCATTTTGTTTGTTTAGAATAGAATCAATTAAAAAATGTGGCATGTGCTTTTATGAAAATCCAAACATTTGCCCTCAGGAAGGCTATACACTTCTACCAAAGAACCAAAAACAAAGTCTAAATTCTGTTTTCAAACAAGCTATTGGAATGTCAATTTATTTCCAGCAGAAAAATAAATTATCGATAAACGATACAAATGAACAACCTGGATGCTAGAAGGTACGATGTTCCTGTTTTTATTTTTTTTAATTTACAATCTCCATTTTAAATTTTGTAAATTTTTTGAAAAATCATGATTTTCAGAAATAAGTGTTTCCTTTGGTGGAAATACAGAGTGGGGTTGGCGCTTTTTTATAAATTCGGGAGATCACCCAATCACATTCCCGAAGATAAATGTTTAGCCAGACTTTGTTCGATATTATTTCCATTTCAAACCATCCCTTATTTGATTAAGCATGACGTATACCAAGCCTGGGCAACCCTCACCTGCAGAGAGTCCCAATATAGCCTGTTAGAGGATTTAAAAAAATTAAAAAAAAAGAGATGGGAGGAAAAATGAAAAAAAAAAGTAATTATAAATGTACTCATAGGCCTTAATCTCACAAAGAAAGTGTGTGCAAAGTGTGTGCGCCAGGGCATGTGCAGGAGGTGTTTTTTTTAGAGGGTAAAAAAACTCGCCTCTTGGGTATGATGCTATGATTGGTAAGCCAGTTCTAGAGTTCTAGAATAAATATTTTTGAATACCAAAACAATCTTGTAAATTTTTTTCACTCCCTCCACTCCCAATTTTTGAGTCAATTTGTAACCACCCATTCATCATAAATTGATATTTCTAATATCTATATTTTTCAGGGGAATATCAATATTTTGTGAACTTGTCGAGAGAAGTAAAAAGCTTCCTCTCCACATACCGCCTATCTTTAAAATTAAAGATGTTATGAAAGTTTGAAAATTCAGAAACTAAACAAAAAAAAATTTCATCCAAAACTGCATCAAAAATTATAACCCACACATTTAGACTCATAGACAAAATGAGAAAGTGATACGTGTGCTTTTTTGTAATCTTGCATTATAACCACTTAGACACGTGAGTATGAGTGGTTGCATATCCGCAAATTGCGAAGCAAAATTTGATACTTTTTTCTTCTTTCATTGTACTACCCATTGAACAGTATGGCGGTTCATTCGGAGAGCCCCTGTACAACTTACAGTTATGTCTATGCTCACACTTCAAGTTTTCAACTTTTTAATTTTCCAAACACATAACATGTATAAAATGGTAACTTATGATCACAGAACCAACTTTCTACCAATACTTCTCGTGGTCATGAAACAATTTTAAGATAGTTACGGAAAAAAAAATTGGATAAAATGTAAAATATTTAAAATGGCACTATGTCTTATCAAAGGATATCTGATCAAACTGAAACACTCTCACAGAGAAAAGTGACATAAAATATGTTAGGATAAGAATGATTTTAGGGAATTCATTGAGAAACAAAGTAGGAAATTGAAGATGATTACTGGATATGTTTCTCACTGAGATCCACCCAATATCGTACTAATCAGTTACACAAATACTGAAAAACTGTTGAAGTCTTAGAACTAACCGAACATAAAGTTGCGAAGTGATCGGCTTACCTATGCAGAATTCGTGAAATTATTTTGTCTGTATCCAATATAGGGTAAAACAAGGAAAACTTCCATTTCATGAATATTTTGAGTTATGTTTAGCTCCTTACAGTGAATTGTTATCTAATACATAAGACTGAATTGTCAGTATTAAAATCTTTAGTCTTTCTTTCGATATAAACGCTTGAAATGCTATGTGGAATGCTTCATGCTTCATGAATAATATTCAACTTGCGAATTCATGTGTTTTTTAAGGAAATATTGGGTATACCTAGCTTATTAAAAGTAGAACTTTGCAAAGAATAGAGATGAAACTCCCAAAATGTAAGAAGAAAGGTGGTGCATCTGGGATAATTTTTCAAGTAAAAATTCTTTTAAAATGTATCGGCTCAAGAATTCAGTAACATGTATTACCTTTTGGAATGGAAAAACTAGAAGAGAAATGATCTCAAATTTTAAATCTTCTTTTCTTGGTTGAAAATTGAATTTCTTTTCAATGTTCCATAGTGGTTCCCGGAATTTGAAGTATGAATACAACCGACTATGAGTATGAATAAATTTCCTCTTATTTCTTAACACCTGGCCTATCTTCAGAATTTATTTTCAAAATTTTAGGATTTAGAGGAGGTGCAAAGTCTAAAAATTGGAAATTTTCCAGTTGACAGTTTTGAGAAATCTGTTCAGGAGAAAGGAAATGTTGAACTCACGCGCAAAAAAAAAAGAAAAAAGATTATCCTGTATGAAACAATTTCAGTACAAGGAAGTATGAAAAGTTGCATTTGTATTAAGTGAAGGCATTATCAAGAAATCTGCCCTTTTAGCTTTTTCAGTAATGGAGGTACGCCATAAATTTAAATTTAGTGGAAGTTTTCTCCTAGTCGTCCTCGGTTGTATCCATGTTTCTGGTTTGAAGAATCACTAACGAATCACTTTGTATATTGAAGCTGAATTTATCGCGTACATTTTCCGAAGTGTTGCCAGCTTTATGCCAAACAAAACATTTTCGTCATTCGGTATAATAATTGAATTAGACCAAATCATTTCGAGAAGTATAACCAAAAAATATTGTTATTGATATTGTACGAGTAGAATGGATCGTTATTTCGGAAATTTCTCTGTGAAAAGAGCCGTACTAATTACGTCATTAAGTGAAAAAGTATTAAAATGTGAAAATGAATTTTCTCGACTAAAGCGTTAGTGTTTTTGAGCATTTTTTCTTCATTAAAGGAAAGAACGAATTTTTAAACTTTTCTACTTCAAAAGAACACTGAAAAAAAATTCCGTAAGTTATCATTACTGAATGCTTATTTTGCCCTGCAGTGGCGTACATTTTCGAAAGGGAATTGGATGTACAAAATTAATTATTGCATTATCCAAGGTGAATTTTCGTATTCTTTTAGTTTCCTCAAAATTTTAGGCTTTCAATGTTTGATTGGATTGCTCCGGTTCACTTGTGCTTCGCTTCAACTCATTACCAAGATATTGAATTTCTGTTGTTTTTTTCTCTACCGCATTTTCTGAGTCATGAATAAATTATGAAAGTGATTTTGTTTTTACGAATTTCGGCTGTATCGATAATCTTTATGGATTGCTGCGTCTGAGCTCTATAAAAATTCATCCATTAACATAATATCAAAATTTTATGGAAGGTTAGCCATTGATGTGAAATGTTTTTCTTTCTCTCTATTATGGAATTTTAAAGTACGAGAAACTGGAGCGTGTTTAGTGACATTACTGGCAAGAATACTTGAGGGAAAAAAAAGTATTTTACTTGGCAAGTATGAGTAGATACCTACCTTTTCGTTTCGGTACAGTCGTTTTAAAAACATTTCAGGTTTTGAAATTGCCGGTTCAATTTGTGGGAAAACTTTTTTCTGATAAAGAAACGAGTATTCATATTGTCGAAGCCTTCGACCTCAAGCTACGGAGTATTTTATTTTCGGAATATTTTTTCGTCTATATTTTACTTGTCTTTTTTTATTTTTAGTTCGGTTGAAAGTTTATCGATTGAATTCTGTTATTTTTCCGTCGAAATCATTTTAAAAATCGAATGATTAATATCCGAATGGTAATTTTATTTCTCGTAAATTGATTTGAAATTGGTTTTCCAGGGTTTCGGCGAACATATTTGTGAGGGTGAATTAATTTGACTACTTTGAAAAGCAACGAAACGAGATCGTGGTTTGACATTTAATAAATTGTGTGGAGTTTAATTGTGGGGGCTAATGTAGAGGTATTCACGAATCGCTCTCTCTCAAAAAAAGTTTATGATTGATAGGTATTTCGATGGAGTCCCTGGATTTCTTGAGAGGGCTATGAAATGTCAAATGAGGGATAAGTCATATCTGCTCTAAAAAATAGTGATATAATATTGGATATATAAAATTCACATTGTATACGAGGTGAGAAATATAATTTTTTTTAGAATTATTTTTCCATCTTGTGAATAAATAGAACACAAACACTGCTGGTCATTATTTGTTCGTATTTTATTGTCCCTCGAAGAAAGACATTATGTAGGTTGTACGTATATTCTGTGTGGTGAAAAAGTGCTGCACTTGGGTGCAATGGGCGATGCAGCCTGAGCGCCTAGGAATAACGAATGAACCTGCTTTACCTTTCTATCACTTTCCATACTTCTTGTTGGAAAAAGTAAGAGCTTCTTAAGTGAAAGTGTGAAACTACTTGCTATTCATACAAAACCAATTTAAAACAGAAAATTCCCTGAGAACAAAATAGGAAATTGAAATAACCTATAAATCACAAATTGTTTTATATTTTAAAATATTTATATTTTCTTAAAATTTATCTGGATAATACAAAAGGAAACTTGCTGGAATTTTATACCTCAGAATTATTCAAACACAAAAATTTATGGTTATAAATAAGGAGAAAATAGTTTTTTTTCTAGTTGTTTTCCTGATTTTATTGCCTAAAGGCCAATCCTACAGAAAAGTTTATTCCCAGTGAAAAATTTTCACATAAAATATTCTCTAAATTAGGTTATTTACACAGTTTCTATAGGTCCCATAGTTTTTAAGTTAAAATATGTCAAATATTTTATTGCACAAATTTTTGTTTTTAAGGGGCTGTAAAAGAGGGTAGCATTAACTTGACAGTTGGAAAGGTTTATGTTTCATGATGTTCATTATCCAATACACAAACTATATAATACTTTCCAAAATTTTTTGAAATAGATTTTTTTTTTTTTTTATTAAAAGTTAATATGGCGACTTAAAAGTGAGAAAGTAAACTGCTCTCTATGAAAAAATATCTACATTAAAAAAAAAGAGCAAGATGTACTCCTTTTCTGACACAGCTAAATAAAACAGACGTTAAAAAGAAATTTGAAATGAATTCAAGTGAAAAATAATTCTTTCAAAATTTCTCCAGCAAGACTTATGTTTAGGGACTAGAATTATTGGAGTTGGCTCTATAACTAAAAGGTTTTGTCTTATAAAATTGGAAAGAATTGACGTAGGTATAAAGCCTATATGGAAAAGGAAAAGAGATATTCCAAAACAAATAATGGCGAATATTTCTAGTGAAATATTCGCCATTACCTCCAAATATGTTCTACTTATTGACAGCATGTAGACAAACACAAAAGTCAGCATATTTGTCAGCACAATAAAGTAAAGTACAGTAAGTACATTTTTGATTGAGTAAACGTTTCAGGCAACAAAATAAAGTGACCTAGAAATTTGGTTTGGATTAGGACTTCACTTGCCATTCTGTTGAGTTGAAGACCAGTGGTCTTCAACCAATCAGAATAAGTGCCCCAAGAGCATGTACGTTAAGAGTTTGCCATAGTAGAGAGGCAGGACACTGGTAGGTAGTGTAATAGTTATAAGAAATAATAAGTAAAAGTGTTTCATTGTGACATGGTAGTTGTGACTAAAGAAATAAAATAAGTAAACGAGAACTGGGTTTACTTTATTTTGTAATGCCTTTAATTTTTATCTGGGCTAAAGGCATAACAGCGGTAATATTACTTTAAAACTAGTAATTTTTTTATTTAAAAGATAACTTCTTATCGATTCTAAAACAATTTAATGGGACAATCATCGGATAATCCTGTATCATTTGAAAAAAGTTCATCAAAATCGGTGACCAAGTTGAGAAATTATGCTGGAACAATCATATAAAAAAAATGTTATGTGTATGTATATATATATATATACACACACACACACACACACACGGATCGAATTGGTAACCTTCTCCTTTTTTTTTCCTCGAAGTCGGTTTTAAGAAAAATTCACATTACCTGCTGTTAAGAAAAAAGTTCGTCACATTACCTGTAAATGTACATACGTGTATGTAGGTATTTGTATTACCTAAATTTTGTGTTCATGGTTTTGAAAAAACCGTCTAATGTATAAGAATGAAATTTTCACGAGAGACAGTCATCATATATTGAGGCAGGTCTGAAAGGACTCTGTTTCCTATTGGCTCAGTAGTTTCCGACAAAAATGAAAAACAAAAATTCACGAAATAGTCATTTTTCAAGGATTTGAAAAAACTACGAAAAGGATTTGGCGGAATATTCGGTGGGATGTAGTTTCCGTATAGGAGTCAGTCTATTGAAAATTGCTTAACTATTGCTTCAGTAGTTTCCACAAAAAACGGTAAAAACGATGTCAATAAAACATGGATTGTGTGGTTTTTCCAGTATTATGAGATAATCACTGAAGAAATAGGAATGAAGTTTTGGTTGGAGATCGTATTCATATCAAACCACCTATGATGAAAATTTTGGGATTAGTAGTTTCATAGTTTTTGAGAAAACCATAAAAAACCGCCATTACTTTAACAGTGGATCATCAATATATCGATATGTTCATCAAATATATCGATAACTATCGATCGTCTTACTGTAATTCATTCATGTATTTCGAGATTTAAGTTCTTTGGGTCGTCGAACTTTTAGGCAATGTAAAATAATTATTTTCGCTGTATTTTTCCAGATTTGCATTTTGTGACTCTTCGCCAAAACTGCGGGTGATCAAAATCACCGAATTGAACGAATTTTTTGTTACCAAGTTTAAAGTTGGTAAAACAAATTCTTCTTCATTTCCATGAAAACTGTTGTTCTAATTTAAAAGGCAGTTTGAATTTCTGTTGAAAGAAATTTTTTAACTACCTACGAAAATTCTGAAAAGCCTCTCAAAACAATATGAAATAAAATAAAATAATTTTAATATTATTATTTTTCAGAATATCGTTTTTTTAAATTTATAAACATGTGGTGGAGAGATTTTTTAAATTACTATAAAGTAGCAAATTGGGTCTTCTAGCGAAGTTATGCTGCGCTACAGTTTTTTTGTGTGTGTATGTAGTTCACACCATTCCGTAGCTTAGAAAATAAAAAATACTCAATTTGATGGTTTTTCTGATTTAATTATTCACACGTCCCTATTTGTTTAATTTTTGATGCGAACTTTTTCCCTGAGACGAATCTGCTTTAGCTTCTCGACTCTTTTTTTAAAATTCAATCTCGAAGAAACGTGACGTCGAGGTTATTTTTATCTAATACTTGTCAGAAAAATTATATTTTATAAAATATGCATGTGCTCTGCCTGCCCAAAAATTGATGAAAAACTGTGTTAGTCTCGTCGAAAGTTTTTCGTCAGCCTTCGTCTATCATCCTTAAACTTCTAGCGACGTTGATTAAAATTCAGACGAAAAAGATGTAAAAAAAATTATCGAAAAGAAAGTCTCTTCCAGATAATTGTGAAAATTGAAAAATTATATCAAAATTTGACCAGTTTTTTTTTTTTCTACCACCAGTCAAGTTAAAATTTATTTTAAATTTTTTAAGTTTTTTTTTTAAAATTTTTATACTGGGAATTGTAATAAAATATTTGGACTCTGTTAAAAAGTAAATTGCCCTTATCAGTATTAAACAAATTAATTCCAACTTTTTCCACGGAAGTCTTCAATGATAATTTTTGCTTGTATCTACCGCTGTGTGCTGTGTTTTTCTGGTCCAGGAAAAGTAAATTTTTCAAACCAATTTCACTCAGCTTTCGAAAGAATACAGATTTTTTCGTGAGAAAAAAAAAAAAAAATACGGTAACGAGGCGATGGATTTTTATTTTATTTATTTTATTTTTTTCTTCCCTTTAAGAGGATGTTCATTTTTTTCCGCATTTCGACTGGATAACTTTCTATCTGAAACGAATTACGTTTGTTGGAGTGCTGACAAAATCGATTTTTGACCCAGTATGCCCGGTGTTATTTCTTATTGTTATGGAATAGAACGCGAATTTAATGCACCCGCTATTCGAAGGCGAACTACGATTCTTATTCTTTACCAGTGTCAAAATTAGACTGCATACAGGCCTACATTCGTGAAATTTGATCAAGTTTTCCTCGAGATCTGTTATTCGGCGAACGTTATTTATCAAAAGTTTTCTTTCATTTTCTTGCCAAAAAGTTGAGATTAAATATTTACAGTTGTAAGAGTGAAAATTGATTTTGGGAGAGAATTCTGAAAGCGATGGTAGGCCTCCTCAGTTTTACATTGATATTTGGCGCGTGAAAACCAGCCTATCGAGTTCATTGTTAATTCATACATTTATTTTCGTCTTGCGTGAATTTTTTTATGATCGAAACTCTCTTAGTGGTTGGAGTTTTTTCAATTTTCAGCCTCGCTCTTATCCGATGAGAAATTTTCCAGTGATTGCCAAAAAAAAGTAGGATTTCGAGTTTTTATATCGTGGTTTCCGTTTTTAATTTCGTCAAATTCAATTTTGTTTACTTTTATATTTCTCGTCATTGAAGTAAGAATAACTGCTACGAATTCCCCGTGGCGGTCAAAAAATTTAATTATTTTCAGAGCTGTCGAAAAAAGGGAAGTGAAAATGCTGATCTCGGAGTTCGTGCTCCTTAAAATAGTTAATTTTCGTTAATATGATGAAGAGTTATTTTTTGGGAGACTGATTTTCATTTCCTCTCTGGTAGTTATCGTAAAACTTTACTACTCCTGTTGAAAAAAGTATTTATTAATTTTTTTAATCGAAACCCCGGAGTTCTTAATTCTGTATCGGTGGTCATTTATGCGATTGATTCTCTGATGCCTTGGTTAAGCACAGATTGGTTGGACTCGTGTCACCCAACCGACCAATTTTATGTTCACCGACTTTACACGTGGAAAAACTCAGCCACGCTTGAAAAAGCCGAGCCCCTCGATAATCATTTAGCTGTCATCTGCATTTTTTGATGGTGTAGGTTAATGTTATCATTTTTTCAGGGCATATAGTTACATTTTCAATTGCCTCGATAACGTAGTCTACATATCTTTCATATTCGTTGATTAATGATAACTTTTTTAAACCCAGCAAAGATGTTTAGCTGTATGTTAATTGTATTGCTAATGTACACTTTCAACATTAATACACACGTCTAATGATGGTAAATGCTCGAACATTTATTTGTGTTCAGCAAATGCTGAATACGCTCAGGCATTTTCTCGGCACGTGCTCATACTTGAGTAAATTCATTATTTTGTCTTAAAACAAAATGTTATCGGCAGGAGGTAGTATTGTAAACTGCGCTAGTGAGGTCTCAAAAGAATGTTGAAAAAAAAATTGTTCTGGAATTTTTTTGACACTTGAGACAAACATTATATTTTCAATTGTTTATTCATTTAGGCCAAATGATGAAACTTTAGAAAATACTCATAAGTTCTCGAGCATTTACTCGTTATGAGCATATTCTTCTAAATGTCAAGAAATTTAAAATGCTTGAGCATAAAAAAAAGTAAATGTTTATTATCATCACTTCACAGTCACACAACCAAATTATTTGAAATAATATTATGTTAAAAGTGAATTTGTAAATATCTTTTCTGTGGTAAATATGTATTTTCCAAAAGTAACAAATTTTTAATGGCTGTCATTCGAAAACTACTGGATAGATTTCGCTCAAATTCAGTACCAAACCAGTTCCAAATAGTCTCCAACTGCCAGAAATATTTCAAGTAAAAATCTGTTAATTTATAGTGGGTTTGTAAAACTTTGAGGACCTTCCCTCTGAAACTAGCTGATAAATTTGAAACATTTTAACACGAATGTATAGCTCATGAAAGCTTCTAATACTACCCCAAGTTTTATTGTCTTAGATCAAACAGCAGAGACTCCACGGATTTCCAAAAAGTGCCAAAATGAGAAAAAATTGGATACATATGTTGTGTACAGAAGAATTTGAATGACCTATATATTCGTGATCTACAATTCAGAATCAGTTCTTTTCCACAGGTCTCGCCCCCAGGTCCTGCCACATCACTGAATGCAATGGTTGTATTTTCTTTTTGAAAATTGATTAATAAAAAAAAGTGAAGTGCAGAAATGTTTCGTTAGAAAACCTACTATGCAGATGGAGATAGAGTTAGAGATGGAGATGGAAAGGGAAAGTGAGAGAGAGAGCTTACTTGAAAAAATTTAAAAATAATATCGATAATAGTTTATATTTATATTGATATTAATCGATATTTACATAGATATTAATCAATATTTATATCAATGTTTTATTGCTAAAATCCTCTTTTCCAGAAATTTTTTGTCTCCAGTTGTCTCAAGAACTACTAAATCTTCTTTCAAGTCTGCTCCTGTACAATATCTTTTGTAAAAATTTCAGCCCTATATGTTTGGTAGTTTTCTCAAAACTGTGAAAACAACATTTTTTTTACCAATTTTTTTTCTCAAGTTTTCTTGGAAACTACTGAACTAATAGTCACAAAACTTCTAAGAAAGTTGCACCAACGTGAGAAAAGTCTATTGTGAAAATTTCAGCCCGATTCTTTTTGTTATTTTCTCAGAACCCTGGAAGAATAACTTTTAGGAATTTTTGTTTTATAGTTTTCTCAGAAACTAGTTAATCAATTGGGAAAAACGTTCTTTTAGACCTGCTCCAATATAACAACTATGTTTTGGAAAAATTTCAGCCTTATCCACCCAGTAGTTTTCTCATACTCATGAACACAAAATTTTGGGGGATACATACATCACTGTAATAAATGTATAGGCCATTAATTATTTCACAAAATTATTTTCCCAATATTATTTTGCCAATTATTCCCTCGATGTGCATGCGCCACTACCCGCACAGCCACACTTTGACACAAAACAAAAATATTTGTAGTCTCTTCCAAAACAATAAATTTTACAGTGTTACCAGAAATTCATGGCCTGCATAAGCCAAAGCGCCATAGAGTGGCGATTCAAGGATTATATATGTATACACACATAAAAAAAATTAATTCTAAGTGATAAAATAGTACCAGTTGTTTTCTCTTCTAATGAAACGGATAATTTGCATCATCTCCCCGTTTAACCCTTTTGTAAAGTCAATTTTAATACCCCGTTTGCAAACAAATTGGTTAAGAATATGTTTTTATAAGTGTAAAATATATAAAGTTGAATCTAGCAAACTCTATTGAATAGTAAAGGCAAAAGATACACATTTTGGTAGCAGAGATAGTAATCGGATGAAAATAGGCATTTTATGTATTAATCCTGTAATGCAAAAATTTACTTTAAAAATGAGTTATTGTTACATTTGGGTAGGATTCCAAGATTATTCTACGACATCTGACTATTAGTGGTCATGCATATTTAAGTATTTTCCATTCCCAGAAAATCAATTCACTTTTTCATTTCTTCATGGAAAAATACATGGGAAAAATATATCGTCCAGTTTTCATCCTGTGATAATGTGAAGCGAATTTAGTGCTCCTCGTGGAGCCTCCACCTACCAATTGCACTCTCACAGAAAGATGTAACCTAAGTCATAATTGTGATCTTAGTTCTTTAGTAATGTATTGGCAAACTCTGTAACTATTCATGGGTCTATCCCTTCAATCATTTAATACTGGATACCCAGGTAAGCATACAAATCTGTGCCAACAATATTCGCCTAAAGTCTTAAAATAGACATGAGTTTCTCTCAATTTCATCGGATTCACAGCAACTTATTTACATAGCTTTAAATTAACAGGATCAAAAGAATGAAAACAGATGGAAAAAGACCTACTGCGCATGCTTTGAAAACCGATGTCAATTTTAATGCTTTAGAATGATGGTACATTTTATTAAGATTGGTGAGATATGGCTACTGGGTATCCAGTACTAAATGATCACACGAACTAAAAACAAAACCTAAATTCTGTTCCCAAATGGAGTTGATTAAAAGCATACAAAAAATGAGCAAGTTTATTTGTGGAATTGATTCATCTGTTGTGTGGTAAGTTTAATATTCAGTGTAAAGCTCACTTCCTTAGAATCTCAAGTTAATTTTTGGAAATCCGTTATCGTCCTTGTTCACCATGTTGAATATTATTAGAAAAACTACGTAAGTATCTGTGCAGCTAATCTATTCAAAGTTAATTTCTCCAACCATTACGCACACGGGTGAATAATTCAAAATCTAACACTAATTGATTACAGTAACTTTTCAGTTTTCACTCTCTGTATGTGTAGAGGTGAAGATAACGTTAACCACCATTTTACCATGTTTTTAATCACATTTTTATTGACTCACTTTCTTGTCTGTTTGTCTGTTTGATACAAATTTTGCAATCAATTTTAAACTAACTTCTCGATGAGTTAGAGACTTGAAACTTTATACATAGCTCAGAAGTAGATGACAATGCAATAATAACTTGAAATATTTTGTATATATGCAAAATTTCGTACACAAGACTAAAAAGTAGGAAAATAATTATTTAAAAAAAAAAAATTCAATGTTCTGACTAAAAAATATGAAATAATTTCTCCTAGATACATACAGATTTATAACCCCATACAGATTCCTAATCCCGTACAGATTGTCCTGAAAATTTGTGTTAGTGAATTTTTAATAACTATGAAAATATTTATTTTCATTGTGCAATCTCTGAAGCGCGCTACTGTTTTGCAAAATTATTTTTCTTTCCTTTCCTTCCGTTTCCTAGCCCATTTTTACTGGTATAGTGCATTACTATATAAGGGGTGAAAGTAAGCAATTTGGCTCATGCCGCAATCGTATACGAGTAGCAATTGCTTACTTCTCGACTCCGTATAGTAAGGTATTTTACCATATAGGTGAATGAAAAAATATTTTGAATCATTAATTTTTGAATTATTATTCTAGTTATTTTAGTTTTATTAATTATAAAATTGCCTGTGCCAGAAACGTGTTTGGTACTGATGTGTTGTACCAATTATAAAAAACAAAAAGTGAATAAGAAGAAAGTGATAGCATTTTATCAATATGTACCAGTTTTCAAATTTCCTCATTGGCTCATCACCGTTGTTTGAACAGTGTGAAAATAGTTATCCTCAAACAGGGAAACAAATAGTTTTTTTCCCTGTTCGTGTATTTTTTTCATTTGGTTTATAAAGTTTGGTAAAACCTTGTTTTTTCACCATCAATCTTGTTCATAAAGTTGCATTTTTCATTCGCTTATACAGTAAATGTTTGTTACCGTCTCCTAATTTATTACAAATGGAATTCGTCTGAAATTCGCTCGTGTTCACGTTGAAAAAGTATTCTTTCGCGAATACTATCAAATAGCAAATAACGTGTTCAAGGCGACGCTCCGTTATGTATGTGGAGGAGTTAGCAGCATAAATTACTTATTCACTCGACATTATACATATGAAGCGACCCGAGTGTCTTTTCCGTGTGCCTCCTCTCTTTCTCACCGTACCTCATTTTGTCTCAAATTTTGATGTTATGTATAAACAAAAATTTTCCCGATTTAAGTTCGCTTGTTGTAGTAGAGGCTTCTGATTTCGTGACTGTGGATAGTGATGATGGGGCTCGTTGAGCGGCACCGCAGTACGCTAATTTTTCCCTTCTGTTTTCCTCAGTTCCCTTTGCTCGCATTGAATTTGATTCATGAAGTTAATCTTGAAAATAAAAATTAAACATTCAAGTACTTTTGTTGTTCTTATTCGTGAATAGAGAGGGTTTACGGTAAAAAGTTGTACGCGTGCAAACTATTATTTTTTTTTTCTCCATAAGTAGGAAGTTTGTCTGAAACAAAGGGTACTTGATTAATGGTTTTTGTTCATTTCTTTGGGTTGGGAGACAGACGAATCGCATTTTTGTTCTGTTTCCGCCGTGATGAAGTACGTTGGAAAGAAGTTTAAAATTTATTTCAAAAGTTGACTTTATTGTACGGATTATGACGAGATTTATTCTGTTCTGATCTGTATGTATCAAAATGTATAATTTTCTAACCAGTTGAACGAGCGTTCGAGGTACTTTTTTTTACGGAATTCCATCATACAGAGTTTAAATAAATTAAAAAAGAAAAAAGAACATTAAATTTAATTTTTCTCGAAAAATCATGTTTTTAAAATTTATAGTATTAATTCAATATAGAATCGTTTCACAGATCACGTGAATTGATTGGACAAAGTCCTGTTGAATTTTCGAAAGTATGATAAAACTAATTTGTGAAATTATTTCCTCGAAATTCTATTATTTATTTATTTATTTATTTATTTATTTATTTTAGGAACAAGGTTGTGTTATTACAAATTCATTAAGTTGACCATTCTGTTTGTGTTTATAATTCTTTTGTCTGAATCTGAAGTTATTGGAAAGTTAATGCCTTCTCGAATCTCATTTGCGTTACCAAGATCAGAAAGCCATTTTTAAAGTTGATGCTCCGGCCAAGAATAAAATAAAAATAAAAATTAGTAAATAAGAAACAAATAGTGAAGCGTTTATGGACTTTTTGTTTCATTTTTTCTGTTGTATTATTCTTTTAGGGATGAATATATACACGTCAGAAATATAAAAAGTTTTCGTATTTACCAAGTATATGAGTTTTTAACAAGGTTTTGGCGAGATGATCCGAGAACTAGTCGTGATATAAAAATTCTGAACACATTTAAATTTTGTAGTTCCTATTGAAAAAATAAAAAATAAAAAATAAAAAAAAAGTCAGAAACTTATTTTTCGTTTTGTATTGTATAAGGTGTGTTAAAATGAGAAATTTGAGATTAATTTTTTTTTTTGCGACATATAACTCCGTTTGTTTTAAAGAAAGATATGTTGTGTCAAAGGTTTCTTAGGAGGAAGTAGCCTATAACTTACATTTCGGTAGGTATTCTTGAAGTTTTTATTGTCAGAGGATTTTGACTTATTTTATTTTTTGGAGAAAAATACTTCATATTTGTTGAGTTGTTTTTCGCACCAAAATTTTTTCTCATTTTTGTATTCTTAATGTTTGAAGAAATTATTTAAAAATTAAATGTCCATGGTGGGGGATATCGTGGGCGTTGCCTACTATCCTCCACGCACCTGGCGGACGTTCGGAGAACTTTTGTACCGATGAAATGTGGATACAGGAGGACTGGGCTGAGGTGGTTGCCGACAGTTGTTGTCAGGCATAAGTGAGCGAGAAGGTGTGTGACAATGAACTCTTTTATAGTCCTCGGATGTTAAATACACTGTCTTATAAGCGCCAAATCATAGTGGTCTCCTACCACTGTATGGTAGTAGAGTCATCGGGATTCCTAAATAAATTTGGTCATTTATAAGAACCCGATTTAAATAAATAACTTCGGAAATTAAAACTCGAAAGAATTTTAGTTTCTTTGATGAAAAAACAGCAACAAATTATTAGAGAATTCATTTTTGACACTGCAAAATTTGCTTCCACTTCAAAACAAAGATAAATTTATGTAACAAATTCAATCTCAAGGTACTTGCGATTTGAAACTAGAAATAATTTCGAATCTAAAACTGGAAAAAAAATTCAAATACTTGAAAATAATTTTTTTTCTCCATCTTTAACAAATGAAATCGAATCAGAAATTCAAATTCATACATGAATAACAGTATTTCAAGGTCAAATACAATTTGAACTAAGAACTACCAAAACAGGAGAATTATTCTTTCCCACTAATGAAACACTATATGGATAAACACAATTTTGCCAATTTGAGAATATTGACAAAAAGAACTCCATCCTTCGATTACAACTAATTAATTGATGGCAATTTCTACTCTTTAGTCAAAAAAAATTCAAGAATACAAGTTAAAATTTTTTTCTCCTTTTCTCGATCATACAGTAATATACGAGAAATAATCCATGGTAAAATACATTTTTGCCAATATATTAACATCGACAAAAAAACTAATTGGTAACTTTACGTAACTGTGGAAACATTGGCCTCCCCAAACATGAATAATAAATATAGTTCCCTATTTACTATTCAAGTAATAAATCCCAGGCTTAGAAAGATTAAGAATTAATTCAAACCTTAAATATTCAAAAACAATACACATGTAAATTCGTATGTAAAAGCAACTAAAAAACTATGCTCATGATTTGTTAGCCATCCCTAGCAAAATAGAAAGTCGAACATATAAAATATCTTCGACATACCAAAAAATATGAGGTACAGTCATCCATAAGCAAAAGAGAGATCGGACATAAAACTTAAAATGGCCGATCAATTAGACACACTCCAAAATACTAAGACGGCAAATGACAATAAATTGTATTGTCAAAATATGCCGCCTTAGAAAAATAATATCGAAAACCAACTTTTTCGTAGAAAAATGAGTCATCGATAAAGGAATAAAAGATAAAATATCTTTTATCTCACTCGCAACTATACCAAAAAGGTTGCAATCCTAAAAAGTTGATAGCAATAAAAACATAGCTGTCAAAACAGCAATGTAACCAGCACATTAGGACTATCGTAAGTGTAGCCTACAATTTTCCATGCGCCTAGTGGACGTTAGGAGAACTCCTGTACCGATGAAATGTGGATACAGGAGGACTGGGCTGAGGTGGTTGCCGACAGTTGTTGTCAGACATAAGTGAGCAAGAAGGTGTGTGACAACGAACTTTTTTATAATCCTCGGATGTTAAATACGCTATCCTATAAGTGCCGAATCATATTCGTCTCCTACCACTATAGGTGGACAGGAGGGGAATTAAAAATTTGCTATTACTTCCCGTAAGATTAACGAATTTCACTGTAGGAGAAATAAGTATTTATGGTTTTCGTTTTTACTTAGCTTTGAAAGTTTTACCCATATTGCGGATGGGGAGGAAGAAGGGTGTAGGCTTCGGGGATTCGAACAGCCAACTCACAGGTTATAAAAACAGTGACGCATTTCGCGGCTGCAATGGCAACTGTATAGCCTAGCGGCAGTAGCGCATACAGTCCGCGCTCCCACAAAAGTTTGCCATTTTTCTTACTATCGTATTTTCCTAACTCTCGAAAAATCGGGTTGAAAATATCTTTAATTTTTCTGATATCTCACAGCTTAGGCAACATTTCGTGCATTTAATCCTCCACCCACTCATTATTCCTTACTAGACAAAGTCGTTACGAACGACGTTAACTTGACCTTAATTTTCCATCAGGTTTTTTTCAGAAACGTTTTCGTATTCATGAAAAGGTTAGGTATGTCTTTTTGCATATTTTTAATCGATTTGAGAAAAAGAAGGGGCTATCAGTTCGATTCGTATACGAATATTATGTTCTGGACATCCGAATAATGAATGTGTATTTATAAGAAACGTACGTATTTTCTATTTCGTCTCTTCGTTTTCTTAT
Organism: Ericerus pela; assembly: GCA_011428145.1. Taxonomy (NCBI): domain Eukaryota; kingdom Metazoa; phylum Arthropoda; class Insecta; order Hemiptera; family Coccidae; genus Ericerus; species Ericerus pela. The sequence goes on from WOFM01000552.1 coordinate 374,832, forward strand.
ATTTCGCCCCACGCCCATATCGCTCATTACGATCTAATTTATCAACTTAATTAATTACGGCTGGAATTAAATTTTAACGTGACGCGTATTATTTACTCGTGTTCTCGAGTTGTACAAATGCGGCCTTACTTTCGGGGGTGAACGGTATAATAATTTAAAATTCGAAGAGATGCGATGTGAGATGAAGAAAATTCTGAGAACCGAAGGGCTAAAAAGAGGCTGTCAGGAAGGGTGGAGAAGAACGACTTAGACGCTATGTCATCGAGAAATTTTTGTCTGCGCAGTCGAGGGTTAGTATTTTCGCAATAATAAAGCTGCGTCTTAATTCATTTTGCGCGCCGCCATTATATTACGTTTGAAGAATGCTTTACGTGGCGGCGTTTTAAAATATGTGTCATTTTCTTTTCATTAAAGGAGCAAAAAGGAGTGAGAATTTCGGCGATTAGAAGCTGCTAGCGTCTGTTGGCGTGGGTGCGTGTCGGTCGGTGTCGGTGATAACCGATTTTGAGGTTGTGAGCGAAATTTTAAAGTGGAGATTAGAGTTGGTCTATCCGTAGACTTTGAAAATTGTCGTGTGTTTTAAAATGCACGACGAGTGGAGCATCGGGACGTTATCTATAGAGACAAGGGTTATGCTTTTGTTGAACGAATACTGTGATGTTGGGAATTTGAATCTGGTACAATATAGAAAATATTTGAAAAAAACAGCATTAAATTCTAAAAAAGTATTTGTGGAATACCTTGTCGTGAGAGATATTCACACTGGAAGGTTTTCAAGAGTATTTGCGTGTTCTGCCACTTCATACAATTAAATATGGGAGAGCCAAATCCTCGGCGAACACTGGCGATTTTTGAGCCGGTTCTGAGAGTTTATATACAGGATTTGGTACACGCACATAGACACACATGCATACGTACATATATGTAATTATGTCATGCGTTACGTCGTTTCTTGCCTCTGTCGAGGTGATAAGAAACGACGCAGCGCGTTTGGTACCTAGCCGTCACATCACCGAGATCGTTATCTGGTAATTGATCTAGGCTCGTGCAATGTATCTTACCTGTACGTACGTACAGGTACGAACATACAAACGCACCAGTGTAAATTTGTTTAATGTCATGAAGACGATTATTGCCAGCCTTTGGGCGGCGACTGTCATCGAGGGGTGCAAGCCCCTATTACCTCATACGAGTATTGTCCCCACAGTATTCTATTGTGGTATCTTAAGGGGGCGGCTGCATCCTAAAAGAAAACCGCTTCAACCTACCATATTTTTCACAACCTTTTTAATATTCAAAAAATCAGAACTTCAAATCAGAAAAAAATAAAGTTTTGAGCAACTAGATAAGCCAGAATTCTGGAACTCAGAGAGTACGCTCCAGTTTGGACCTACAAATCATCACAGTCATCTCCATATACAAGTTATGTTTATACTACCTTCTGTTCATTTTTCACCCAACATCAATCAATTATTCACTTTGCTCGGTCAGTCAACCCATTTGAGAGATTTAAGACATTTAAAAAAGGAAAAATTATACTTTCAAAAGAATAATCCATAATTTAATATTAATTCAATTCAAGTTGTTTACAACACTTATCTCTGGTTATGATTCTTATCCAAAATATGAAAAAATTTGTTACTTGTGATAGTCGATGTAGTATAATACAAATCCACAAATCTGTGAAGATTTTGTGTCCCAATCCCAACAAACCTAAAAATTGACCGACAAGAATTAATTCATCGCTGTGGAACCAGCTGAAATCTTCCTCGAGCACCGATGTTGGTTACTTTTTTAAATTCTAGGTGGTAGAGTATTGGACTCACAGGTTGTGATTTGGATTACTCAAGATATGACATACACACATTTTCTGAATTTAAAACTTTCGAATCTTGGTCCAAAAATCAGCCAATAAGCTATTGAATTTTTGTTTGTGAATTTGTTGGAGTTATTCACAAGAAAAACACTTGATTTTGATTTTTAATTTTCTTTGACAAATTTTTTAATTTTAAAATCACTGAAATTTTCAATCATCTCGAAAAATAATGAATTCTAAAAATGGTTACCAGAACATTTTTGTTTATCCTAAAAATATCAATTTCGAAAACATTTTACGAAAAACTTTGGTTAATTATTTTAAAATAACCGATTAGACTTTGGCCCTGGTGACTATTGTACTTCACTAGAATACATTTAAAATAGCACTCGCTTCAGGCATAATTTTAATAAACCATATAAAACATGTTACTGCTTGACTTGAGTGTAACTACAAGTAAAGGATTTGCTGATCAAATATTAGCTTTTATAATTGTGGCTAATCCAAAAATGAGCCCCAACAATAGAAACAGTGCTTCATTAGATGACACCATATTTTCCAGAAGAAACTAGAGGCACGTGTTTTCATAAATTTTAGATAAAGAAACTTTTTTTCCTTAGCTTTAATCCAATGTATTGAAAAAAGATGAATAAAGCCATAAATATTTGAAAGGAAGTAAGCCTGTCATTTCTTTCTAGAAAAAAGAGTGAGATGGTCTTATTTAAAATCTATATTGGAGAAACAAAGATAAAAAGTCACATCAGAGATGGTGTTATTTTGCAATAGTATTGGTTGTTGACAATCTTTGACTATACAGAATTAACATGGACTGCTATTTGATTGAAAAATACGTACAAAATTTCGTTATCAATTGCTAAGACATAGGAGGAAAAAGTTAGTTGGGTTGGGTTGATAATGATTTCAATGTTCTTTGCGCAGTAATTTTGTTTAGAATAGAAATTATGAAAATTTAATTTAATACCATAGAAAATGCTTCTACTTATTACTTATTTGTAATTTTTTATATATTCAAAATCGATTCTGATATTTAGCAGATGCAGTGATCGAAGACGACGTGTTGTGCCTAAGAAACATGGAGAATATTAATTATTTATTATGCACCATGCGCAGTTTACTCCTTTAATTCCTCCATTAAATTATAAGATATAATTCAAAACTTTCTCGTTAATAAAAATTTAAAAATATAATTAATTCAGTTCAACCTCAAATTTCAGCAATATTTTACTGTTTTACAAATCCTTATCATACCCAACCCGACTAACTTCATCTTACATCTTCTAACGTCATTCTTATCACAAATAGCAGTCCATGTTAATTCTGTATAGTCAAAGTTTACAATGTTTAAAAATAGAAACAACATTCTGCTTAGAAATTCCCCTCCGTTAGGTCAAATGTTAAAGGTGTCAAATTTGATGAGTTTTCTAAACTGAAGATGTAGATTTAGGTGGGAAGAATATCATCTAATTTTTGTCTAATGAAATAATATTTGGTCTAAAATCAATTCTGAATGCATTTTAGGATGAAAATTTTGATTAAATTTTAGTGTTCAAAAAGAGAAATAAAAAGAAGAATGTTTGGTATAAAAGTTTGAAATTTTTTGTTTTTTCGGAGGATATATTTACATCACTGTGGGTGTGTACGCACGTATAAATACAGCACACCACACAACAAAGGAATGTGGAGCCTATTCTTCATGTGCGTGTGCGTGAACCTAGCTCAGGACGAAATTTGGCATTACAGACAAATTGCAAAGCTGTGAATGCAAAAAGTAAGTTTGTAGACTATACGTCCACTGAGCTAGGTGATCGATGAGTGTGTAATACGCTCATTCACCTTTAATCACCCGTTGCCTCAAACACTATTGTAGTATTGGTGGGGTTTATGTGCTTCTATTTACGGACAATCAACACTTGATAGAAGTTGCTGTTAATTTTTTTCACATAGGATTAGGCCTAATAAATATGGATACATCTTCCAACTCATTGCTACTCGAGAATCGACTTGCGTAGTCCTGCTTATTTTTTGGTCATTTACCTATTGAAGAAGTCTGTTATTTTTATCGTGGGTTCTTTACAGTTCGCCAAATGAGTAAATGTAAGTATTTTGTTCTCTAATTTTCGAAAATTTTGAAAAATAACAAAAGAGTGTTTGCAGACTTGACCTCCTTTTGATACTGGCGTACTCATCTCAACTAAAACCTCCTTTTGATACTGAGATATTCATCTTAACTAACTTTTATTCATCTTACTCTCTTGAATAGTTGTGGGCAAGTGATTAAATTCTTTTCTTAGTGACTTTTTGGTATTTGCCAATCATAATAATCGCTTCTTTTATAGATATACATTTCGTAGAATTAACCAACTGCGGAGAGTGACGTATGTCATGACTTAGAGGAAATTTTACTTCAGTTTTTCCGATCTTTGTACCCAGACTCCAAAAACACCTTCCCCTCAAAATTTTATATAATGTTATTACATATGGGCCATAACGAAAAGCGTTAACATACTAGGGGGGTATTTCTTTACGGATGGGAGAAAAATTTAGGATGTGTGTATTTTGAGTCCGTATCTCGGTGTTTGAATTTGAGATTTTTAGTCAGTGGGAGCAGGACGTGATTCTTTTCGGATTGGGACAAAATTCGACATGTGCATAGTTTGGGTATACACCTCAATCAAGTTTAAAGATGGGCCAAATCCGAATTGCGAGGTTTTTACATTTTCACTGTAGTGAAAAATTTTTAAAACGTATAATAAACGCAACCTGCAATACTCATAATTTGAAATTCTGTCACTTTTAAACGAAATCTATTTTTACGACTGGAATGTCATCGGGATTTTTACCCAGTTTTCTTGCAAACGGGGTATTAAATTGATTTCACAAAAGGATTAGGAGTGGGAATGATGAAAATTGTTCGTTTCATGAGATAAGAAAACGATTGGTACCATTTTCTCATTTTGACCTAATTTTTTTTTAATGTATAATATCGTCTGTTATATTATATAAGGATGTGGCTTTGTTTTTAGATCATTACGGTGTTTATCTTGCATGAATTGACTTCTGATTTTGCATACAGACTCACACTACTTAATGCCTAGAGTACCTTAGCCAAAAAAACACTTGCAAAAGTTCGACCGTTTAGCCGTAACTGAGAAGAGGAATCGGGTTGAAGTTTTTACGATATATTGTTTTTATGTATATGCAAATTTGGGTAAGTGTCTAATAGTTCAGTAGTTCTCGAGAATATTGGAAAATGAAAAATTACTGGAAAAGGGTTTTTTTTCAGCATTTAAACTACACACAAGGGATAGAGCTGAAATTTTCACGAAATATAGTTTTTATGAAGGAGTAGGTTTGATAGGAGTTTAGTGTCTATTGGTTTAGTAGTTTCCGAGAAAATTTCAGAACAAAAATTACCGAGGAAGTTGTTTTCTCAAGGTTTTGAAGAAACCACGAAAGGGATCAGGCTGAAAATTTCACGATACATTGTTTTTTCGTATATGTAAGTCTGATGGAGTTTTGTTGCTTATTAATTCAATGCCTAGTTTCTGAGCAAACTGGAAACGAAAATATTGCCGAAAAAGTGGTTTTTCCTGGATTTTGAGGAATTACGAAAGGGATAGTAAAAAAATTGTTTGTGTATTTTTTCGTGATTAATAGATTTCGTGAAAAATAGACGTGTCAGGAAATTTTATTTTCACAAAATTTTCTTTTTGTAACTTTTGATTTGTGAAAATGAATAGGAATCCATCTGGCGCATAATGAAAACAATATTTTGTATAGTTTGTAACACAACTCAGAGACTGCTCAGGACGCATTTCATATACAAGGTGATTTACATTTTGACGCGCCATTAGAAAATAACATTTGGCGTGTCGAAATTTGAATTACTTATTGACTTGTCAAGAGCGATTTACAATTCTGGTTGCACCATTTTAATGGTTTTGTTCAAACAACTGGTGCATATTCGTAAGAAAATCTTTTAACTTAAGCATCAAATCAAATCGTTACACCACTGATATTGGTAAAGAAATAACAGAGGACTCACTGAAAGTAAGATACTTATGGGAATATGTGCGAGGTTTCAATTTGAATCGAGATTAGGATACAGCCGTTATCAACAGTATTTTTATCAAATTGATCCACGTTTCTGTCGTATGTGTAGTGCATTTTGTAGACTACTTTTTGTTTATTTTTCATAAGTTGTTTTTCATTTGGTAATTAAAAGATTTTGATTAAAATAGACCTCTATTTGTTTGAAAAAAACTATTAAGAAAGTGCAACAAATTGTGAATTGCTCTCGACAAGTAAGTAAATGAGTGATTCAAATTTCGATGCAATGTAACTTTCTATTGTGCGTCGAAGTGTGAAACACTCTGTACAGCAGGGCACTCGACTCATAGACAGAAACTTGTGTTGGGACTTGACTCAGTTTTTCCTGAAAACTGGAGGAAAAATATGAGAAGAGGATCTAGGCTGATTGTGCCAGAAAAGATAGACAGATCAACTTGTATCGCATATCGATGTTATCGCTGTCTTTGCGATTTTTTCGCACCGTCACATTTCGTTTTGTTACATACAGCAAGTTAGTGACGCCTATTCAACAATTCTGTCATATATGCCCGTAATTAAATCGTTTGGATCTCGATCAGCTTTAAAATAACAATGGAAATCGTAACTATGATGTCAAAATAGACGTGTCATATGAACGCATTCATCTTTTAATGCCGGTAGGAATCGAAGACCTCCGTATCTTTCTTGTTAGAAATCCAGGATATGCTTACGAATAAAGTGGGTTATACGTACTTTTCCAGTTCACGAGCTTGTTTAGCATTTTGAATTACATATAATATTCTAAGTGATGAAGCATCGCTTTCTAAAATTGTTTATCGTAGACGTAGATGATCTTTCCATTTTCTGCTGTCGGTTCTATATAGATGATGTCTTCTTGATCTCATTTAATTCCGTTTCTTTACCATTTATTTTGAATGAAAATGGTTGTCGACCGGAGAGAGGGGATTCAAATATAAGCCCATGCATGTTGCCAAACGAGACAATTTTTTCGTAATCTAATTTTAACTAAATCCGTTATGTTGTAGAGAGAAGGAAGTTGAGGTACGAAAATAGCAGATTTCCATCAAAATCCAACCACGAGAGGGAAAATTAACTGTTAAAAAAACATTGGCGCAGTAATATTTCGCTAGAAAACCCAGTTTACAAATTTTCATTTATAATATTGGAAATAAAATAAAATAAAATAAAAATAAACGAAGCCTAAATTAATGCCATGCAGAAATACCACTCGTAACCCTTACGCTGTAGGCCTAAATAAGAAGATACCTAATTGATACAGTGGATTTGCTTTTCTCTTGCAATTGTTTTTTTTTTTGTTTTACATTTCTCTCGAGAATTATTAAACCAATAGGCACCAAACGTTCACCAAACTGGCACCCACAAAATGACAATCTATCATGAAAATTTCAGCCCGATATCTTTCGTAGTTTTATTAAAATCCATGAAAAATCAGTTTTCCATGAATTTTTTGTTTTGCTATAAATACGCCATTAATAATATGATATTCTTCATTTTTACCCAGTTTGCTTGCAAACGGGGTATTAAAATTAATCTCATGGAAGTGTTAGTGGTGGGGATAAGAAAATTATTCATTTCGTGATAAAAGAAAACGATTGGTACCATTATTTCACTTTGACATAATTTTTTTATGTGTATTTGTATATTTATATATGTATATATATCACCCAAAATTTTGTGTTTACGGTTCTGAGAAAACTACCTAGTGGATAGGGTTGAAATTTTTACAAGAGATAGTTCTCATTTTGGAGCAGATCTGAAAGAAGTATTTTGCCTATCGTTTAATTAGTTTCTGAGAAAACTGGAAAAAAAAATTCCTGAAGTAGTCATTTTTCCGGGATTCTGAGAAAATGATGAAACAAATCAGGCTGAAATTTTTACGATGGACTTTCCTTGTGCATGTTTCTTAGAAGTTTGGTGCTTATTAATTCAGTACTTCCCAAGAAAACTGGAAAAGAAAAATTTTTGTAAAAAATTTCGTGTTCACAGTTTTGAGAGAACTACCAAACAGATAGGGCTGAAATTTTTAAAAAAGATCACTGTGGAGACAATACTCATATGAGGTACAGGGACTTGCACCTCTCAATGACAGTTGCTGCCAAAAGGTTGGTACATTTTTGTCTCTATGACATTAAACAAAAACATGTATGTACGTTTGTATGTTCATACCTGTATGTACATACAGGTAAGATACAATATACGGACCATGACAAATTACCTGATAAAGATCTCGGTGATGTCACAGACTGGTACCAAATGTACTGCGTGATTTCTTATCACCTCGTAGAGGCAGAAATGATTTAACGTATGACATAATACCATATGTATATGTACATATGTGTATCTGAGTGCATGTTCCAAATCCGGTATATAAACTCTCAAAACTGGCTACAAAATTGCCAGTGTTTGTCTTGGATTTGGCTCTCCCATACATTTGTGTATGAAATGGTAGAACACGCAAAGCTGTGGATTACCTTCTACATGTGAATATCTCTCACAACAAGGTATTCCATAATCACTATTGTATGGGAGTAGGTCTGAAAGAAGTTTAATGCTCATTGGTTTAGTAGTTCTCGAGAAAACAGGATGCAAAAAATCTCTGGAAAAGTTGTTTTTAGTGATAAAACATTGATAGATCGATATTTTTGTTAAGAATATGGATAATTGTTGATAGTTTTTTGTAATTTCTTAACCTGAAACTAGCAATGAAATATCAATACATGGATATAAATATTGAGCAAACTGGGTTATTTAGAGAAGCATTTCTGCGCTAGAGTAACTTTATCTGGCGTTTACAATATTTCGTGTTAATCTTTTTCTTCCTCCATTCAAGAAGAGATAAAGAAGCAATACCTGACGACCGATGGTACTTTTCAACATAGCCAAGTTTTTTGTATTTACCAAATTTTGACTTTAATCAAAAAAGGAAACATTTAGTCGATTTTCATTTATGGTTGTGGAAAAGAAGAAAGTTTCAAGCACTGCTTGCATTTTCGCCTAATTTACGTCAATTAGCCAACGTAGAGGCTGCTGTTGACGTGCGATACCTATACTTGTGTCTCTACAAGCTAACAGTGATGGATGATACCAAGAAGCATTGAAGCCTTTTTTTCTTTTTTCATTTCTTTTATTATTTGACGTTACCATGTTCATCCTATCTTCTTTATGCACCTATCCTTATTTATTCTCCCCACTAATAATATTAGTAAAACAATTTAGTTACTCGATCTTCCTTCATGTTTTTTTTTTTCATTTTTTGTTTCCGGAAAATTTCGATCTTGAGCTGTACGCACATCTCCACAAATCGATTATTGCGCGAATTTAATGAACAGCTGTTGGCGGAAATAGCTTCAACGCTTTCATTAATTTTAATAAAGCCTTTCGATGTTTTTTGAAATTCTGTCGCTTTCGCCAATCAATTATTAAAGAAGCCTGAAGAAAGTTTTCCTTTAGAATTACAGAAAAGGCGTAATTTTGGTGAAAACAAAACTATATGGCTGTACAATGTATTCAAATGGGTAGTTCTTTTTTCTGTCTTTTTGTTGTTAATTTTCGACATGTTTAACGTTTATTTAGTTTTGTATTCCCTCCTATTTTTGATTTTTACCCAGTTGGCTTGCAAACGAGGTATTAAAACTGACTGCGCAAAAGAGTTAGGTATAGGGATGATGAAAATTATCCGTTTCATGAAAAAAGAAAACGATTGGTACTATTTTCCAATTTTCACATAATTTTTTTAGTGTAGGTACACATACGTATATGTTTCCATCTAAATTAGAATTTGGTCATTTCTAGTTTTGACTTGTCTAAACTAAAATTGGAAAATAATGTTTGACCAATCTAGTACTCGCTAGTCAAAACTAAATTTGGAAAATGCCTTGGGTGGTTCTAGTTCTGACCAGCATACGACTGTCAAAACCTAAAATAAGATCAAATCAGTTATGCCTGAAAATTTAGTAAAAACTGTTATCGATTGCCATCAAATCAGTATTCAGTTTTACTTGACTACACCATTTTAGGTTTTTTCAGCTGATCCTTATTGAGGGTTAGTCGACCCTATACCTCTGCCAAAAAAAAAGCTACTTGATACTTATTAGAAATTAAATATATTAAACCTAGGTGTAGCATATTTTTTTCTCTATAAAAAAATGTTGGTACACTTGGTAAAAGGTTTTGTTTAATATGCACAATTAGTTTCAACTAAAAATTCATTTTCTTGTTTTAACCGGTCAGAACTAGATCTGCCCAAGGTATTTTCTAAATCTAGTTTTGACTAGTCAGCACTAGATTGATCAAATGTAATTTTCCAATTCTAGTTTACACTAGTCAAAATTATAATTGACCAAATTCTATTTTTGATGTTAGCAGTAATTCTTATGTCGGACCAAGTCTGATAGGACATTATGTTCAAAATCAACAACCTGAGTGTATTACACATAAAATAAGACATATTTAAAATATGCCGTATAATAATTGAGAGTACAGCTGACAGATGGAAATTGAAATTGTAGAGATGGTATTGTTAATTCAAAACTGTACGTTGAACAAAACTCAAGACATCAAATGCAATATAAAACAAGAACATGTTTCTAAGACAGTAAAACAAAGTGTAATTTCATCTACATTTAGGTACAGTAAGTTAAAGCAAGCTATAACTTGTAAGAATGTGGATGAAATTAGCCGCTTGATAAATTTGACTTCTTTCTTATTGAAATGAGAAAGAGGAGAAATATATCAATGTTTGAAAAATGTATGAAATCTGGTGAAAACTCACCATAGTAGGTTTTCATCAAGTGACCTGACAGAAATATCAAGTTTACTATAGAAGATTGGAAGTTGGCTTTGAAAAGATGAAAATATCAGGTTTCAGCAGATAGTTCATGGATGTTCGTGTCATTGTGAGCTTCTTCATCTTTATTTGTTTATCATCAATTTAAGATTTATTACCAAATCTTTATTTTATTTTCATTCAGTTCCCAAGTTGAAGAATAGTTATAGTGGTATTATTTCGCTTGTGCAAAAATATAAATAGTTACACCTATTTCTTAAGTTGACATTTTTCTTTTCGTTGATGTGTGGAAAAATCGGTACTTAGTTTCACAAATTATCTCTCTCATTCCCTTTTGTCATCAACTGTGGACCAATTTATCCTCGAGTCATCTTTGAAATTCTTCATTAGGTACTCTTTTTTAAAAGGTTGAATTAGCATTAGAATTTTGAGCTCTCCTGATTTTCCTTTTTCGAGGTCCTAGGTTTCCAAATGTGAATGAATCGCACTAATCGATTCTGATTTGTGCTTGCATTCTCTGCTACAGTATAGTAATTGAGATTTCTCCCCTGTAATACCGAGTCATATTCTTTCATGTGAACTGACGATGTTCAATTCCAGTGCTCTGGAGATAACGCTATGTCTTGTGTGAATTACATCAAAAATGGGTTGTAAGGGGAAATAGAATACAGACATAAATTTTTCTATTTAATTTTTCTTTCTGATTCACAAGTATAACACTCGCTTCCCGAAAAGACTTCAGAAAAGTCTCGCCAAAGATTTTCAACTCTCATAAAATTTCGTTAATATTTTTTTCAGCCATTTCTCATTGAAGTTTTTTTATTTTTTTGTTTTTTTCCGTTCTTTTTTTTTCTCATTTCTTCTTGTGCTTTACACAAAAGTTTCCTCCGCGAGCGTTTATTTAGTGTTTTTGCGAAAAGAACTTCAGTATGAACGTTGCTTTCAAAATCCAGTCAAAAAGAAAATGTGCTTGTATTTTGATGCGCGCTTGTCAGTATTCGTTTCGTCTTTGTGTACAGCTTTGAACTTCTTTCTTGATTCGGCGGTTGGAATATTTTATTTATTCAAAAACGAAGAAAAAAAAAAGAAAAAAATCTATTTTCTCCATCTTTTAAATAGATGGAATATTAGCAGGGAAAGTTGTTTCTGAAACAGCACTATTGAGGTAGCCTAATTTTATTGACTTTGTATGCAATTGTTTACTGAAGCTGACTCACAAAAAACTAAAGTAGGAAACAGCGAAGTTGAAATTTGAATTAAATACAGTGGAAACTCCTTGTTAGGGTTACCAGATTAAAGGGACAACTTCTTATTTGGGACAAATCAGGGAGGTCCCAAAAAAAAAACTCATTACAACTGGAGGAAATAAAACTGCGTATTAGGGGCAGAACATCAATTTATTGGGACAAAGCAGTCCACAAATATGAGAAAATCCCTGTTGAACTCTCGGGTTTAAGAGATAATAACCCCGGTTCAGTTCACTACAGAAAGTTCTCGTTCTCTGTCATTATTCTGCCTGTCTTTCATGTTTTTTTGCACAAGTTAGTCAGACAAGAATCATCAGAAAGTTGCTCCAGAATACACTGAATCAGTACCTATTATCATCTTTCATTAAGACCCTCCCATAACCTTTTTTGTTTGTTATAAATATTGGGTAGTTAGACCAAAACAATGATGTTTCTTCAAATTTTCCATTAGAAATTTCAACTTTATTTTTTTTGTCAGTTTCTACTTCTGTACCCTCAACATCCGTTAAATGGCACACCAATTATTTGGGACAAAAAGGGTACCGCCCAATGTGTCTCTGTTTAGAGGTTTTCACTGCACTACCTCCTGTCGAATAAACGTTTTTCTTTTTTCAGAGAGAACATTATAGATTTAGGAAAGCGTCCTCAGAATAGGTTAGAGTTTAATAGGGGGTCAGTATGTCAACATTTTAGCTAAAAATTGGTATTAAAAAAAAAATTCGTAGGAATGTTTGAATAATATGTTTTAAAGACGTTTTCGGAAACCGATTCTGTTTTGTAGCTATATTCCTTGCTTGAGACCGAATACAAAAAATATATCTAAGTGTTGACAAATGCATTAATAATTTTATTACTTAATTATGTATTTAAATGAGTATTGGTCTGACCAGTTCTTAAGTCGTGAATTATCGTTTTTCGGCCCTGAAAGTTGTTAGGATGAAGCTAAAAATTGGAATAATTGTGTAAGAAAGTTTTTTTTTTTTTTTTCTTTTAATTGCTCGAAGTAAGAATTTGGAGTAAATTTTCATTTTTCATCTAGAATTTTAACATGATCTTAGACTTGTCTTGTGTAATTCTCAACATTAAACCTGAATTTTTAAGTTATTAAGCATTATATCCATTAATTAACCTTTTTGTTTTCGTCAAGAATTGTTGCATTATTTTGACCATTCTGCGCCCCAAATTCTCAGTATGGGCTTGTTCTTGTTTTCAGAGTTACGATACTCTACATTCAAAATTGTGTAGTTAAAAGTTCTATTTCTAAAATCATAAAAATTTAGTCCAAAATTTGGTAGTAGAAAGTAACTATTAATATAACATATTGAGAAAGTGGTGTAATTGTTATTAATTCTTCGCTTTTCTTACTGTTATCGTAGTCTGTCTAATCATTGATATGTATGTTTCAGCAAAAGGTCATTTCTTACTGGCCGATATACTTTTTTACCGAAATTGCGTTCCGAATAGATATTAATTTTCTGATTTACCCCTATTTATGTCGCGCCAGTCACTGTAATCTGGAATTTTAATAGAATTCCGTTGCGTGTATTCAGTGTAATTATATGGTCTGTGAACCAAGAATCTCCCCAAATTTTATGAATTATGCGTCTTTATATTTCAGTCAATTATAATATTTTTCAGTGATACAATATTCGGGGCTAGCTCGATGGCTTTTACCGTATTCAAGCAAAATCCCACAAAACTAGCTCTCTGCCTTTAAAAAAAAAAGTATTTCCTGGATTTTAAAGTTTGAATTATTCGATTAATTTTGCATGTAAAGCCCCGTAGTACCAAATTTTTAATCTGCAGATAAGCCGGGTTTAACTCAAAAAACGTAAAGTTAAACCGTGCTCGATTACCATTAAAATTTGCGTTGTATTTAGGCCTAAAATGCGAGAAGATTTGTTGTATCCTGGTTCATTTATAGATATTTTCATATCATGTATTTATAGATGTACTAACAGGAAATTTATCCGACCTTCTAATTGGGTCCTTCTGCTTAGTATTGATGCGTATGTAAAGGCTCTTAGGTTTGACGCAAGCTTTTGTGTTGAAGTTACACCATCTCTGCCTGTTATTCGCAGATTTCATGGACAATATTGATCTTTCCGGTGTTCGTCCAGCGTCCATTCGTTTTGGCTTCATCAGTCCGAGCACGCCTTCATTTTTTTAACTTATGAATTTCACTCCACTGTAAAATTTTGGAAAATATTAATGGCATTCATACACATGAATCCATTTTAATTGATACTTTCATCCTTTCTGATACCTAAGACAGAAATAGATGCTGTGACCTTTCCATAATAATATATAAATATGATGATGATGAATTTACAAATTTATTTTGAAAATTTAAACTAATCCATGTTTAGATGTTTTGGGGTTGTAAAGTTTTAATGTGTGTATTTTTGTATTTATTTTTTCTCGTGTTAGGTGTACATGTGCAAAATATTTACAAAATTATGAATTAATTGAAAAAAAAAAAAATCAAAATCATTAAATAGGAATTATATTAAGTGTCAAATTAAATATAGTTTCGAGTAGGAACTTGGACTAAAATTTGGCCCTACAGACTGAAGATGTGCAGTCAGTTAAGCTGTTCGAAGGTTATGTGAAAAGAGTTAGTTCTAAGTGGTTTAGTTAAATGTTATGGAACCAAATATTGGTTTTAGACGTTCTAGTAAGACAGCTATAAAATACGGGCATACCAAACCCGCCATTTTGTTCCTTTTAATTTTTTATGGTTTATGGATCCCCATTGTCTCAAGAGAATATTTTCTGATTGAAAAAAGTTAGTTTAACAAATAATTACCACTTCTGCAAAAAAAAGAAAATTTATTTAGTTTTTGATGTATTTTTGGATGAAAATTTGTTATTTTTCATTGGAAGGAGAGTGGAACATCAGGTTGCCTTTTTTATTTATCAGATCGTGGAAAAATCACACAATTTTAATATTTATGGACACTACTGAGACCACTGAGACCACTGATGAAGATATTGATGTTTTGTGCCAAATTTACCCATCTTGGACTAATTTTTCTTCAAACTGACCTAGAACAAAATGGCCAGTTTAGTACGCCTGTATTTTATAGTCCCGTAGTTCTAGTGTTGCAAATCAACTTCAGTAGTGATGTTTAGATTCTGAGGAATACAATTTATGCGGTAAAATAAAAAAATTTCATCCAGGTGCAGGTAGAAGATTCAGTATTAAATTCTTTCATGACTGATGATTTTATAAGTAATATAATTGTGCTGTGAGTTTCTCTAAAACTGCTAAGCTAAAATTACCACTATTTAATTCTACATGAAACTAAAAATGTGTGTCCTAATTATCGTTTGCATTGATTTATGCCAAATGTATTATTTATATGCTTTTCAATTCCTAAATAGGTCTATTGAATTTCTTTGAACCCAATGACGTAGCCAAAGGGGCGATTGAACCTATGACCTATTTTTATTTTATTTTACCTGTTACTTAAAATAATAAATATGCGACAGCGAGTTTTATAGATGCTTAATTTCTCAAATATTCTGAATTTCAAAAGTGACTAGCAAAAAAAAAAGGTTATCAAATAATTTTTTTGCCCTTCTCTTGAAGAAATCCTGGCTACGCCCCTGGTTGAACCCCACAGAACAAAAAATCTCCTTGGGGGTAAACTTCATTCGTATTACAGTGTAGGTAAAACTCGAATTTCTCTGTTCCTCTATAATTTATCTTCGTATAATGGTCTACTCTCACAACCGTTAAATACAACGGATCGAAAAAAGGACCAAGTCAAATACGAGCTCATATTTCGAAGAAAATTTCGCCCTCGAAAGGGCTAAAATAGCAGAAAAATACAGAAAAATCGACAAAGTGAAATGTTGGCTTGAAAATCGAACGAAATGGGGAAAAAAAAATCAAAAACAAAAACGGAAGAAACACTTAACGACCTTGTCACGAAGAAAATTTACGGTTTTTCCTTAACGGGGTAATTAAACGGGTAGTTACTATAGGATCGGCGTTTGTAGGTTAAGCTTTTCTCACATTATTTTTTGAATCAACTATTCACAACCCTTCTCCTGTTCCTTTTTTTTTCCCTAAGCGAATTTCAATTATCGAATTGAAAGATCTGTGTAAATGGATGATTCCCGGTGAATTTATTTTCGCTACCCTTTTTCTCCTTCCCATTTAAGGTTGTTGAAGTTGATACATGAGATTGAGTGGTGGGCCAAAGAAAATAAGGGGGGAAAAGGTTGGCGCTGTACGTTTAATATTATTACGCGCCACTCGTCAAAGGTGAGGGGTCGATTTATCCACGTACCACGAATTCTAAAAAAGTGTCATACTCTGGGGTACGATGAATGTGGGTTTAATATTCTGTATCGCATGTTCTTTTGTGCGGAATTTTAATTCGATGCGTGTAGGTAGATTTTGTTGTCTCATATGTTGTCTCATATGTTGTCTCATAAGTAGCTTGCATGTTATGAAATTGGGAACGATGATAGGATTTGGAAGAGTTTTAAATATCTTACGTTTTCAACTTCATTTTTATTCTCCTATATCAACTTTTTTTTTTTTTTTATTCATCCATTCTTGTACGGTCTTTATGTTCGTTAGTTTGCTCACCTATACTTTACTTTTTTGAATTAATCAGTTGTCTGAAAAATTTTGGTTTTGTATTAAATAAAATAAATAAAACATACTTGAGACTTTTCGACCTTGGTGCTGAGCAGCTATTCTGGACTTCAGAGACATGCCTGTATGTAGGTCCGTTTGCATTTGGTCGGTAGAATTTATTTCAATTTATGTGGATCAATTTGAACGTGCCTTTTCATGAATATTTTTATCAATTTCAATGGAAACTCCGACCCAGACTGTGACGGATCCAGAACGTCATTTTGGGGGGCAGTTCACAAAAGTTTTGTGAAGTCGAGCTTCTTTTTTTTTAGTTCTTCTACGAGTTTTTTACCGTTTTTATTCGGATTCCGTGACCATACTTTCATTTTTTCCCTAAAGTTTTCTTTTTTTTCTTTTTGTTTTTTGGTGTTTGGGAGGAATTTCCTTGTGGATCCGCCAATGAAGCCAGAAGTATTGTAGGTTCGAATTTGTACATCGAGTCCTTGATTATGATATGACATGACATTTTCTAAGTGATAAATGAAAACGAACTGTCGTATTGGCCATTTATTTGGTGCACAGATTCCCATCCTTCAGAAGGGTGTCCCAAACACCAAATTTCGTGTGGACCACGGTCAGCTGTTTATTCTTCACCTAATTCATAGGTAGATGTAAACGTTCGTGAGAAAGTAATTTTTACCTAATTCTAGAAACAGCTTCTGAAACCATATTGTATGTTTTCACGAATTCTTGATCGGGAATCAGCGCTGATCTGGTGGGATGCACGGTTGGTTTAATAGTCTGCCTTGGATGTCCATTCTCTTCAGTGAAAATAGTCCCAAGTTGGCAGAAAAAAAACGTTAGCCTACCTTTTGTCCTAATTCTTAGTGCGAAGATAAGTAGCCAGAAATTTCTTCCTCATCGGTAATATCATTTGGCATTCGGTTTCGAGGTTTGAATTCCGTTGCTACGTGTTTGCAAAAATAGTATAAAAACAAGAATAAATTGTGGCCTGGAAGCGCAAAGCAACTCAGCCGAAGAATAATGGGAAAAATTCGCTTGCCACCTAATATCATCGACTTCGTGTCGAATAAAAATTCTCTCTGTGAATTGGATGGGCCAGATTATACTTTGAAAGCTGCGTTTTCGATGCTCATTTTTCCTTGCGACGGTGCCTGAATGTATTCTAGATTTTTCTGGAAGTAGCAGAATGAGGGAGGACTTGAGGAGGAGGAGGAGGAGGAGGAGGAAGAGATGAGAAATGAAGAAGGAAGAAGGAAGGATAGACGTCACTCGATTTGTCTTATTCCCTGCGACTTGCGATTATCATTCGTTGCGCCTAGAATATTAATAAAACATGGCTTTTGAGATTGTCAACATCGATGTATCTTCCGTACGTTCTTTTAGCTGTCAGAAAACTTAAGAGAAGTAAAAAACAAAACAAAACAAAAAGAGCACTTTTTTCTGCTACTAATGTTCCTTCCACGTGCCGTAAAGAGCGTGTCAAAATTCCGTATTCACTCAAATTTACCAAACTTTTATTGTTTTCCAGAGATTTTTTTTATAGTATCTTATGGTGTTCGGTAAATACTTTTATTGGTTTCCTCTAGCGCAGTGCCACTTACGTGGATTTACGCAGACGAATGTAAAAAAAAAAAAAAATACAAATAAAAATAAAATGTTTTTTACTAGTTTTTCATATGGGAATCGTACCCCGTATAAGTAGGTACGTAATGTCTGCATTTAAGTTTTAAAATTTTTACTATTTGTCCCACTTCCTACCGAAGTGTTGGACTGAATAGAAATGTGCTGAATTTTGGTGTTTTCTTACTGAACCAATTTCGGTTTCATCAATAGAAATTTGTTCATTATCGGTATTGGCTTATTACACAGTTTCACAGTTTGCCGAAAAGTATTTTGTTTGCAGAGTTCTAAGTGAACCTTATAAAGTAATTTAGGATTTTTTATTAATTCTATGAATAATTTCTGAATCATTTTTTTTTTTTTTTTTTTTTACTGGTGCTGAGGATTTAACCCTCACCAAGAAAATAAATGTTGTATTTTGTCTTTCAAATCAGACTCGAATCAAAAGTGTAGATAGTTCGATCGTAAGGGGCGAGAGTCCACATTCTCGACCAGTCTTTTCCAACCCCTTACTCCCAAAAACATTATTTTTCAACGTAGAATTTTTTTCTTCTGGAGTTAAGAGGGTCCAGATCGCAAGACTGGTTTTAAGGGGGAATTGGGGTATTTTTTTATTTTTTCTGATATTATGCCTAGTTTTTGCTTCGGCATACCTATCTATCCAAATAAACTTAGTCATTCCGATATTTTTGCTTAGAGTTTGGACCAAGCGATTTAATAACGTGAAAAAATTGAAAAACACTATTCCAGAAGTTCTCAAATTAGGCATCGCGGCTCCCAAGGATTCGTTTTTGAAAGCCGTGGTTCAAACTTGCCTGATAGTATATATTATTATATCGTTGGTCGTGTAATAAATAGATAATAGTGTTTGAATAACTGAGCCATGAATATTTATGCGTGCGATAATGAAGCCGTAGGTTAGGAAAGTTTGGGAACCTCTACACTCGTAGGCGCGCAATTATAGTACCCATTTTATCACATTCCGGTAGGTACTTACCATTCTAAGACGCAGTATACGTCTTTTCGCTTTTATTATAACAGCATACAAGTCTGTTTGCCCTCTTAACCATCTTATCACTTTTCATACTTCCCTCATGAAAAATTTAAAACTTTTTAAGTGAAGGTATGGAATTACTACTCATACAAAACCAATTTGAAAATTGAATATTCTCTAAAAACCAAATAGGAAACTGAACTAACCAGTAAATCACAAATTGTTAAATATTTCCAAATTTTTATATTTTCCTGTTAGAGCTGTTCAAAAATTTCTTAAAATTTCTCTGGATAATAAATGTTGCGAGAGTAATTCAATACTTTTAAATTACCTCGACAAATAAGATTCACTTCAAATTATTACAAACACTTTAGAATTCAACTTATTACTAATTCTTAATATTAATGAGACCTGATATCCATAACATCGAGTATGGACCTTAATGTTTCTACTTGACTTCTAGTTCAGGAATGAATATGCCTTTGAAATGAAGACAAGACATCACTTTCGTTTTCTTTGTTCTAATCAGATATGGCCAACCAAAAAGGTGGCGTGACATGGAACATCTACCAAATATGATGACACTTTGTTATCGGCATATCTGGTGGTGTTTGTCCGTGGGAAGCTAGATATCATATAGACAGCTATTATTCCAAGAATGAAGAATAATATTTGTCTGTATTTTGTTCGACACGTTTTTGTAGACAAACTGAATCGTCTGCAAAAATGGGACGGAACAATAAATAAGAAAACCTGTTGGAAGATTCTATCTCAGAATTATTTAAACAAAAAATTTTAAAAAATTGAAAAATAGTTTTGTTTTTGTTTTCAAAATCAAAACTGTGGATACGATGATGATTTTTTCATAATATAAAATCGAAAACATTCTGAGATGAAAAAATTGTTAATGAAAAAAACTCTAATAGGACAAAGAGATTTTATCAAATTTTTAAGAACTTTAATAAGAATTTATTCGAGTTGAAAAATATGAAGTAAGTCAAATATTCTGGATTTCTCATATGGGCTTCATGTTCATAAATTTTACTGCTTACACTCTAGAATGATTTTGTTTTATCACAAATATTCTGATGTAGAAATATTTTTAGGACCAATTCTAGTTATTATTTGTAAAAACTTCATAAACTGCTGTGTACTGGTAATAGGATTTTAAGTGAAGTAGGAGAAAACTATCCGCATTAAGTATTTTTGGTATTTAGAAAATTTGATACTAAAAATTTATGTAATTCTCACAAATTCTTGAGTAAAATTTTTCTTGAAAGTCAATTCAGTGGTATAGTGAGATACTTTTCTCATTCAGATAACAGGTAATAGGAAATCAACAATTATTGAAATCTTCTATCCATTTCATATTTTTAAGTGCACTCTTCGCCCTAGTGAACACTTCACTTCTTCTTTTATATTCTGTTAATAGAAATTTTAATATTATTGTAGATACTTAGACATCCTAAAGCAATAAGTCGTATTTAAATTTCTGTTAATGTTATCAATATTTTTGTTATGTTCTTCAATTCTCACTTTTTTTAAAGGTCTATCAACAATATCACTTCAGAATTTCTGAAATTGGGTACTCTGTGGGTCCAGTAACATAAAATATACAGGTTTTCAACTAGATTCAGTTCCTATTAGGGTTTTTAAAAATTTGACATACTCTCTTTGTGCTATTAGTTTTTTTCGTTTATAATCTTTTCATCTCAGAATGTTTTTGACTTTGAAAACAGGAAAAAAAAATTATTTTTCTCTTTTTCATAAAAATGTATTTCTGTGTTTAAATAATACGTAGAAAATTTCAGTAGATTTTCGTGTGTATTATCAGAGATTTTGTAATAGGAAGGCGTAAAAATTTGAAAATATTTAATTTATTGTTTAGTGCAATTTAAAATTTGGTTTTTTGAGAATTTTCTTTTCTTGAATTGGTTTTTTTATGAGAAAGTTTTTACTTTTTACTGTATGAAGTATGAAAAGTGATTGGAGAGATGGTTTTTAATTTTATTGATATGAGCTTCGCTTCAAATATGTAAACTCTCCTTAATTTTTTAAGTGACTGACTCACTTTCTTCAAAAACATTCGTAACAAAGCATTGATATCTTTTTAGTTCTTTTTTGAGGTGAAAATGTCGTATAGTCTGCGCCGTAATACGTCTAATCAGCGCGCGTGATTTTCCGTTGGCAACAGTGTGAAATCAAATGTTTAAATAGGAATTGTTTTTGGAAAATTCCTTTCCGCTGACGGCAAGAATCTGCAGTAGTTTCTGCCCTAAAGAGGAGATGACAGCGAATCGTGAATAAAGTTCAAATAACGCGATTTTATTAGCCGAAAGGAGAACGGTACTATATATTAGTGGGTACGTTGGCAGAACCTTTATGAGCGCACGGAATGAAAAATACCTATTAAATGAGTATTGGGAAGACTTCGATTAAGGGAAAGAAGTTTATATTTTCCGAATCAAATTACCGATGAACAACTGAAAGAGGTTTTCTTCTTCCCCAAATAACGTATTCCTCTTTAAAAATTGCACTAATTTCACTGCCAGCTGACGCTTCCTGTTTATTTTTTTATTCTCGATGGCTTGGTCCGTCTTTATTGCGTGTCTCGAATGAAACACCTTTTGCAAAACTATATTATTCTCCGACCTGACTGTTCTGCGGATTGAGCCCGACAGATTTGCACACTCTACCCTTTATAGCTCTCAAAGTGATTGACGTGAAACGTGGGTCCAAGTTTTCTTATACACAGGCTTTTTCAGCGATGAATCAATTGTCGATAGTTGGTCCTAAAAGTGGAAAACTAATTTTATTTTATTGTCGTTTTCTGGGGTTTTATTACGAGCATTAATAATCCCATGGAAGAAGGGTGCCTCATTTAAAAATGCTGATTAAAATCTGAAACTTGGAATATTTTCCTCTTTGTTTTCTCTCTGCTTCGACATTTTTCGATTAATTGCTACAAATGACTGAATACAATCGCCATAAGTCTTTTTTCGATGCCTTCGATTAGATCTTCATTCCTTATAGCGATTATAATAGTTTGGATTGGGTTTGAGGCGAAATGTTCTTACGACGATATTGTAAAACGGAGCTAACTTTTCTCGACCCCTGTACTAGTTAAGTAATGATGACGAATTTAATTTAGAAGATCTCAAAGTAAATCCTGTAGACTGGTGGAATCAATCCGGCGTTTCTTGTAACTGATGATGCAGGCAACTGATGCCCGAATGCAAGAACGATACTTGAGTATCAACAGTGACTTGAGGGTTACATATCTTAACTGAGTTATATTATATCTATATATGTTTATGTATACGTATATACGACGGGCGTTCGAAAAGCCTCTTTCTCTATTTTTTTTTATTTATTTATCGGGCAACAGCGGAGTTGGCGCTTAAAGATTTTATGTGTAGGAGAGTTATAAAAATTCAGAATATTTTTTATTTATTTTACGTAACATTATTGTATGCTGCGTGTCATCGGTCGGAATATAAAATTTTCCTTTCTCACCCTGGCAAATATGAAGTTACCTTTCTGCAGGACAATGACCGATCCTAAAGTTCTGGCATCACGCAATGGCTCCTCAAATCTTTCAAATAAGATGTTTTCCCCACTAACAAGACTCTCCCACCCTGACCCTTTACAATTTCTAAATTTTTCCAATTTCCCACAACTCAAGAAAAATTTTAGAGAAAGAAAGTTGGAAAACGAAGCTCAAGTTTGTGTAGCAGCTAAAAGTTTTCAAAAATTAAAAACCCCATTTCAAGCCAATGGAAGTGGAAGTAGGGTGGAACAAGGATTGGGGAGTCTTGTGCAAGGGACAAAACGTCTCATTTTAGGGATTCAAAGAGACATTGTATAATGCCAGAATTGTGGTTCACGTTTGGTGGGGGTAAAAAAAGGGAATTTCATATTCCGGCTGATGAAACACGGCACACAATAGTGTTAGGTAAAAAAAATATATATTCTGAATTTTTGTAACTCTTCTACATATAAAATCCGCAAGCATCTACTTCATTGTTTTGATATATGAGAAAAAAAATTGGGGAAGTTTCTTTTTGAACGCTCCTTGTATTGTATTCGTAATAGAAAAAATGTAAGAATTACTTAAGTATCGTTCTTGCATTCAGCCCCGAGTGTATTTATTTCAGAGCAGATAATAGGAATTGTAGTAATCACGTAAAAGCACATATAGATATTTCGCTTTCTTTCCTATTTATCCTTTCATTATATGGATGAAAAAACTTTAATTAGAGATGAGAAAAAGAGATTTATTGAATTTTGACCAAATGATTTTCCTAAAGTAAGATTTGAAAATTGTTTATTCAAATAGGAAATATGTCATAACTTTTATTGAATTAATTATAATTTATTTCATTAATTTTGTATGGGGCTTTGGCTACTTTGCTATTTTATCAAAGTATACTTTTCATCAGAGACGATGACCCAATTGGGATGTAATGCCTCCCCTAGACTGTGCCTCTAGCACTGCTGATTTCGGGATAATGAGCAGTTTTTTAACATTGAAAACATGCAAAATCAAAAATATCGAAAGCAATTACACAAAAACTGTAATAAAGGCCAGTGTTTTACCCAGTATAGATTTTTCAGTCACATGCAGAAACCTGAATAGAACCAAACCGAGAAATGACTGTTTTGAACTCGTAAGCATTCACGTTATTGTAAAGCCGAGCAGCTAACGTCCTCATCCCATCTTTTGATTTTTGCTTATTTTTTCTTGCGAAATTTTGTAAACAAATAGTGCCACCTGACACACTCCTCTACCCAAAATCATTTCACTCATTTTCATACTTACACATGACAAAAGGAACCTGAAAATGTATCGAGTTCGCAGAGATTTATTTATGAGTCGTGTGTTTTTTTTTTTCAATGGTTTTTTAAGTTTAGGTATTTATTTTTAGATTTTAGTTGAATTTAGTTTGTATTAAATGGATTCAGTATTTTTCTGAATGTCGTCGAAAAGACGGACGTGACGATAAAAAAATTAATTTTATATTCTATTCAGAAAATTATGTGGAAGTATGTAAATAGGTAAGTATAATTTAATAAAAACGTGGATATTTGAAAATTAAATTTCCTAATTCGGGACAAGGTTGTGCTTTAAACGAGATCAGTGAAATAACTTGAAAGAAAATTGAATTTAGTACTTTATTGAGACTTCATTTCTATGAAATTACGGCTAAAACTATTCTTTTCGGAAGTGTGAAAACTTTTCCAAAGTGTGAAAAGTGTGAAAATTTTTCGAAAGTGTGAAAACATTTTGAACATACAGATGCAAAATATTCTTTCATTTTTACCCAGTTTGCGTGCAAATGGTGTATTAAAATTCACCTCACAAAAGGGTCAAGGGTAGGATGATAAAAATTATCTCTTGCATGAAAAAAGAAAACAATTAGTACCATTTTTTCACTTTGATCTAATTATGTTTGTGTGTGTCTATTTATATTTTACAACGCAGCAGGTAGTGCATGTGCACATCTATAGTGACCTCGTAGCGTGTGAATCTATCTCAAAATCAAAAATTAGACTTCGCACAGTGAGATGCGTAACCCAGTTGAATAAAAATTGTGTTTGCCCCATTATATGTCGGGACTAGCCACACAACCTATCAGCGAGTGTACAAATACACCAGTCACCACTGGTAGGAAGTCGCAACATACATACATATATATATATGTATATATATCACCCAAAATTTTGAGTTCAGGGTTTTGAGAAAACTATCGGGTGGATGGAGTTTAAATTTTTACTAGAGATAGTTTTCATATTAGAGCAGATCTGAAAGAAATTTGGTTCTCATCGGTTTAGTAATTTCGAGAAAACTGGAAATAAAAAATCTCTGGATTTATCAGTTTTTAGTGATAAGTCATCAATAGATCGATATTGTTGCTAAAGATGTGGATAACTGTCGATAGTTTTTTGTAATTTCTTAATCTAAAACTAGCAATGAAATATCGATATATCGTTAATTATTGATATAAATATTGTTGAGACCACTAATCTTCATTCTCACATTCCTGCGAACACTCGACTATCTTTCTGTAAACACTTTTATACTTTTATATTTGTGGCTACAATGACACTTGTTCTACCGCTCATTTGTTCATCTCAGTGTATACTCATTTATAAACACTCTCTGAATCTCTGTACCTTAAAGACTTCCATTGCCAAAATTACACACTTCTGAGATGCCGTGTATTATTTTGTTAATTACACCGAATTTGTCTTCCTCAACCTCTATAATAAATATCGATTAATATGGATATAAATATAGATTACTATCTATATTATTTTGCAATTTTTTGAAGTAAGCTCTCTCTCCATTTACATCTCCATCTATATTTTCCATCTACATCTCCATTTCCATCTCATTTCTTCTATCTCTATCTCCATCTGCAAAATGGGTTTTCTATCGAAGGGTTGCTGCGTTAGATTGTTTTATATTTTAGTATGGATAAGGATGGATAAAAGCAGTATCTTCAGGAAAATAATTGTATTCTCACAATTTCTGTAGCTTTATCATTCATGTTTATTTCCCGAATATGCTTGTTCAGTTTTTCAGAAATTGAAGAATATTTGAAGAATCTTATACTATCTTTTTTAAAATGGCGCATTTCCAACAATTTCAGTATGAAAATGGCGTAGTTTTACCTTAATTTGAAACGCTAAGAGCCCTTGTTTATCGTTTATAACGTCTAAAATTGCAGAAAAAATGGCTGTATATTCATGTTGAAAAGAATAATATAAACAAATTTCCATAGTCTCTTGGTATTCCGTCTTTTTTTTATACGTTTTTGGGGGAAAACATATAAATTTCTTGGTACACTCGAGTGAACACGGTGGTACTATAGGATTCTGTATTTAAGTACCTTTTATTTTCTTTCCTTTGTACTCCAGTTTCCATTTCTGTTTCTTCATTTTTTAGTGTTTGAAAAGAAATTTGTAATTTAAAAATATCGATGAAATTGAAAATTCGAACTTCTGAAACGATTCTTGAATATGAATAAATATTATTGGACACCCCCGCCGGTGAGGAGGAATCTTAATTGATGTGGTATCGAATATTGAAATTGAGAAAACCTGACTTTTTTTTTCGTGTGTAAATACTGCGGCTTTAACATGAGTGAAGTATATTTAATCTACCCTGAAGAAAGGTTATTTGAGCTGAAATGAGATAAGGAAAGAGTAGAGGGCTGTATACAGTATAGATCGGGAGTGACTTAAAACTGGAGAGGTTGGTGATATGGAAGGAAGCAATGATTAATTAAGATGAATGAGATGATTAGTGATTCAACGAGATTTATTGGATAGGAATGGATATGCAAAGAATATAGGATTGAGATTCCCTCAATGAGAGGGTCTTGATAACGGAGATGGTTGGAAGAGGTGTCAAGATGAATTTTATGAAGATGAGAAGGAGAACGGCAGTCTGTAGACTTTGGCCGGTTAATGACACTAATGAAGGAAGAAGGTAGAGTAAATGACGAAACCAAAAGTTTGAAGAAATTGAAAGCTCAGTGGGATGGTAAATGAGTGCTGATATCCTTTAACTATACAATACTAAACCAGTAAAGCTCCATAGGCCCAATGTATTTCGTGTTATAGAGACATGGCCATGAAAGTAAGAAATTTGCATGTAATTTCGATGTTTTGATTGAGTTTACGAATTTAGAACACAACTGATAATGTTCATTGCTTCAGTTCGCAAGGATAACGTACATAAAAATAGTTTAAAGTATTTGCGTTAAGTGGTACATTGCGGTTGCCTATTTAGCGCCGGCATGTTTAAACAGAAATAATTGATCTTTACTAATCCAGTACTCTGATATCCGAAGCGTGCTTGGAATTAGATCATTGAGGGAAAATGGATAGCTGAATTTGAATTAGGAAATGTATTATAAGAATAGGTTCGGTCGATAGGGTTGGTTCTGAAATGCTTTCGCAGCAACATTAACAGAATATATTCAGAGTTCCATCACTTCTGTGATTTCTTTATGCGAGATTGCGAAACTGTAGCTACTCGGCGGAATTTCGCTTCAATTTAATCATTTGTTTTGTTTCTTGATGGTACTGTCAACAATTTACAATGATTGCCACAAAGTTTGACTTTTTCGACAGATTATGCATTTTTCTTAGAATTCTTTAATATTCCATTCTATTGTATTGGTGCATATGTCGTGACAGTTTGCTGTATCAAATAAATTTCAGTTTATTGATCAAAATTACTTGTTAGATAATTGACTCGGTAGTAATCTTTTTTATTATATCGTGCTGATGAAACTCGTGAGAATTGAAATTTATATTATTTTGAAGATTACAGCGTTGTTATCTACAGGGTCAGGGACGAAAAAAATGGGCCCGAAATCAAAATAATTATTTTAGCAAATAATTGATTTTTCAGTTTTTTTTTTTTATGTAAGGATTTGGAATGCGGGCTCTTAGAAAATCCGATCCTGGGAATAATCCTCTCCCTCTCTCGGGGTCCTAGTTGATCAATCTTCGTCCTTCATTCATCAGTAAAACCGTAACGGTTTAGGTTAGTTGTAGCCTACCTAATCGACTGAAATTATTAAAAAGATGCTAGAAAAAGTCTCTCAAGCTTTTCGTTCTTGAAATATGCCGAATGCGTAGAGAGTAGTGCTTTCTACCTTGAAAATATTTTTCGTGAGGGTTGTTTTTGAAGATAAAGGTATTATGTGTTCGTACGCTCACGATTTTGGAGATAAAAATTGATGTTCGGAATTTCCATAAATTCTCACCGGCCGACTCTATTCTTTAGTAATTTTCATGTGAAATGCGCCAACGAAATTCTTTTTTTGGCGAAAAACACATCAATCATATTTTGGATGTAATTCATAACGTACCTAAAGCTAGCGTTGAGATGAGACGGAGGCGTATTGGCGTGTTCTCCACGTTGGCGTCTACTTACTCAACTTTAATATCACCTTCCCTCGCATCGCCGTCGCGTATTTTTCGATTTTTCGTTTGCGAAAAAAAGTTATGGGATATACTTTGGTATTTCCGTTCACTATTGCCAATGAATTATAAAATAACTTCGTATGGAATTGCTCTTATAGACTTGTAATATCCGCCTAAAATTCTCCAAATGGAAAAGAAAATTGAATTATTTTCATGTCCACTTCCCTAACTGCGAAGTGTGGCTGGGATATGGTTTGGAAAAGAGGACGTATTTTTTCCCGCATTGCGACACAGCTCTAGTCAATGAGAAGTGAGAAAATATATTTATTACAGTTACATCATTGTCATACACTTTCGACTATAATGGTATGTATGATGTTAAGCGGTGACCCCTATTTTTTTATATACCTGTTCTGTTTGACCCATAACATTTTTATTGTACTCACACCTGCACGTTCCATTATTGACCCACTCGTGGCTCATGTATTATTAATGACATATTTATGGTAATGCTTAAAATAGAAGTGTCAAATTCGCAAAACATATGTATGTTTTTTGAAAAGGCTGCATCGTGAAGTTTTTACCAGCTGCCAGTAAAAATTTAATAGTATTCCACTAAAAAATAGGACGTAATGACTTCTCGAAAGCAGGAGTTGAAAGTTAATTAAATGCTTGAGCTATAAGGCCGAAAGCTGATGAATTTTATTCAATTCAGTCGAAAGCCAAAAGCTTAAGTTTTATGTCAAGAAGCTAAATAGCTAAGCGGAAGCTCTATTTATTGCCTGAATTATAAAATTAATGAGTAATTGATGAAATTTGGATTTATGTTTAGAGCATTTATACCGGTTTGCTTACAAACGGGGTATTATTTATTTTATATTTGAAAATTTTTTGAAGAAATGAGCTGAAAAAACTGATTTTTTTTTTGGGACAGAAATCTGAGAAAATCTAAAAAGCTGATAAGAAGCCAAAGGCAGAAGTTTTATTTTTAGTGAGCTAAAGCCGGAAGCCAGATGTCAAAAAGCCGGAAAACAAAGTTGAAGTTTTATTTTTCAAAGTAGACTTCCATTATTACAGCATATATTTTCCATCTTTGATTCAAGTGTGTCGTATTCATAGCTATAATTTAACTTAATTGTAGTACATACTACAACTTTGAATGAGTCCCTGGTTGCTCATCCATTTACATCTCATCGCAGAACTGTTTTATCATTTCATGGTGATCAGATCCATAATTAAGACGGACTTATCTCTCAAAATTCACTGAAATGACATTCTTGCTTGAATCATGAACGTGATTTTAGCGTAATGGGTTCCTTTTAGAGATGCCCATATTTTATCGATATCGATACTTTTTCGATAAATTTAGGATTAGTTTTACGCTTGGGTCAGCAAAACTGGCCGTCAAAAAAACCGTTATTAGTGTAGTGTTGTAAGGGAGGGGTGAAAAAAAAAACAAAAAAAACGATGCAGAAATATTCTAGCCCAGGGCGGCACAGTACGTAAACCAGCTTTGGATACATCGGCTGGAACATATCGTGTATTTTGATATTGTTTACTATTTAATATTTAAAGTATCAATACCTGATTTCAAAGGTATCGATTCTCTTACCAATTTTAACAATAACGGATATATTCATTGAAATATGAATCTTTTTATTTGCTATTTTATAATTGATGGACTTGCCATAAATTGTTGTATGCATAGTTTAATAAAATTCATCTCTTTTTGCAGTCTTTATTTAAATTAAATCAGTTGTGATGTGGAATACCTTGTCGTGAAGAGATATTCTCACCAGAAGGTAATCTACAGATTTTGCGTGTTTAACCACTTTGTATATAAAAATATGGTTAAGCCAAAACCTGGGCAAACACTGGCAATTTTAGAGCCGGTTTGGACAGTTTATATATGGGCTTAATTACATGCACACCAACACACATACGTAGTAATTATGTATGTTTGTGTGAATGGCCTGGTTGCGTCATTTTTTATGGCGATAAGAAATGATGGGCCAGTTTGTATACGGAATTGTGACATCATCGTATTGTTGAGATTGGTCACAATTTGGTACTTGTACATTACTTGCATGTATGTGCAAGTAATTATGATCGAACGTAGATAGTGCAATTTGTTTAATGTCATAAAGATAAATATTGGTCTGCCTTACAGCGGCAACTGTTGTTGGGGGTCTGAGCCCATTAAGTATCGACATCTCCAGTTCCCTCTCATTCTTATATTGTTGGTTGTTGAAAATTGCTGCTATTTCTGCCACTTCTGTACCTATCTATTCCAGGGTGCAGAGATAAACTTTTTTAAAGTGTATATTATACTTCAATTTTGGATGAAAATGAAGAGAACTTTTTTTTTTTATCCAGAATATGGATTTTACTGTCTTAATTTTTCGCGTTCTATTCAGTTGTAAATGTAAATGTTTAAAAAAATCAAAAAATAATTATAAAAAAAAATAATTATAAAATGATTTTTATTATTTTTTTTTTAGTCACATAGATACTCTTAATTTAAGTACCATGACATATACCTACTGATGTAGTTTGTTGTATTGAAATAGTATACTTTGCAACGTGTGTACAAGATATCGTATTTTTGAGGCATGTATGGCGTGGTAAATGTGACTAAAGCCAGAACTCTTACTTTTCTCTTTCTTTAATTACTTTTTCTCACTACTTAACTTCTTTTACCTACGCCTCAGTTTTTTTTCTCACACCTAATGGATTCATCCTAGAACTCTTACTTTTCTCACTCCTTGACTGCGTTTTTCGCACCTCGGTTTTTTTTCACGCCTAATTGATTCCTCAGTTTCCTATACATATATTATTTTCTTATTCTTTATTCTTTATAATTAAATTTAATTTTTTTTCTTTACTTCTTTGCAATGACTGGGATTCAAATTTTTGACCTGAGTATTCAACCAACTAGTCTACGGCAGTTAGTTGATACAGAGGCGAAAGTTTTCCTTTATTCGTTTGTGTCAATTGATTTTTTCTCATTTCTTTTTTCATCTCTCTTTTCCATTATTTTTTCACATGTTTTTCTTCAGTTCTCTGATCTTTTCACTTAATTTCCGTTTTATTTACCCTGGCTTAAATACAGCATTTTATATCGGCGTTGAAAAAAGTTCGTTTTATTCTCGTTAACATTTGCATGAGGTGACATAATTTGCTTTTCCTTCGCTGTATTACAA
Organism: Ericerus pela; assembly: GCA_011428145.1. Taxonomy (NCBI): domain Eukaryota; kingdom Metazoa; phylum Arthropoda; class Insecta; order Hemiptera; family Coccidae; genus Ericerus; species Ericerus pela. Next base: position 406,178 of record WOFM01000552.1, read on the forward strand.
TTCCTAAGCTTTTTTGTGTATTCGTACACTCCACCGAATTTTATTAATACGACGAATACAATAATTGAAGATTGGTATGTTAGAGGTGGCGATACGAATGCGGAAATGCTTCGGCAACAAAATACGCCGTCTGTAATGACGAAGAATGTAATATTGGGGTGGTGATATTATCGGCAACCCGCTATTAGTTTCTGCGAAAAATATTCAGCATCGAGGTACGGAATTTCGAATTTCCGAATTCGAATAACGTATGATTTATTAGGAAGATGCGAGTTGTTCTCGTTTCCTCTTGCCCCGTCGCCACCCTTTCTACAACTCTACCCTCTGCTGTATCGTTGGTATAAGCTCCACTGTAATTCCCTGACATTATGACGCTGGAGAAGTATGCGGTTTAGTGTTACGTACCTGCTTCATCCAATCTTTCCGCAATAGCTGTTGTATTTACTGTTTGAAAATGTTTCTCGTCAGTTATCTTCGCATGTCTGATGGTTAAACTGCCACCATGCTCGTTTATACTATATAGGTAACCACAAAATTCAGTTCGTTAATGCTCGTCAAAATTTACATTTGTTGAGTCTGGAAGGAGAAACGAAATTTTCTGCAAAACTTTCAAAGATTCTGAAGTTTTTAAGGATTTCGTTTCTCGACAAGTTCTCATCACCGGAGAGTAATTAATGTGTTGATTGAAGTCCAGGGCTAGCGAGAAAGGAGTGAAAAGAGGGATTTCTCCAGACCCGAACTTACTGAAAGGGCCTTGAGGGCCCTCTTCAAATACTTAAGCTAAAAAAAATTTGAAAAGTTTATTATTTGTTAAAATATACAATAATATAACTCCGGGCCTAAATTTTCTCCCAAGAAGTCAACAAAAATTTCACGTTTATAAGTCGAGTGTGTTTTATTTCAGTTATTTTATTGGCGGGTTTGAAATTTTTGACTGTCACCTTTCAAAGAGGAAAATAACTTTGATATAGGCTACCTGTACGAGATTTGGCTGCTGTATTTTTCTTGAAATTCTGACATTTTTTCTGATCGTTAATGCTTCTCTCATTCAATAGAGAAAATATTCATAAAACCGTATCGGCTGAATGCAATAATACTTGAGTCGTGATCTGTGGCCGGTATTCGTAGTTGAAACTTGGTTTTCACTAACTGAAGGGTCTGTTTTTAAACTGTAGTGAAGCTGCATAAAAAAAATAGTTTAGTTAAGAATGGCGAAAAACGTAGTTTTCTTGTGACACACTATATTAAAAGTATTGAAAAAAATTTATTTTCATTGAGAAATATAGGTGAAAACTGCAAGTTTTAAGCTACAAACTTTTATCAGACTTGTACCTATATGTTATTCGTGAAAATTTCAGCCCTATCACTCTTGTCATTTTCTCAAAATCCTTAATAAATTACTTTTCAAGAAATTTTGATTTTTCCAGTTTTCTTGAAAACTACTGTACCTACATACACTAAAATCCTATCTGTCCTGGTCCTGAGTTATGTAAGTACTATTTCTCGACAAAATTTTAGCCCGATTTCTTTTGTCATTCTCCCAAAATCCATTAAAATCCACTTTTTCAACAGTTTCTCCTTTCCGGTTTTCTCGGAAACTACTTATTGAATAAATAACTTCCATTAGACCTAGTACTAAGTTATGTTAGTACTATCTTTCTTGAAAATTTTAGCCCGATTCTTTGTGATTTTCTCAAAATCTAGGAAAACCCACTTTTCAAGCAGTTGGTTTTTTTTTTTTTTTATTTCCAGTTTTCTCTGAAAATACTGAACCAGTAAACCATGGACTTCTGTCGGATCTGGACTTATGTAAGGAATACTTTTACTGGAAATTTTAGTCCGATAACCTTTCCCTTTTGTCATTTTCTCAATTTCCTTGAAAAAGGACTTCGCCAAAAATGTTTTCTGGGAAACTATTGAACTTATCATCACTAAACTTCTATCAGATCTGGTGTAAGGATTACTTTTTGTGAAAATTTCAGCCCGATGTTCCATCCGTTCTGTCATTTTTTCAAATTCATTGATAAATCACTTCTCCATCATATTTTTTTCTTTTTCAGTTTTCTCGGAAAGTATTGAACCAATAGGCATTAAATTTCTATCAGATCTCTGTCTGTATGTGAACTGTCGTTAGTGAAAATTTCAGTCCGATCCCTTTCATTGTTCTCACAATGTCTTGGAAAATTCATTTTCCCAACGGATTCTTAATTTCTTGTTTTTTTAGAAATTACTGAAACAATAGGGGAGACCGGGATAGGTTGTCACAAAATTTACTCTTAGCTCATTTTCTCTGATTGTAAGTTTTTTTTTTTTCAAATGGGGACTAACAGCGTATGAAATTTCATAGTATATTGTATGAATGATGTGAGTTTCAGAAATATCAAAGAATTTAAACTTTTTCAGACTGCAAGTTGAATAATTTATTTATTTTTGTTACAACCGTCCCACCCTGTGGGATAGGTTGTATCACACATTAGGGATGGTTGTAACATAAAAGGGGTTGGTTGTAACATGTCTTAAAATTAGTTATATCGAGCCAATAAGATGTTACAAAAAAATTTAAAATACAAAACTTCCATTCAGACAAAGAGGATTCATCCGAATTGCAATTTTTACAATTAAAAATTTCAAATCATTACCACTGACACATTTTATTGTGCCCACTTCTTGCAACTTAAGCACTGAATCCACTGAGATGCCAGTTGATTATTGCGATATGGTTTCATACACATTAAGCAAAGGCAATTTTCATCATCTGAACTTTCTGATTCTGCGCCAGGTTTTTTAATAAATGACAGCTTTCTTTTTTTGGTAAATTTCTTGACTTCACTCTTCTTTTTCTTATTTGCTTCTATTGTTTTCATCATTGGAGTTGATGTAAGAATGGTACTTTTACAACATCGCCTATCATTTCTTGGTTTTTTTCTCGGACTTGCTTTTCCAAATGGCCTCAACTCTTCTAGGGAGATTTTTTTAGAAGTAGGCAGTGATGAAAAGGAAGACATCAACGAAGTGGATGGCATCATTGAAGCACTGTCTGCAATTATCGATGTAGCTTGTATTGTTGAATTTAAACCACCATTTGCATTAGTTGTACTATCCGGATCATTGACATTCTCTTCAGGTTCTTCTCGATCAGTCACAAAAAATCCAACTAGCCAAAAATTTTGATTCTCGTAGCTTTAAAACCTGATGTTATATGCTCTTTTGTAAATGCATATTAGTAAGAATCTTTCACAATTGTTGGAATGTCATAAATTGTCATAATGATGCCTGGATGCCCTTTGATCCACGAATCATTAGAGATATTTATGTTCTGCTTGAATAGACCAAATACAGATTTGTCAAGTAGTTACAATTGATGTGACGTATGAGGTGGTATAGTTACCACATGAATACCATTATTTTTAGAAAACGTGAGGGAAACTATTGAACAGTGAGATTTGTGATTATCTAAAATCATAAGCACAGGTCAGTCTACATTACATTTTGCATGATGTACAATATGTTGTAAGAATTTGATAAAATTTTTGTTTTTCATCCAGCCACTTAGATTTGTTGTACCTCCACAGTCATTTAGCCCACCATTGAAAAAATTAGGTTAAAAATTCACTCGTGGGAAAATGAAAAATGGGAGAATGTCATTTCTAGTAGCAGAAATTGCTGCAGCTACTGTAACTAAACTCCCTCCCACCGCTGATGTGATATAACCAACTTGTTTCATACCTTTTCGAGCTATGATTTTTTAGGTGTTCAGGCGGCACGGGGATTCGAGAACTCGTACCAGCCGAACACCTAAAACCTCCCTCGTTCACCGCCACCAAAAGTCAGCACCGTATACACTCGGCCACGGTGCCAAGTGACAGCGTTCGAGGGAGAAGGAGTAATTAGCCTATGTAGTGTGGCAGTAGTCGCCACAATTTTATTAGGTTTTTGAACCGTTGTTATTCCTGATTCATCCCCATTTCGTATGTTTTGAAGAGTAAAATTATATTTTTCAAAAACATTTTTCACATTTTGAAAAAACACATCTACAGTAGTCTTATAAAAAGCTGTTGTAGTGCAAACTAGTTTCTTTTGGCATATGAAGAGATAAATCCTCATGCCTCTTCATGAAATCTAATACCAGTCTTCTGCTTTTGATCGAGTTTTTTAGGATTCAGGTATATTTTTTTCATTATTAGCAGTAGCTAATTCATAGACAAACTTCCTTACTTCATAAGGAGAAAGTGCCAGGTAAATGTCTAAGCCTTTTTTATAAAATCGACCAGTTCAGATTCAGTTTCATCTGATAACATAGTTCAATTTCTCCAGTAACTAATACTCTTTTTAGTGGTTCTGTACCATAAATATAATAATGTACATATCATTCATATGCATTTTAATATTCATTAACTAGTTACCTATTTAAAATTCAATAAAATTATAATTCATTTTGCTAAGAATCATACTTCACTAAACTTTTTACAGTAATGCTGTAATGTTTGATAACTCAGACCAGATGTTTTAACTGCTTGTGGTATTGATAAGTCCATTTTATTGATTTTTCTCACAGCTTCAAACATTTCTTGTTTTGAAGCACATCCACAATCAGTTTTTTTCTTCCAGTTTCGAACTACTAGGTCTAAAAATTTCATCGAAATAAATAAATTTGAGAGATATACACATCAATATAGTGTTACAATCATCCCCATCATCATCTGTTATAACCATTCCCACACCATCATTTGATAATCAAGATCTTTGTTTTCCTACAGAACTTTGAAAATTAGTTACGAATGAATTATGGGTATATTTAGGAAGATTATATGCTTACTTTTTGTATAAAACAGTTTTTCAAACCACCAAGAAAAAAAATTTTTTTCTTAAAAAATTTACTTTTAATGTTGAAGAATGCGTTCGTGATAATAATTCCACAAAATAATACGAAATCTATAGACGTGAAACTTTGTTTTAGGTGTGTTTTCACATCTTAGTACCCATATATGTATTCCATTAGAAGTGCTAAAATCAACACTGTTTCGAGATATTGTGACTATTACAACCATATCCAGTCTCCTCTAAGTATTATACTCTCATAAAACCAGATCCTATATAATATAAGGACTAACTTTCATGAATTTCACCTCTATCCCTTTTGTGAATAATTTACTAAACTGGGACATAAAATTTGATTGATATATAAATATAATTATGTATATACTACAGGAGCTGCTGCCGCAGCTTCACTTGCCTAATTTCTGAATAATTTTTTTCATCCCTTCTTTGTAGACCCAAATAAAACCCGATGAAAAAAAAAAAAAATGAAGCAGTGAGAATCACATCCACCTCGCCAACTAGTAAATTTAGTCGTCAGACGATGAAAAAAGAGAAAGGGAGAAGTTTTTTTTTCCATTCTCTTTTCTACTCTTTTTTTTTCAGTTCAAGAAATGTTTTGTCTGTTTTCATAGATGGCAAGTGATAGTGTTGCCAAAAGTTTTTAGTCTATAGTAGGTATTTTATTATAAGTAGAGATAAAGGTATAGATACAGATATAGAAAGAGATAGAGTTACAAGTGTGAACACACGAGTAGCATTCACTTACTTCACACGATTTCACGCACTATTTTTTGCAACCCCCCTCCCTCCAAAAAATAATTGAAGATTTTTTTCATTACCTATTGAATAGTAATTAATAATTTTAATTTTTTGTAATCCCCATCCGAAAAATGTTTTTATGCACCTCTGCTGAATGAAAAATAAATAAAGACACTTGCGCTCAACCCACCATTCTCCATCCACCCTAATAAAATTTAAGATACATGAAACAATTACTTTTTCTCGAATTAAATGATCATTTCACTTTATCTTGAAGTACTAATATCCCAGTTTTCTGAAGGGGCTATGTGAAACAAGTAATGTATGTAGATTATTTTAGACAAGTTGGCACACTCTGATAAGAATATATCAGCGACTCACTTATTTTTAAAATTTCCCTCCCAATAAAAAAGAGTTAAATACAGGAAAAAATTCTATTTTTTTTTAATTTTTGATCAATTTAGCTACATTTTTTTTATGTATGTATGTATGTATGTATGTATGTATGTATATACATATGTGCATAAATAGGAAGAAGAAGATATTGTTTATGCCAAGTTGACGAGGCAATTCAATAACATTTCGGACAGCCGGTTATTTTTATTTTAGAACGCGTGAAAATTTATGATTTAACACGTGTTTATAATAAGTGTACAGCTGGTATGTGGTGGAGATATTTTGAGAAAATTAATTCGTCAAATATTGAAATAATATTTCGTAAATAATCCGATCAATTCAAAAAGTTGTTGCAGCGTTATTGATTCGATTGTTCTTGCCACGCAAATAATGACGGATTCTATTCCCATGTGAGTTGAAAATTTTGTTAAAATTTGTTCCTTTTTTTTTTTTTTTCGTTTTTTAGTGATTGGTTAGGTTCTTCGTTTGTTTTTAATGTTTTTCAAAATAATCATTTTCAGAGTAGAATAGTCCTTTTGGACACGTTCTTAATTATGATGAATTCAGATACTGGGTTCATTCGTTACATAGGGTGAGATATTTTTCAGGCAACCACAATATGCCATTTTGGGAGCAACAGCGACGGGGGACAAAGCAAAATCCCATCGCCGGGAGTCACCCCTGCAATTGTCAAGGTACAAAGTGGAATATCTTAGAAAAGTCCTCCCCGATCATCCGAAAGATCCTTCCGCTGGTACTAGGCTGGTATTTACTATGTTCAGAAATGTCAAAAACAGTAAAAAAAAATGTTTTTTTGATTGGGGAATAATTTTCGTAAAATTCAAATTGATTTTTTTCTTTGTTGTCGTGGCGTAGTCCACTAAAACGCGGATGATGAAGAGATGGTGGACGGGTGAGACTTGGCCATATAGTGCCCTGAAAACATATTCACCGCATGGGAGTGCAGTTATAAAGGTATGTTGTTTTAGCAAATTTTTATCTCATTGTTATTATTTATGAAGAAAATAAAATTGGCTAACTTTTTAGCAGAAAAATTAAACCAGGCAAGAAATTCAACTTATAAGAGTGCATGAGTATAATCGTATTTTTTCATGTGGTGTTGAAGTTGTCGAATTTTTTCATATCTTTTCTGGTGGGTGTAGCAAAAAAATGTTTTTGCAACGCATGCACAAAAGAACGAGTTTTACATGCAGGTACAGCGAATGTAAACAAACGAACTTTTGACCTGTGAAGTAGGCGATAATTTTACAATCTCCCGCGCATCCAAATCCTGCGCATGAGTGTGTAAAGTACTTTACACACTTTTGCGCATCCCAATCCTGTGCGACAGGGTGTAAAATATTCAAACATATAATCATTTTGATATTATTATTTAGTTACTTTGTGAAAAACTATTCGTCAAGTTGTCAATCTAATCAAACACAACATTTAAATTTTCAAAAAACATCTCAAATGATTCCTTTGCCTCTAATTAAGTTAGAGAGCTGGAGTTTGTAATGATCAAAAGCGGATAGAATTAAAAAAATTTCCATATAATTTTCTAATTATCTTTAGCTATTTGACAACAAATAAACGTAAAAAATGCAAATTAATGGAAGATTTGCCATATTTTGGAATCTAGAAACTTCTTCTCTTTCCTTCAATGATTCCTCAGTCATTTAAGCTAGAGAGCTGAAAATGGTATCTCTGAAAAGAGGAAAAAATTAACCTGAATTAACAATTTGAAAATAAACGAACGAAAAAAACGCAAATTGATGGAAAAAATTTTTTTTGAAATTCAGAAACCTTTGTTCTTTTGCTCAATGATTCCTCAGCCCCTGTTGAAGCTAGAAATCTGGGATTAGTACTGCTAGAAAGAGGAAAAAATTTACTTGAAACTAATTTATTTATAATTTGTTAATAGTTCTTATCTGTTTGAAAATAAACGAATAAAAAAAAGCAAAATAATAGAAAACTTGCAGTTTTTGTGTTTTTTTTAACTATAATTTCCAAAATATATTTATTTTATGAGTTTTTTTTTATTGGGAGTGGGAGTTGTTGCAGTACTATTTTTTGTGTATTAGTTGCAAAAAGTATGGTGTGCAACAAGTGCTTGTGGGCTATTTTAACTCGTGTCAAGTTTGCAGCGCTTGCCTTCGGCTCGTCTGCAAATTCTCCACACTCGATAAAAAAATAGCCCACATTACGCACAGTCGATTATTCGTATAAAGAGGGCTTAATCCAATTAAGCTTAGTATATATGATTTGATTAATTCTGCAACTAGTGCGTTGTTCTAGGGAAACTGGCGGTTCATATAGTGAATCCAGAGTTTTGATATGAAAGTACAGAAATGTCGACTTATTGCATGAAAATTATTTATTTTTATATGGTGATTCGTTAGGATGTTTTTGAAAGGCTTTTGGATTCGATCAAGGAATCGAAATGTTTCCTGTTCGAATAACAAGTTCCGTAGAGTTAAACTTTTGCACTGCGCATCATTGCATAAAATAGATAGTAACTTTTAATTACGATTTTAATAATAATAATAATAATAATAATAATAATAATAATAATAATAATAATAATAATAATAATAATAATAATAATAATAATAATAATAATAATAATAATAATAATAATAATAATAATAATAATGTGGGGACATTACTCGTATGAGGTTATAGGGGCTCGCACCCCTCGTTGACAGTTGCCGCCCAAAGGCTGGCAATAATCGTCTCTATGACGTTAAACGAATTTACACTGGTGCGATTGTATGTTCGTACCTGTATGTACGTACAGGTAAGATACATTGTACGAGTCAAGATCAATTACCTGATAACGATCTCGGTAATGTCACGACGCGGTACCAAACGCACTGCGTCGTTTCTTATCATCTCAACGGAGACAAGAAACGACGTAACGCATGACATAATTACGTATACATACGTATGCATGTGTGTCTGTGTGCGTGTACCAAATCCGGTATATAAACTCTCAGAACCGGCTCAAAAATCGCCAGTGTTTGCCGAGGATTTGGCTCTCCCATACTTAATCGTATGAAGTGGCAGAACACGCAAATACTGTTGAAGACCTTCTAGTGTGAATATCTCTCACGACAAGGTATTCAAACAAATAATAATAATAATTAATAATAATAAATACTTCTAATAACAGAGGTAAATTGTCTACTTAGTGTCGATTTTTGGAATTTTTACCCATTAGAATTTTAATTGTTTTTGTCTGTAAAATTCATGCTCCATTTTGGAAAGGTTTGAGTTTAAGAAAGGAAAAACTTTTATTTTTCTCTTACATTTTATGAGAGAAACAGCGGTTTTTGCAGTATTTGTCTTCTAAGTTCTTATAATTAGTTCGTACCAAGGACGTAGCCTAATTAAGTTTATTTGGAGTCGCTAATTTTGTTTTGCTTTAACTTGGCTCCTCTCTTTGGTGCGACGCCGAATTGCAAGTATTTTGCTGAATTAACATGAATAAATAAAGCGAAGGAAAAGAAAACTGCCGAAAATTTTATCCCAACTTGGCTTATAAGACAGAATGGTTTGAAAAGCGGTGGGTTGAGAGTTCGCAATTCTATTTTTCGAAATTAGTATAATTTATTTGGCAAAATTCGACCTGTATGTTCGTGTTACCTCATGCTCCTTCCTTACTCTTATGTTGGGGCCACGTACATAGAATAACATTTGTACTATCCACCGTTATTGTGTAATACCGCGAACCCATTTTCCTGGTCGAATTAAGTAATAACAAAACGGTGGCGTAACTGGCCAACAGGATTAGAATGTGATTGAGAATTATTCGGTCCGTTTCTGAATTAATTTTGCTAACGCTGCTTCGTGAATTGTGAAATTACAAACCTTTGTAGCCGATTACACGCTTCGTTTGTGGCAATGTATGTGTTTGAAGATGTAAGACTATCCATTGCCTCGCAGCTCTTGTCACATCGATGAAATCGTAAGTAAATTAGATTGATGTAAGCGTTGACGAGAGACTTTCTGTAGTCCGTCTATTTTTTCATTTGAAATCAACTTTTGTGGAACTAATATTTGATTGAATTAGAGCTCTTTCAAAGTTTCAATGGGACAGTGTTTGAGAAAATTTGTAGGCGGAATGCGTCTCTTATAGGCTTACTTACTTATAATTTTTAGAAGTGTCAGATATAGATATGTAGTTGAGTACCAGAAATGCAAAATACTTATTAAATTGTCCAGCCCAGTCGAAACGTTTCAGTAGACAAAGTCCTTAAGCAGCAATCAGTAATTTGAAATGGACATTTCTTGTAGTTCTTCCTATTGTAGTCATCCTTTTAGCAAAGAATATTGCTAGCATTCCTCACATAGGGTAGCTTGGCAATTTTTCTGGACGTTCTTTGAGTCACAAGTTGAAATGTTATAAATTTTTTTATATGAGTATAACAGTGTCCTTCCTTCCCAATTCTCAAATCTGTTCTCGTGTAAGTTATAATTGTAAAACTTTTGAAGGTTAATTTTGATTCATGTATAAGAAAAAAGATTATTGCAAATCTCTCTAAAAATATGCACTTCAAAATATTCGAATGTACACATTTCCAATTTACAATTCTGCTTAAAAACCATTAACCCTTTCATTACTTTTCATACTTTCACTAGTGAAGTCACAAAACTTCTTAAGTGGGGGTGTGGAACTACTTGATTCTCATAAAAAACTAATTTAAAAATAGAACATTCTCTAAAAACGAAATAGGAAATTGAACTAACCTGTAAATCACAAATTTTTAAATATTTTCAAATTTTTACATTTTTACATTTTCCTATTAGAGCTGTTTGAAAATCTCTTGAAATTTATCTCGATAATACACAAGGAAACCTGCTTGAATTTTCTATCTCAGAATTATTTAAACACAAAAATTTATAGTCATAAAAAAGAGGAACAATTTTTTTTTCCTGTTTCCAAAATCAAAACTGTGGATACGTTGATGATTTTTTCATGATATAAAATCGAAAACATTCTGAGATGAAAAAATTATTAATGAAAAAAACTCTTATAGGACAAAGAGATTTTATCAAATTTTTAAGAACTCTAATAGAAATTGATTCGAGTTGAAAAATATGAATTAAGTCAAATATTCTGGATCTTTCATCTGCTTCATGTTCATAAATTTTGCTGCTTATACTCTGATATAAATTTGTTTTCATACATATATTCTGAGGTAGGAATATTTTTGGGAACAATTTTGGTCATTATCTGTAAAAACTTCATAAACTGCTATGTACTGATAATAGGATTTTAAGTGAAATGGGAGAAAACTATCTGCATTAAATATTTTTAGTATTTAGAAAATTTGATACTAAAAATTTATGTAATTCTCACAAATTCTTGAGTAAAATTTTTTTGAAAGTTTATTCAGTAGTATAGTGAGATTATTGAAATCTTTTATCCATTTCATATTTTCAAATTGCACTCTTCGTCCTAGTGAACAATTCACTTCTTCTTTTATTTGTTTATAGGAATTTTAATATTATTGTAGATACGTAGACATCTTAAAGTAATAAGTCGTTTTAAAATTCCTATTATTGTTATCAATATTTTTGTTATATTCTTCAATTCTCACTTTCTTTAAAGGTCTATTAACAATATCATTTCTGAATTTCTTAAATTACATACTTTATGGATATAGTAACGTAATTTATACAGGTTTTCAACTAGATTCAGTTTCTAGCAGAGTTTTTCAATATGCTATAAAGTTTCTTTGTCCTATTATAGTTTTTTTCATCCATTATTTTTCCATCTCAGAATGTTTTCGATTTTATATCATGTGAAAAATCATCACGGTATCCATAGTTTTGATTTTGAAAACAAGAAAAAACTATTTTCTTCCTTTTTATGATTATAAATTTTTGTGTTTAAATAATTCTGAGGCAGAAAATTCCAGCAGGTTTCCGTAAGTATTATCCAGATAAATTTCAAGAGATTTTCAAACAGCTCTCGTAGGAAAATGTAAAAATTATAAAATATTTAATAATTTGTGATTTACTAATTAGTTGAAATTCCTGTTTTGTTTTAGAGATGTTTTATTTTTAAATTAGTTATGTATGTGTAGCAAGTAGTTCCACACACACACTTGAGAAGTTTTGTAACTTTTACTATGAAACTATGAAAAGTGATGAATGGGTTAAGCTAGAAGCGTATTTAGGATCCTTGCGCCAAAGTTGAGAAAAAGTGTATGTATAAGCTACTTTCTCTACTTATAACTTCATAAGCAGTCTTACTGTTTTTTTTCTTTTTTTTTTTTTTTCTCTAAGAGTCCAAAATTCCAAAAATGGTGGGTTTGGGAAATTTATTTCTGAATATGGACTGTTTCTGCTCATTACTAACAAAAAAGATTGCCACTTGTAAGTTCATATTATGATAGAATGTGTTTGTGTATAGGAATCTACAATCATCATTTTTATCATTTCAACAGGGTACCAGTTTTAATTTTTAAAGCAAAGTGATTGACTACGTTTATTGTGTATTTTTCTGAAAAATTCTGGGGAAAGCTGAGCAACTCACTTATGGGGCTAAGCACCCCCCAGCGCCCTTGGTTACACCTACGATTCATTGAAAATTTCTCATCCGTCTCTCTGATGCCGCATTTTTTTGTAAAATAAATCAAAAATCATTGTAGTAATTAATCAACCGTATCAAAAAAATTAAATTTCTCTAAAGCAATTTTTTTATTTTTAGGTGTAAAAGAAAATTTATGCTTCGAAAAGGTTTAAAATATATTTTTACTATTTTTTGGGAAAATGAAAATCCACATATTTGAGTTTGAAAAGTAGAAAAATTTGAGTTTATGCACTCTTTCGAGGAACAAAATACCCTTAATTTGTTATAACCATACTAACGCAATAACATAAGAGCTATGGCTCACAAAAATTTCTTGTGAAAAGAAACGTGATTCATCTGAATTTTAGTTTTTCAGCTTGAAAACAATCTGCCTTCCATTATAAACTAAAGATTCTGATATTTTTCTGCTAAAAATTGTTTTTTCTCATTCTCTTCAGTAGAATACCTTGTTGTGAGAGATATTCATTCATAGAAGGTTTTCTACAGCTTTGCATGTTCTGCCACTTCATACATTGTAAGTATGGGAGAGCTAAATCCGAGGTGAACACTGGCAATTTTATAGTCTGTTTTGAGAGTTTATATAGTGGATTTGGCACATCCACATAGACACACATATGTACATTTACATATGTATAAGTGTTATAGAAAGTACGTCATTTCTTATTCATTGCTATGGTAATTGATAAGAAATGACATAATACATTGGTGTACTGGTCCAAGACATCGCCGAGATCTTTATCTATTCTATTGTCATTGGCCAAATGTTGTATCTTACTTGCCTGTATGTGCAAGTAAGAACATACAAACAAACAAAGTGTGTAAATGATTTTGGATGTAATATATTTGATAAGAGATGACGTTGCGTAAGAGATATATATAGTCCCCACATCTTCTTTCAGCAGTTTTTTGATTTTAAAGATTTTACTTTGGCCCTTCAAATTTTATTTGCTTCCTGTATTGCCTCTCCAAACTGAAGAGCTGCTTGTTTTTCCTTCAGTTGCTTTCAGTGCTTATGTTCTTGATTCTAGTCGTATAAAAACGAATTATAATTGGGTAATTTCCGTTATGATTTGAATTAACAAATTTTATATACTCGTACTTACCTACATAATTATTATATTCGTATAATTATCGTTTTTTTTTTTTATTAATTAGCGGATTAATCGAAATTTTTTTTTCTTCACCTTCTATTATAATACTTATTTATCAGAGAACTGGGCACTCATTCAAGGTGCGGAATGGATTTTCTAAAATAAGTTTAAGTTAAAAACAAATTTAAAAAATATAAGTTTCTATTTATTTTTTTTTGGCTTTAGTTTCCTGCGAAATAAACATTATTTCGTAGCCAAAGGTTGGCTGCAGTTATTGGTGAATTTTAAAATCACAGAATAGTGAGTAGAATAAAAGCTTATAATAAATTAGTTTATTTCATTTTTGTTTCACGTAGGAATGATGAAATTTTTCATTCGAACGCCGCTGAAAATAAATTTGGCTTTACTTTTTTCTCCATATTATTTTCAATTAGGTCGAAGTTATAAATTGTCCAAACTGATAAACACATAAATTTAGATTGAAGTTTTCGATAAATTTTGGTGAACGAAATGAAAATTGAATTTATCGACGTTGTTTCATCTTGAGTTTCCCCTTCAAATGTCGGTATAACTTTCGAAGGAGGAAAAGTTCTGTTTAATTTTTTCTTTGCAGCAATGATGAAAAATCGAACCTGCCGTTAGTTTTGGCAAACGCTGCTCTTTTGGGAGTATTTTTGTTTCCATGTTGAAAAAAAAAAGGATAAAATTACTTGAGCGTCGTTCGAAAGAATGTTGTTCTCCGATAAATTGAAAAAGGTATTAGTTCATTTATTTGTTATAATAATATCAACGTTTGTATTTTTTGTGATCTTCAGTAGTATATTACATGCTGAATTAGGTTGTAATCAACAGGTGTATTCTTAGTTAACATTATCTACGAAGTTTTCTGTGTATCCCTAATGGTGCAAAATATTGATATTTTCCCTGCACTTAACTCCCCACTAATACATGATTGATACCGTGAAAATTCGACTAACATATCCATTGTTAAATGATGAAATCATTAAGATTCATAGAAATAAAACTTACAAAGGTGGGGAAAGTTGTGTTGGAATATTTCAGTCTCATTGTAACTTCAAAATTTTGGCTGTAAAACGTGAGAAAAATAGGAATCAAATGTATTGATACTCCTGGGGAAAATATCGATATTTCAAGAAGAATATCGATACGTATCGATATGTTTCGCACCTCTATGTAGCCTAGTAAAATACGAGTAATGAATGGAATTTGATTGATGCCAGGGGTTTCAGGATTTCTATATGAAATAATGTAAATGCTCCACGCCCATACTATATTGTGCTTTAACCGAGAGAGGCTTGAAAGTGTGAATAGTTTGTTTTTTAATTTTCCTCTCCGATTGCTTAAAGATATGTCTATAACAAAAAAAAATACGGTACAAAAATGTATTTACGTGGGAAAAATTTTCATGTTTTTTTTTTTTTTTTCTCAGAAGTATCATCGTGTAGTATCCGAACTAGGTACAAATATTCAAAATAAATTACCTCAGTGTCGAATTATATTTTTATACTTACTCAAATGTGGACAGAAAAAATAACAAAATTAAATTTTTGTAACCAAAAATAATTTTAAGTCCAGATAAGCCACCATATTCTGTACTCTGTTTCAACCCTCACAATGAACCTACCAGGACTATTATCTAAACCATTCATTTTTAAGAGAAATTCAACCTCACCTATTGCTTACATCTAACTTCCAACACCCCTCTCACCACAGATTAGAATTCAACCCATATTCTGTGGAATTAGCACATCTTAAATAAATTTTTACTCATTACTCACAAAACCATTATATTCATTAGCAAGCAGAAAATCCAGATATAATTTGTGAGATTTATTCATAATTTTTAATAATAAACAATAAAACTTGTCATATTATTAAAAAATAATCCTTTGATTTCCGTTCAAACAAACTAAACTCAACTCCCTGATTTTTTCCCATGTTCTACAATTGATCCCTTCTATGGATTAGCAATACACATTATATGGTATAATAAATAGAAAAATAGAGCTCAATGGGGAATGTATTAAGAACCCATAATCAAAGATTGTTTTGGATTAGGTATATTTTCCTGCCTTTAATTATTCTCCATTTGAGATGGTCTTAATAAAAAATTATGATTTTCATTACTCCAAGTAAGCCATCGATGGTATTTGCGATTAATGAAATTAATATACCTAATCCTACCATCGATAAATTAATTTATATTTATTTATACTCTATTATATTATAATATCAGGGACCTGTAATTACGCATCTCCAATAACTCCATATATGGCAACAATAAACAAAGTTTGGAACCATAAATAATAAAATAACGACGGCGCCCTAAATATCGATATACTTTTATCGCAATATTAATTTCATAGCGCTTTTTCTCCGTAATATTTATTAGGCCTATTTATTTTTGAAACGTTTCGTAAATTTTTCTCACATTCCTTTACTTAAAATATATTTGTTTCACTCTTATTAATAATTTTAATCACATTTTATCATTCCGAACTCAATTATTAATTTCTCCACATCGATCAACTTATCATTTCTCCATTTATTAACTTAAGTATTCTGTAAATATTTATTATTATTATTTATTTAAATTTGCGAATCGTAGATCGAGGGCACTTATAGGATCAAACCAAACTTTGCAACAACAAATACCTATCATTACTATAAATCTGTGCAGACTTACCAACAGGATTAAGTATTCACACAAAAAAAATATTTCAAACCAATGTATGCACTTTTCAAATGCAGCGGTGAATAAACAGTTTAGTTGGATACCAACAATAACAAAAAAACACGCATAAAATAGATTGCGACAATAAATAGAATGAGAAAGAAAGAAAATTCGATTCAATAAACTATTATGGACGCCTGATTGGTTTTTAATATAATCCTTTTTTTTGCTATACAAAATTTCTGGAAATTTGAACAAAAGACTGTGTAAGTGTGTGTGTGTATTGCCATTTATCTCCAATTAGCTCTCCAAAATACAAAAGATGACCTCTTGCAATGTCATAACATGCTTCTCCAACTGTGGGAATTACGTTTTGGGTCTCCATATCTTCATTGCCACATACACACTTATGTAGGCTTGCCAATCTCCAATTCACGTGAATATTTTCGTATGTGTGTATATTCATTACACACTATGATAGACTCCACCTTATTTTGTTTTTACTCGCACGATAAAACGTAGATTTTGACTCCATTTTTGACTGGCTAGTTGGCGTCAGCATTACCAACAGCCTGGCCACTGTTTCGTATATTTTTTTTTATCGACTCTGCTGCAGCTGCTGCATTATGAGTACGCCACACTTTATCCAACTATTTCTCCGATCACCTCTAGAAGTTTTTCTTCCTCCAATTTTTACACTCTCCTCAGACTTGCAACCACCGACTAAAATAAATTGACTCTCGACTAATACTCCATTAATTTTCTCTCGATTAACCATGGTTATTATTGATATTACGTCTCCATTTTATTTTCAATGTTTTTCTCCCCGGTACCATCCAGCACTATTACGCTCATACTCACATGGTTTACTCTAAATACCTAACGCCATCTCTCTCTCCTTTTCCTCCTTTTCTCTCAAGTACATTCTTCACCCAACTCTCCGCATATACACTGTTTTGCTCACTGCTAAAACCTTACAGCCTAAGTAGTCCGTCACCAATTCTCCGAAATACATACTTATATATATACAATCTCTCCATATGACGCGCCATAGCTAAAACATTTCTCAATACGCCTTAAAATACTCAGCCTATTCTATCACCATTAATACGTACACAATTTCCTCTCTCTCTCCAAATTATAATTAATACGTAAGTCAAATAAATTAATTACGATAATTAATATTAAATCACTAAACACCAATTATTACTATATTACCTAATGCTGTCGACAGACTTCTAATATGAATTAATTAATAAATTGTTTTGACTTACGGTTTGTTGCTGATTACCCTCTTCACCATACTCACTGACGAATAATATTTGCATCTGACCATTTTCCTTTTTCTTCGGGATCTTTATCCTTTGAAATAGGTAATTCCAGCTGTATTCTGGATACCCGGCGCCTCCACCATATTGGACAAGGGGGTAGTTGTCCGATGTAGCAAGTAGATGAATGGAAATGATATATTATATATTATACTATTAAATAAGTAAAACACTATGTACCGCACCAAGAGAAAAAGGTTTGTTTAAAAGAAACAATTCATCAATCATTACTCAACAGAGTTAAAACACAGAGTGACGCAGAACAGATTATAGACAAACATAGTGACTGATCAAAAAGTAATAATTAGTGTAGCCAACTAGTACTCGACCAACATATGAATAGTTCCAACAAAATCTGATAGGAATTTGTTGCTTATTGGCTGAGATATTTCTGCGAAAAATGTAAAACAAAAATAAAAAGTTTTTTGCGAAAAGCAAGCTGACTATATTACTTGAAATATATTTTTCTTTTTTAGGTGCAAATGGTTAGGAGCGTTTTTTCTGAATCGCATTAATTTGAATTTTGTTATTTTGTTTCAATATTGTCCATAAAAATTGTAAAACTGGGTTTTCTAGCAAAGTATTGCTGCGCTGGAGTGTCTTGTTCTGAAATTTCTCCGCATTCATTAGGTTGTGGTTTTCGATTTCCTAATTTATTTGTCCTCTGTAAAATAACAATCTTATCTTTTCTCGCACTTTTACCCCTCCGAAAATTTACCATATGCAGTAACGTCCTAAAAGAATTTTTCAGAGGTGGGGGTGAATGTTATAATTTATTAACATAAAAAAAAGTTATATAGATGGAAAATTTATAACTTCTTTCGTTTTTTGTTTTTGAAGTCGATTGAAAAAACTCGAATTTGTCAATTGCTTTCAAAATTTAACGATTTGCGAAATTAATTTTTTGGTTGAGAGGCTGACTCACCCCTTCATCACCAGTTAAATTCGTTCCTGACCATATGTTTTATTTGGGCTAGCAGTTAGCTCAAAAAATTTTAAAAGGTTAATGACGGTTACTCGAATCGAGAACTATTAATTGAAATGGACCGAATGGCACGAGTTTAATGAAAATGTTCGGACGGTTGACTTTCGATCCCTTCTTAATTTGGTATTTTGGAATTTCGGATTGAAATTATGTCAGCTAAACTCTTCTTCATTGACCCCTTGGTATATCTTTCTCTGGTAAGCCTTTTTTAATTTCTTTCGATGGTCTTTGGAACTTTCTCTGTTCGCTCATCTGAAAAAATAAATAGAAGTGAATCAACGAATTGCAAAATAAATATGTCTGCGTTTGATTTGGATAACAAAGGGAAGGAAGAACTAGGGAAGGGAAAAAAATCTCGAAGACATTTCGTTTAACTCCTAAAGAAGAATTTTAGAATAGCACTGAAATACGACTTTCTTAAGAGAATGCTGAATTATTCAGATATGAGGGAAAATAAACGAAGTTAGTTTTTAAGGTCTATGGGGGCGCGAATTTGAAATTGTTTTCGTTCCAAAAGAATAAAGAAAAAAAAATGAAGAAAGTAAGCGAAGAAAAAAAAGAAAAATCGTGTTTTCTTTCCGATGGATTATTTTGCAAATAAAAAGCTTTAGTGCGAAAAACGTTCTTGTAATCTCGAATAGTGATTTACGTAGATTATCTATGTTGGGAGACGTCAGTGGTAGAAGGGTGAGTAAGATTCTCTTTCTGAAAAAAAAAAAAAAAATCTGAACGGTTAAGTCGGAAAAAGAATCGACTGATGTCAAACTTATTTTCTCCACGAGTTTATTTTTACCGAAGTCAGAAAACACATTTTTCGTGTGGAATCCCCCTCGTCTCTTTATTTTTTTTCTTTTATGTAGGTTTTCGAAGAAAATCTGCATATTAAATTTGATCCTCCTAAGATTGAGGGTAGGTTTGTTTTTTGTATCATGACCTCAGGAAAATTCTAGCGCTATTAGTTGAAAATTATTTATATACATTGAGATGTCTTGACTAAAAATGCTAAAAACTTTGGCTGTGAGTATGTCGGTAACTTAATATCCCTCAAATTATTTCTGTAACCATATACATGTGGCAAATTATTGTCTGAGAAAGTATTTTCTTATATGAACTTAATTCTTCTGACATCACTAATTTCTGAGATATTTTTCCCAAAATCACAAGGTTTTCCTCAACCCTAAATTCATCGAAGAATATTCCATAGCAAATGAAGGCAGCCAAAAAACGAAGTATTTTTATTCCATGATCGACAAGCACCAACTCAATTAATATGCCCAAAAACTCGGAGATAACCCAGCATTGTGTTTCTTTCTTCTTTTTTGAATTAACTTCTTTCTTCTTTGTGCTGCATCCTTTATTCTTTTTTTTTCTGTTCTGTATCTGTTGGTAGTGAAATCCATTTTTCTTTTGATTTTTCTCTCTCGAAGTTTTGCTAGGAAGGTTAACCTGGTAAATCTAAAATTTAGTCTTCTTCTCTTGGAAAGTTGTTGTTAAGCATCGAACATCTCCATTTTCTTCAAGAATAGGTTCTAGTCCTGTCACATCTTCAGTTTTGATAGTTGTACAATGTGGTCTGCTGTCATGACTTCTTCATGCACTTCAGTTTCTGTTTTTATTCTATGTTGATGACAAAGAGTAAAATATTTCATTTTATGAAATGAAGTTTATTTGGTTTTTCAAACTTAATTTAATTCATACTTAATAAAGTATTTTAATTTAGGCTCATTTTATTTTATTTTTCAGAGTGAGTTTTTATTTAAAATTGACAATATTTTAGGGATTCTGAAGTTTTTTTGTAAGATTCTTCAGGATGTTTGTCTTCTAGTTTCCAGATAGCGACCCATGTATAAAGTTCGAATAGGCTTTTCCATTCTTTTCAGAATGTTCTTTTTTTGAATCCAACTATTCCTGTAGTTTCTTGTTGCTAATTATAATACAATTTTGTTCTGTTGAAAGTTCATACAGTGTGGGTTGGCACAATCAAGTATGAGCTTTACTATTAATTTACAAAATAGCTATTATCACGACTACTGATAACAGTCTTTTTCTGAAGGTTTAAGTAGGATAGAGTCTGTTTGTCTAATAATATTTGCACTGACCTGAAGCATCTGCAATAATAGTTTGAGTAACCAAGTAATTAGGTAAAGTACCTAGGCTGAAGGATTAAGTTGGTCTATTTTGCCAACAACCAGAAGTCAAGTATTAGTTTTACTGAAGTAGAGAGTAGTTATATTTTTCATTCTTTATTTAGTGATGGCAGTTGTTATTTTCTATCTTCATCTTTACATTGTCTCTGGGAAATGATTGGCCTTCTGTTGTGTAATCTTTTGGTCTTCGAACCCTTTCCACGCATTAAATGTGTTCTATCATGGAAATATGTTTGGAGCTGTTAGTGACCATATTATCTTACAATTTTTGTTGTTTGATTTTGTCATCAACTTTTGGACATGATAACATATGTATACTAATGTATAAAGAGGAAAATTTAGAAAAATGTATGTTAAGGGTAATCTCAGAATCTATCAAACCAATGTTGGTGAATTTTTATGCGAGCATTCTTCGTGAACCTATGAATGTTTTAGGCTGTGTTTTATTATTTTATTATTTGGAAAAACTTTTTTATAAAGGAAAATCGATTAAGACTGGATTAATAGCGCTGAATATATTAAGTGAACAGAGGAAAAACATTATGTAAACTTATTATATCTTTTTAGTGGCCTTTTCCTGAATCTTAAATTCACATCCTTTGATATGTTTTTGGAGGCTCTGAATTCAAATTTGATGTTCATTTTATCTTTTAACCAATTTTTCAATCCTCATTGGGCCCAAAAATGGGAGAATGTTTTATTTACAGATTTTATTGTCCGATACATCTCATCGGACGTGTTTTTTAAGACGCTGAATTTGAATTTGATGTTAATTTTATCATTGGACTCATTCTTCAACCCTCATTGAGCCCAAAAAGGGAAGAATTTTGTATTTTCAGATTTTGTTGTGTAATATGTCAGGTAACACTTAGTTTAGGGTTAGGGTCAACGGTCCTAAGCATCTGTCAAGTAAAGCTGACGCAACAGGCAGCTAGTATAATATGATATTTAAACACACATTTCTATTGAACTCAGTTCAGGCCACAATTTTTATCCCATAGTCTTGAATTTGGTACACTTATTTGGAATTACACAAGAACAAATCCTGCTATTTTTGGTCCAAATCAGCCCTATTATTAGTCTATTACATCGTATTATATTGAATTTTTGGAGCTTTAATAGTTTAAAAATGTGTAATATTCAACCAATAGTCACGGGTACAGACACTGAATATATTATAATATATTCAATTATTCTGTGAAATTTTGTTTCAATCGGCTTAACAGTTCATTTGGTTTGCAGGTGTGTTAGTCAAAAATAAAACAAATAAAAAAATAAAAATAAAACGGGAAAATTGTCATCAATATTGAACGTCTATATTTTAGTAGAAACATACGAACAACTGGCGAGAGAAAAAAATAAAAAAACAAAACTGAACAAGTTAGGCTATGAGAGCAGGTATATACAGTGATAGGTCTTATCTGATATCAGCCCGGTCAACGCCACAGGTTTTACAATTACTCATCATCTACAGTTCAACTAAATCTATGTTTTTTCAACTTTTGCGATGTTTCACAAAATATTAATCTTTCATTGGTGGAAATGTAATTTGTGACATTGCCATGCAAAATAAAATAAATAAGTAACTGATAACGTGATAATATTTTAATGATGCTTGAGAATTGGATGGTGTTTAGGAACCCTGTAAATTTGCAGTTGACCAGTAAAAATAATCTTGTGATGAATCAGTTTTTAACTTGAACCATTAGTTTACTCATGAAAATCCAGTAGTAAAGTAAAATTGTAGTTCAAGATGGTTGAACTTGGTTTAACAGATTGTAACATGATGTTTTGCCTCTGAACTTGGTTTAAATTGATATTTTAAAACTAGCCCTTAATATTTTGCCTACTTTTTTTATAACTTTGCAGTAAACGTCATTCTTTCACTTTATTATAAATTTTATTGAAACTTCATTTTAAATGTAATATTTACTCACCATTCTTTCGAATAATTTTCATGTTTTGATTTTTTTATTGCACTTATTTATTTATTCTGGTCAAGAAAACCTACATTTTCTGGCGTGGCTTGTACTATTTTTTTTCCTTGCCTTCGCCTCCTGATTTTTCTTCTGAAATACGGTCGCCGAAATGGATGCATGCGAATTACCTACTGATTATGCGGAAAAGCAGAAAAAAATTCCGATTATAAAATTTAACAACCATAATGGTCTCCGTTGATAACGTTTCGTGAATAGAGGTGTATAACTAAGGGAATTATAGTTGTGAGTAGTGTTAAAAAACTGGTGGATGGAAAAAAGAGAAAATAATGACTTCTATTGAAAAAATTACAAATTTTCGTCGAGCACGTAATATCATAAAAGAACCAAAGAAAAATTCTATCAGAACTTAGGTATATAAGTTCCCATTAGTTGTATTTCAAGATTATGGATTATTACTTTACTTTCTTGGGAAGTTATGATTAAGATGATTCCCTAACAATTGATTCGTGCAGATGTTAGAAGTGGTTGGAAGATTCTCAGTGTCCATCTGGACCCTGGAGCGTGATCCTGAATTAGATTGGAAGTGAATAATTTTTTTGTGATCTTCATTTCGTCGTTGTAATTCTGAGTTTTATTTAATTACCTGCCTTATTCCGGAGTCTGGTCCATTGTTCGTTTGGTATTTTCAAGTAACGAGAGGTTTTTTATGTAAATATACGAGAAGTATAGATTCTGTTGTATCTTCATTATTGGACTGAAATTTTTCGAGTAGTTCGTGTCCTCTGAGTCTCAAATGAGTACTTTTAAAAATAGATCACTGATTGCAAAATTCGTTTACTTACTAGATGTATTATGTTTGAGTATTGACAGCTATTGAATTTAATAGCTTTTAAAATTGTTTTAATCATGAAATACTGCCAACAATTGTTGTTTTTGATGATGAATTGTGAATGAAGATGTAAATAGACTAATTTATGTGTATGAATATTCTACGGAATTGATTTTGTTCTTGGAAAAAAAATGCGTTGGTTATTGCTGACTAACTAATTATGGTGAAAATTTCACAAAAAGGTTATTTTACGAGAACGATGAGAAGAAACTTGTAGTTTTCCATTCACTAAATATGTATATACACCATTGTCTCTCGTCCTAATAGCACGCACGATTTGTTAACTTTCATAAAGTATTAAATGGAACAAATAATGATGCGAAAGAAAGGATGTCTTTTTCTGAAACTAAAATCGAGGACATTTGCGAAAGGAGCTTGTTTTCATTAATTAAATCAGAGTGTAGGATTTGCAGTTCTACTTTTCTCGCTCTCTTTCTTTCATTCTTTAAACTTTTGAAATCTCATTATCGTTTTTGTAAACTTTTTATATTATTTATTTTTTTCTCCCTTCAGTCGTTGAAATGAACAAACGGAATACTTGCAGTTAACTTTTTTCGTATAAAACTTTTGTTTACTAGAGTTGTACTTGGAGTTTTCGTAGGTACGAGAGTGATAACAGATAATTTTGTGGGAGACGAAAAACTGGTAACTAAATGGTGAAAAAGTTTCGGAATGATTAATTTTCCTAACCCACTTTTTTCTCGCTTCGATAGCCTAAGAAAGTTGTGAATATTGACATTTTGAATGTATGGGCGAAACGTATTTCAAACTAATCATTTCATCGCATGTGTAGTAATAAATGAAATCTGTGAATGTCTCTTACAAATCTCACGAATAATTTTTTTTTCTTTTGTCTGCCAATTTTCAGTTCACATTTGTGGAGAATGCATTGGTACAAATAGGATTTATAATCCGAAGGGATTAAGTCTCCCTTGATTACAAACTCTTATTCACAAAAAAAAGTTTCACAACCTTTTGTACCTTCGTATACCGCTATTTTCTTTATTTTTTTTATTTTGGTAAAAAATTTTTGAGAAGAGGCTTTTGGAAAATCTGGAGGGACTAATACCCCCTATTTGCGCCTATTGGAAGAAGCTAATTACTTTTCCAGTAGGTACCTTTGTTTGTATTTCTACAATTTATTTTAGTAGATATACTTTTTATTGAACGTTTCTATTTTATTTTAATGCCAAAAAAAAAAAAGAAAAAAAAAGAGACTTAATTTGATATTACAGCTAAAAATTATCTACATAACATACTATTAGGCTACATTGTTTACTATTTTTATAAGTTTTTATTCTAGTCACTGCTGCGATTTTAAGCCAACCTTCTGCAACAAAATAATGTTTATTTCGCATGAAGCTAGAGCCGAAAAAAAAAAACGAGTTTATATTTTAAATATTTGTTTTTATAAGCTTTTATTTTGACTTCAAATTGAATGGTGGGGAAAACGTAATATTCTATATTTATGAAAAACTGAAGAAGTTGTAACGAATATCGATGGCCATATTTT
This sequence comes from Ericerus pela, assembly GCA_011428145.1. NCBI lineage: Eukaryota > Metazoa > Arthropoda > Insecta > Hemiptera > Coccidae > Ericerus > Ericerus pela. The sequence continues at coordinate 431,343 of WOFM01000552.1, forward strand.
ATCTAGACGACTACATTCAACACAGTAATAATAATTTTCACTTATTTTTAAATTATTACATTCCATTGACTCTTTTTGTTAAATACAAAAAACTAACAATAAATTTTTGCTGTTAGAATTCAATGAACATAATTCATTCGAATAGAAAACAATGGTCTTTGACTTAATTAAAATTAAATACACTCACACAACTTCCTGAATTATCTTCCTATAATAGAAAAACATCACAAACCTCTTATGCCCCTTTACCCAATTCATCTTTTTTATACTACCAAGTGATAAAACTGGCTTCGGCCAACAATATCACACATTTCCCAAATCCTCAAATTTCCCAAATAATATTACAAGGTAGTAACTTGTGCTTCTTCAAACAAAGACACAAAAAATACATACGATACAAATGTTAAAATTCTCGATCCCGAAATCCCATTAAATCCAGTTCTAAACATCACAGTGGAAGATCAAACTGATCAACTTGAAAATTTCCCCTCATTTTCCCAAAAATTCAAAGAAATTCAATAGAATTGCCCTAAAATTTAAAATCCATGTAGGAAGAAGATCTGCTTTGGAAAAATGTAATATCATTATTAAATTATAATGAAATAAAAAAGAATAAAAACCTATTGAAAAAATTATATCATTCTATTCAAATGTATTTTACAGATGAAAATGAAATATTGAAAAAATTACCAACCTTGACTTCATCTTATGATGAAGTTCTATAGGTACCAAAAGTCACCTGTCAATACAATCAAGCATTTTATAATTCTCTTGATAAAGTTGAATTATCTTCAACTGTTCGATATTTCTCCAAATTTTATCATTATTTTAAGAAAATAATTCGATTTTAATTTTATTGAATTCCAATTCGATATCTTGACTCAAAACTCTAGTGTCCACCATTACCTGGATCAGTCCTTTAGGCTTAAAAGAAAGCAAATAAAATTCATTTACGTAAAATGAAGAATAAACTTGGGAATTGAAGAATAATGATGATGCTGCATTAGTTTCAGTACTGCACCAGTTTTTTCTCTGTTCTGAAGGCTAAAAATCACTATTCTAAATGATTGTCCAATGTATTTCAAAGGGTCTGTCTCGATATTTAATTCCTCTGTAAACGTGGAAAAAATTATCAAAACTCGATGAAAAGTTAGGTTTGTTTTCAAAATATTGAAAGGAACGTACCTCGTGTCGAACATTTGAAAAGAAATTATCGCGATATTCTAGTTTCAATAAATACTTTGATGAGTGTGCTCAAAAACAGCTCACCCAGGTTTCGACGAACGTCAATACCTCATTTAATGTTGACTAAACCTATTTTAATTTTTTTTTGTACTCCCTTTTATACGTAAAATTTTTTCTGTTGATTTTCTTTCGCCCTTTTCCTTCCCTCGGATAGGTAGTGACAATAGTGAGAAGGTTAACTAATAATAATATTTTCACGTTTGTTCCAGTAGATTCTCGAAAATGATATATTTTTTAATATAATTGAGAATGTTGGTCCCCTCCTTGCTCCTTTTTAGTGAACGCAAGAGTATTCACTTGTTTCTGTTCCAAAGAACGAAGTTTAGCACATATGGATTGATAATTCAGAATGGCGTAGAGTTACGGTTGGTAAGGTTTGGCAGAAATAATGCATCTTCCCGTGGTTTTTTCTTTATTTTTAATTATTATTTGTTTTGTTTAAATACACAAATTGAAAACATGTTTTTTTTTTTTTTTATTCTATTCTTTACGATTACATTCAAAATATAGATTAGCGAAAAAGTTGATTAGTGCATCTCTGCTATTTCGAAATACTAAGTTAATGTAGCTTTAAAATAAAGTAAATGATAGGAGGAAGTATAATTTACATGTCTATAAGATGTAAGAATGTTGACTGCATTGATTGATTTCAGAGTTGTTGGTCTAATGGTCTTTCATAGTTTTAATCTTTGCTTACATTTTTCCCTACCAACTTTTAATCTTAAACTTTCTTTTGTTTCGCTAAATCATTTCACTTCAAGTAAAAATTACGTGCGTTTGCCTCCCGTATTCGGTATGAATTCTCGTAATGCTGTGTTAAAACTGAATTCGATGAAGTGATTCTTTTTCATTGTTCATGTAAATATTTTAATTTTCTTGCAAAATTCTCATGCAACTACAATGTTGAGAAAAATATGCCCAAAAAATCGCAAAAGGATATGGCTTGTTGTATCAAAATCTATAAAATTATCATCGGAAAATGGTGAAACATGCGAAAGTCTTCTCCATAATTCGTTTCTTTATTTTTTTGAAAAGTTTATGTAAAGGTACAAACACTCGATACAATTTTTTTGAATATTCATCTGTGTTGAAAAAAATGTCAAACTAGATGTCATTTCTCAAACTTTTGATGTTGCTACTTGCTTCTATAGTATCGGAATAATTATTGGTTTATGATGGGCAAAATGAAAAAAAGAATGAGTATAATTAAAGACAAACGAGTTTTCATGATTACTGTATATTGCATAACACTATCATGGTGGACATCAAGATTCGAACAGATTAAAATATTATAACAGTACATCACACAATTAGAATATATATATATATATGTAAGTCTATCGCCTTCTATTACCGCTTGTGAATCACTCACTCTAAATATCACCGTGTGTAACACATTCTTCCCAGTTCTGAATTGCTCTGATAACGCGGCAATACCTATCGTTTTTGATTAGAGATTATAATATATTAAACCAGATACGACGGGTGTTGAACTTACTTTAGTTTACTGTATACTTTTCATCTTGATACAAGTATTCTTCAAACATTTTATTCTTGTAATTTTTCCATATATTATTTTTCAGTCATATTTACAGTGTATTTTAGCTCTCGTGGAAAAGAGCATAATTTTTTGATTCTTTAATTACACTTTTTTTGCATCGATCTTTGCATCGATCTTTGCTTTTTTCTTGTTTGCGAGAGATTTGAAACAGTCATATGTATATATATATATACATCACAGTTGATGAGTCAAGGTAACAACTCATGTCAACTAGGTATTTAACTACATGCAGGTTTGCAATAACAGTCTACAATAAACATTTAGGACTACGTAAATATTGTGAATAGATACGGTTCACAGACTCTAAGGTGTACATAACCAACAATAATTAATACTTCAGCGCTTGTGGCTCAAACTAGTCCTATCCTAACCCTGGAAAATTTTCATTTTTCTTTCTTGCCTATCTCACTCCCCATTCCTTATTCTTATTTTATTTTCAAAATCAATGTAAAGTAACTATTTTTGAAGAGGTCAGCATGAGTGATTCGGTTCTTGGCTTTTTAATCTTAATGTTGTTTCTGAAACTGGTCGTCGTGGTAGGGCGGTATTTCTCAGAGTTTATGTGTTTATTAGTGGAGGTCATAAAATAGAAAAGTTACCCCCCCTGAAGTTGATGCTATCCCCTTAACACATCCTAAGAACAGAACTTTTTACAGTAAAATGTTACAAAGTTTTCAGATCAAAAGTAATCGGTGGCGGACCTCCACATCACCTGTTCTTAATAAATAAAAAAAAGTCCACCGATGAATATTTATGCGTGTATACATATGTTTATACAATGTACAGAAGACCTTGAATGACTTATACGTATATTCGTCATCTGCGACTGAGAATCCATGTTTTTCACAAGGAGTGGGGCTCAGGTTTCTCCATTACACTGAACGTAGTGGTGTATTTTCCTGGAAAAAATTTACAAATTGAGGGAAACGTCACAAAAAACCTACAAGTTGTTATTGATATCAGATGTGGAGGGCCAAAAAGTCCGCAACATTGCGAAAAATACGCCATATTACCTGTTGTTAAGAAAAAAGTCCACCACTTTACGTGTATAAATATATTATATTAGAGAGCACCTAATGCTGCTCCGGGGCAATAATCAACAAACCTTCATAAAGGAACCAGAAATGTGTCAAAATTATCAATTAACCAGGTGCAAAATGAAGAAAATAATGAATTAGAGTTGGACTGAACTGAAATTTATTTATACACATAGCCAACTATATCTGTAACTATGGTCTCATGATAGGATTACCGAAGTGGCTTTCATATTATATAATTATATGATAGTATTTACATACGTACATATATACATTTTTATGTAACACAGTGCATGTCGAAATTTTCATTCGTTAGTCATGAAATTTGGTACACTTATTCTAATCGAGACAAAGATGAGGCCTATTATTTTTAGTCCAGATTGGTCGGATGGTACGTCCATATATGTTCTATTATGTTGTGTTTTCGTAGTTTCAGTGATTCTAAAATGCGTAATTTTCAAGCATTAGTCATGAAATTTGGTACAGGCATTCAGTATATTATATTCTAACATTTTTCAAAATCTGATTTCAATCGGCTTTACGGTTCATTTATGGAAGTGATTTGAAAAAATTTTAAATTATAGCTAAGAAGAGAAGATAAATTATTCCATATAAACAAAAGAAGCAGGTCGGAAAGCAGGCTTGTTGTTATTTAATTTGTTAAGTAATCATATAATATCTTGCATATGTTTTTATAATTCATTACGCATTTCCTTGACACTTCATTTTCAACGTAATTTCCAGTTTGTATTTTGCCAAATACTTTTGAAATTTTGATTCATTTATTGCATTTATTTTTACCTTTACTTATTTAATTATTTATTTTGGTTGAGAAAACCTACATTTTCCAGCGTGACTTGCTGCGATAGTTTTTATTTTTCCTTCAATGGACTTTGATCATACGTAGGTCGTAGCTATTCTACCTAACATTCAGAAATTATTGATTCTGATTTGAAGGAATGAAGCATTGGAATCGATCTGTTAATGGTCTTCCAGCATGAATTTAACAATCACATGCGAGGAACAGGGGCACTAATTGAAGACATACCGAACACATTGTCATTTTGGGGAATTTAATGGTGGATGGTCTCGAACCTACAACCCTGGGATTGTAGGATACCAAACCATTACTTCCCACTGGCCGCGCGAAATAACTTCGGCGTTTGGGTCGATCGGTGAAATGCAGGAAATTTTCATCAAACTTGAAAATGTCGTTTGTGGCTTTATCTCATTATTCGTGACAAAAATGCATGTACTATATATATATATATATATATATAGTGTGTGCGCGCGTGTGTGTGTGCGCGCGTGTGTGTGTGTGCCCAATAGGTACGTTAGTTACGGCTTGGTGACTAGACGACGACGAGACATTTTATTTTCAGATATTCATCGAGGGAAAAAAAAGGGGCAGGAAATATCTGCATAGCTTTACCCTAATTAGGCGACCATCGTAAAATAAATAAATTAACATACTGGAACACTGAAGGTGAGAGAAATGCGAGTATCCGTACGCGGTAAAATACCGAGATAAATATAAACAATTACCAAAGGATGAGCAGCAAACAAAGAAAAAAAAAAATAAAAAAAAAAATAAAAAGAAACAAGAAAAATGCAAAGCGAATAAACTAACCCCCTAAACTGGGTCATTACAGTGAGAAAAAATTTGAAGGATTTTGCGAACGATTCGGCGCCTGATTGAAATTAGGTCAACTATCGTCGCAGCCACACCCCTCGGAGAGACTCGGCAAATAAATCTACATTTCACGTATTTTTTCACGTAATTTTCTGAAGTTTTTTTCGTTTTTTTTTTTTTTTCTCTTTTGACAAACAAATATTTTCTAGATGCAAGGACGTGCATACAAACCATACAAACCACAGATCTTGGTGTATCCGGCCAAATCCAAAATAGAGATCTCGTATTTTGTCTCTAGTTTACCAACAATGGGAAAGAAAAGTATAAACGACAGAAGAAAAAAAAAAACAAAAATAAAACCATCCAATATGTATGATATGAAAATGGAGAGTGAGGAAAAAAAGGCGTACGTTAATATAACGTAAACACTCCAACCTTATTGGATCTTTCGTTTTTATGAAGTCGTATATTCGAAGTTTAATTTTCATGTTCTAGATGATGGTTTTTTTTAGACCTTGGTATCGTTTCCCTTCTTTAATGTGTTTTTATTTTTTTTAATTTTTCCCTTGCGGAGCACTTTTTTACTAATGCATGATTGGAATGCTTCGAAAAAAATCTACTTTTCACCTAATAGGAAATTTAGTGCTCTAGAAGCAGGTTGAAAAAGGCACTGCATGATGTATGATCAGTGGCGTAACCAGTGGGGGGCTGGGTGGGCCAAGCCCACCCAAAAAAGTTGGTTGGCCCATCCATGGCTAGCCCAAAAATTCTAGCTCTTAAAATCACCCTAAAGAAAAAAGAAAGAAAGAGCGAAAAGAAAAAATAATACGTATTAATTTTTATGGAGAAAATTAATGGTTTTAGGTGATAAGAATCGATGCGTTATCCAGTTTGTTTTTACTTGTTGAACCGTTGTTATATTCATGCGCATCACAGCTTATTATGCAAAGTCACATCACATCATTCATATCTCTTAATTTGATGCAATAAAATTGAGAAACAGTAAAATTCTAACACAGTTTGACGTTTCCTATCTTTTAATTTTTATAATTTTATTTTAAGATTTAAGTGTTATCCATGTCTGTGTAGTATCAATCATCAATATGAAGAGTTTGAAGAAGATTGATCAAGTTTTTAGTAAAAATACAAACGTAAAAAAAAAAACTCTGCCAAAAATGAAACTACTGAACTAGAATCGAGAGCAAAAAGTGATCAAAGTATTTTATTAACAGATTCAGGTGAAACATTTTCAATTTTAATTTTTCTTCAACACTTCTTCATTCAGTCAAAGCCAATAGTAATTGCTGTAACTATTGCTGCTTCAAGTGAACCTTGTGAATGCAGTTTTTCATGTATAAGAGGTACAAAAAATTGTTGGCAGGGCACCATGAACCATAACAGATTCTTTAATTTAGCGGTTTTAATATTGAAAAACATGTATAAAAAAATATTGATTTTGAAAAATTCATTATGTTATTTGCTGCTAATCATTGTAATTGTCAAATTACTTTACAATAAAAATAGAGAAGTTATTCCAAAACAATTTTACATTTTTCAGTTTTATCTGTTTAATACCTCACATTTAACATTTTAAGTAGTGGGATGGAATGGGATATTAAAGTTACTTATAATTTATTATAGTCACCAGCCTCCTTCCCAACATATTTTTTTTTTTTTTTTATGTGGCCCATCCTAAAAGTTGATGGCCCTCATTTGGCCTACCCAAGAAGTTTTTTCTGGTTAAACTACTGTGTGTCATAATTTGGGAGGAATGACATTCTGTAAAATCTTCGAAGATTCTGTATTGTATCGAGTGAATGAAATTTGTTGTGATTTTTAGAATTTGATATGAAAATTAGGTTTCAAATTAGGGTAAGTAGCCAGTAAGTAGTACTTAATATAAAGAATTTTTTGAAAACTGGAGTTGCGGTAAAGTATTCCAACTTTTGAAGTTGATTACGAAAAATTATTCATATGTCATTATTTCCATTGATAAATTTTCCCGTCTTTCACTGGCCAAACGACACGAATTATTATCTATTTGTCAATTTTTTGCTTTCATCATTCACTGTCATAGTCTGTGTGAGATATGATGTTATTTGGAATAGATCGGTATGTATGGTACGTTAATAGGGGTTAACGTGTTGAGAATTTTTGCAGAGTTTTTTTCAGTAACCTAATTTAATACTTTACTGAGCCTAGAGACTCGAAAAATCAATCTTTCTCAGTTCATTGAACTCGTTTATTCAATTTATACTCGTTTGCCGTGGAAAATAATAATATTTATTTTAGTATAGTCCCATTATTTGCTTCACCTATAACGATTCCTAAAAGAGGGTGCTGTTTCTTTCTTTCTCCAGAATATTATCGGCTGAATGTCACAAATTGTGCAATTTAAACAGATCAGTACTGAATTTCGTACAATGAGACCATTGTTATGCATATAGTGACGAAGAAATTTTAAATTTAATTCAGGTTGTTTTTCAATCCATTCAATTTTTTCGGTTGTCAAAAGTTTTTCTTTAAATTGATAAATTTCATGTATTATTACCATCATAATCTGTAAATAACTTTTCAATTTTCTGAACTTTTTGTCTCTTTTATTCTTTCAATTTTTTGAATTAAAAATTACCCTTATTTTAAATACGTTTTACATCTTTTAACGAATCAGTTGTTGCTGCACCCCCGCTTGAAAGATGTAATCACTAAAATACAAATCACAATTGTTTATCATAATGAAACAAACTCGAGTGCATTGACCCATATTTTATCTTGGTCAAACATAATAATTATTCGTTAATTAATTTTCCCATTAAAAAAATTTGGTTAATGTGAAATAAATTTTTTTTGCATTTCTACAAATAAAAAATTGAACGTTTTTTATATTAAAAATCTTGAATGGAAAAATTTTATATTTTCTCTTTCACATTCAAATTAGAAAAACATTTGTAAACAATGTCTTCATAAAACGGATGTACATCACCTCCTCCACTTAATGGAAATCCTCCACCTGGCATTCCTGTCCCATTCAGTGTGTAACAGGATGCTCAACATATCCAGGAGGAGATTGACCACCAACTTTAAGAAGTTTGCAATTAAATGGGCAAATGTCCATTTGTTAGAGATGAGGAAGAAGCTCAACTCCAACAAGATGCTGCACTTGCTGAACAACTCGCGGATGATCAGCCAGGAATGATATCTGGCATCCATCATAATGCTCACCCTCTAAAAGGCATATGCCATCTTTATTACAAAGACAGTGTACTCAACAGCTAGAAACATTGGTGGAAGAATTTTTTCATCACTCGGAAATATCCTCGTTCAATGAGTTGGATGTGGCCATTAAAGCCTTTGTCAACGTAATCGTAAGTTCAGGCTAATTTGTCTAAGAACTGGGTTTATTATTATACGGCTCTGACATAAATATGTTCACAGCTAGATGTCAGCTTTCCACAAATAACTTTCTCGATTGAAGAATTTCAGAATCCTCCATTGAGGATTCCAAAGAAGAAGGCAGTTTTAGCAAGTACCTATGTCAGGAAGCTTCTGACTCACTAAGGTGAGATAGAAGCCCGATTCTTATAGGCTATTTCATTCCATCCAATGTTTGTTGACCAAGTCCTGACTGTAGCAGTAAAACCTGCACTTCCCTCCATTCTGACTGTCCTTCGAGTTCCTTTTGGACAAGTAAGTACTGTTGTAGATCAACTCGAAAGATAAGGTAGAGCAGAGGATGATTTCCAACATTGCCTCAAAGCTGACCATCAACATATTATTGAATATCAGCGTCAAAAACATTGGAAGCTGAGGCTCAGCAAAAAGCAGAAAAACACGCATTGGAGTGTGCTCGTTATGCTACAGTGGTAGTGAAGGCCATCATGAGACAGGAAAAGTTTGAGGACGCCCTGTTTGAAATTTGCCAACGTCAGTCTGACTTAATTGGGAAAATGGAGCCTAAATTCAACCTGGCCAGTAGTATGAAAATGTCTTTTATCGTATGTCAGGTTCAGGGGCACGCCCTAAAAAACGCCCATTTTCCATATATCACCGGTCAATTTTGAGGAAATGCCTATATTTGACCATATTAGGCCTACTCGGACCATATGTCAGGTCTGAACCTGACATACACTCTTAGAATACCATTGTCATATTTTTTTATTGTCGACCACTACTTCTTTGTTATATTGCTATTGTTCTAGACCCGACATACATTCTAGGAAGGCCATTGTTTGAGTTGGTTATTGTTTTTTGTGTCCTTCGCCATTGTCTTTTTCATCTATTGTATTATGCTCGAATATTGACCAAGTTATATTGTATACAAGCACAAAATTGCTCTCTCTCTCTCTTTCTCTCTCTCTCTCTCTCTCTCTCTCTCTCTCTCTCTCTCTCTCTCTCTCTCTCTCTCTCTCTCTCTGGATATATTTCGAAATTTTTCTAAGTCCAGAATTATATATTCATCCCCCCTCTTCATCTCTCCATGTGATGTTTTATTTTGAAATTTTTACAAGTCTAGATATCTGTGACGTCAGAAATACTTTTGAAAATTTTACAAGTCCAGAAATATATATCCCCCCTTGCCCCTTTCCGTTGGATGTTGGTTACTATATATTAGCGCTATCTATCGGATACCTTCGATATCCGATAATTATTATTTATTTATTGAAGTTTTTATTAAATTTTCTGCTGCTGCTGGGATTCGAACCAGCGACATCCAGGTAGCAAAAACCGCGACGTAGACAACTGAGCTATGAGAGAGATTATAATGAGTAGCAAATGAGAAGTGGTTATAAAGTGAAAGTGGTTAATGTAGTATAATTGTATCTCTTTGTTTTTGATGAGTATGATGAAGTATAGTATGATCGCTGGAGTAAATAATTAATTTTTATGGAGGATACATTGTCAAAAGTGCGGAAGAGGAAGGGTGATGAAGTTGTAGTATAAAAGACATGGAAAAAGAGTAATAAAATGTACGTATAAATAATGTGTTGTTGAAGTAAGTTTATTGTTATTTTTAGTTTAAATGAAAATGACCGAGTTGGTTACATATTTAGAAGACCTTCGAAGGTCGTGTGAAAATGTTGCACATAAAATTCGCAAAAATGAGTATATTGTTTTAGCCCCAAATTCGTCTATGTTATTAATGAAGATGGAAACATTACAATCTGGACAATTAGCCTGTATGGAATTGTTACACAAATTTGTTAAACTTGAATTATTTTTAAAACGGAATGAAGTAGCCGCCAGTAAACACGAAGAAATGGAAAAAACTAATGAAGAAGAAGAAGAAGAAGAAGCATTGGAGGAAGGATACGATACTGTTGATAAATGTTAGCAAAGTGTAAGAGTAGGAAGAAAGTGATGTAAAAATGGTTGTAATATAATGGAATAAAAGAAATGGTTTCACAAAATAAAGTTTATTATTATTGTTTATGTATATAGTTTATATCAAGCCATCGAAGAGTAAGTGAAATTAAAAGATTCGCAATACTTCTTCACTTAGCGGTTTATATGTGAACAATTTTTCATAAACAAGTAACGCATATGCAGTTGTGTTTTTCGGGATACTCTTATTCATTTTAGCCATAATTTTTAAATCGGAAACTCCAGCTTTTAGCGATATGTCGCGATACTGTAGGTTTATAACGAAGAAAGGCCAAATAGATTTATAATCATCTTTCGAATAATGTGGATTTGGAAACCATGTGAGGCGTTGACTGCGATTATATGAAGCTTCAAATTGAGAAAATTCCTCGTAAAAGTAGGAATAATCATTAGCATCAAAGTCCCCATTATACGAATCATACGGGTAATACTGGGCATCGAGATAGACTTTAATATCACGCACGTGACAATGTTCATATTTACCCATGGAATGTGTAATATCATTTTTTTGACCAGTTTGAAAGGCAACGACGACATATAAAAGTCTATCAGCATTATTAACTATTTTTAAACTCCAATTGAAATCTGTAGTTTCCGAAACTGAAGGATTTTCATATAGGTCCCATGCTCGGAAAGGTAGCGATAAGGCCGTATCATTTTTTAAAGAGTTCAAGTACCAAACACGTATTTGATCATTAATATATGGTATATGCCAAGAGATGGACGTTAATGTTACAGTTGGTTCAGGTTTACCCATATCCAAGAGGGGGATAGATGTATGTCGTACAAAAATATTTTTATCGTGCGTTGCTCGTTTCAAAACGAGTTCATGTCGAGCGTTTAAAATTGGTTTTTTATAGTCGGAAAAAAAGCCAAAAATCAGGTTTAATGGCATAAGAAAACAAATTTTATTATTAGCTGTGGATGTGCTGTAAGGCTGAACAGTATTTGTACCTTGTTTGTAGCTGTGATTATCGTAATAAACATTATTATGAGAATTATGGAGTAATACAGCTTTCATTGTTGAAGTTATACCAACATTATTAATATGCTCAATTTCTTGACCATTTAACATATGAGAAGCATCAGTAAACAGATGTTATAATCCATTATAATCAATTGAGTAATATTCAGTATTGAAATTATTGAGTTTTAATTCCATAAAAAGCCCCAAATCGGAGGGAAAAGTGTAAACGTTACGTTGATTAACGCCTATTCTAATTTCATCACTGTTTGCAAGGCCTCTTGATGTGTAAGGATAATGATGGAAAAAAGTAACATTTGTAATACCATCGTCGATGTTTATTTTTTCTAAAATATCTAAACTACGTACATTATTAGTGAGAGTCATAATTAAACGAGTACTTGCAATTCAAGATTTTGCAAAAAGGCTTTATCTTTCGGTGTTAATTTCACCGAAGTCCGCTGTTGTTTAATACTTTTTTGTTTACGTTTAGTCTTTTTATATACATTGGAAGATGTATTATTTTTTATTTGAATTGCGGATAAATTACATCTGTAACCAATACGAGTGATAGGTTGAAATGAAGTATTTAGTAAGAACGGCATTATTACAAATAGTAGTTGTTAGAATTCATTTATTTTCAGATTTTAAGTGTAGTAAAAGCGTAATATCGTCTCCTAAGAAATCGATAGGATTACTATTTTGATCGGTAATGAGAATTTCAATAGATGATATGTCTTGTTCTGTGACTGGTAGATAAATAATATCTTTCGGCGCCTCTACAATTTTAAAACCAATTGGCACATTTATTGCAATACTGTACAGTAAGTGCGAAGGAATACCATTTATATAGGAATTGAATACAATGTTACAAAGAACACTGAGACAATGAATGGTAGCTATGTGAACTGGTTCACTACCTTCTAAAAGATTACCCTGTGTAGTTACTGGAAGATGATCTTCAGAAAAACCTAGAACTGGTCCGAGAGAATTTTCTTTTGAAAAATGAAAAGAGAAGGTTGATGAAATTAAACGGAACTTTTGTCGCTATTTATCGTATTCGAAGACGATTGCATCAACTGCGGAAAGAAGTTGTGTTTGTGCATCGTCATAGTTGAAGTGGTCAAGAAGCATCGAACGTATACTGTTCTTGAATTGTATAGCTAAGTCGTCAAACTCGTAGGAGCCATTAGGGATATGACATACCAAAAATGGAACACCAGTGTTTGGAATAGAAAATTCGAACGTACTTTTTTTTTCAGTTATGTTATTCACACTATTATAACCGATGAAGTAAAATAGTCCTAGGCTATGGTTTTGAGTTCTATTCAATTGCAGAGGTGGAAAAATATCGCAAACTAAAGGGTTACGATTACGAGATAAATTAAATAAGTAACTCATTTTGATAGTAGCAAAATGATATATTTGTTTGTTTGTTTGTGTGTGCTTGTAAAGAATGTATATACTGTTTATAAATGAGACGTATTTATAAGAAATTCTAAACAGAGTTGTCCACAAATTTTGGAGAAATGGTTTTGAAAATTAGTAGTATTATATAAAATAGTAGTTCCATCGAGATAATGTAAAATTTCTTTAGGAGGAGGTAAGTCTCCATAGCTATCAAAATAAATTCACGTATTATTTATTTTACGAAAGGCAACCCAATGTGTATTGGGGTTTTCAATATTATCTAAATTAATAACCATACTCTCTTTTGGAAATGGACATTTTGGTAACGTTTCTCTATTAAAAACACCACGAAAATTAGAGATGTTATATAGTGTAGCAAAGTTGTCAATTTTATAATCAAATAACCCGCGTTTGATTGGAAATCCGAAGTTGCGTAAACGTTCAGTAGTAGTAGTAGTATTCATAATTATTTAGAGATGTACTCGTAAGCCGAGTCCGGATTTATATATTTTTATACTCATACCTTTTTTACCTAATGGAACGGGATAACCATATGGATTGAGGTATAAACCAGAACCACTTTTCGAGTTTCCAGATAAATTTTTTTGCGCATTATTAACCTCTGAAATGGCTTCTGCTACAGTTTTTACAGTGGCCTGTTGAAGGTATGGAGTAATAATGTGATCTTGAAACGAAAAAATAAATGAATCAGTATCCATATAACATAAATTATATGGAATATTTTCAAACATCATTTTCATTTTTTCATAATAAAATTCATACATTAGAACTTTACTAACCTCGAGAATTGTCATTCCTAAATAAATAGGAGAATTTAATTGAATTTTGGTTTTATATCGGTGTATTCCAATGAGGTTTTCGCTAAAATAGACTGCTTCTTTAAAATTTGCGGCTGAGACTAATTTTTCATATTGTTGTACTGATGTACATGAATTGAAATTGATACGTTTTCTCGCATTTTCTATAGTTTTTCCAAAAATTGCATTATTCATTAATTTATATAAATTCTTTTCAAATGCTGAATTGCTTTCAATTTGTAATTTTGTATTACAGTCTATATATGATGTTAAAACTGGACCTTGTTTGAAGCTGATAATTTTATTAATTTTGTTAATTTTTAATCCACTGTTATCAATGAAAAGTTACTTGTTAATGTAGGTGCCAAAAAGTTTCCCACTAGGTCTTATTTGAATAACCTCAAAAGTAAGGAAAGGCATGTTTCTGGTCTTTTCACTGATATACAAGAGTTTGTCAAAATTTTCAGAGTGTTTGAGTATTTTGAAGGTCCTTAAAAACAGAATTTCAACAAACAAAATTCAAATCAGGCAAAAAGGGACAGCTTAAAGGCAGTCAGAATTTTTTGGCTCCTGCTTTTAAAAAAAGATGGAACCAAACCAAAGCAGAGGGTAAAGATAAATCTAATCCCAATTCTAAAAATAAGAAAGGCAAACAACAGATGAAAGGTAAACAGGCTTCTACTAATAAACCTGTATCTACTTTTCACATTCCAGAGCAACACCAACATGAGAATGAGGTGAGACATGCTCAGAGTACTCCAAAGAGTATTCTGAACATACCTATCTTGCCAATGCTAATTGTATCTTCTGCAACCAACACCACAACTTGTTCCTTTGTTGGGATGGGAAGGGTAACATGCTGAAAGCTAGATTTGATAAGTATCACAGCCTTCGTCTGTGTGTTAAGTGCCCCTTTTTCCATGTGCCTAGTGAATGTCAACAGTGCCTGCCCTTGATTTGCAAATGGTTCAAGTACATGGCCAGTGAACATCACCACAATTTTTGTCTGCGAGCACTCCATTTCTTATCTAAGGGACATACTGACGCATGGATCACAACACTTACAGAGTGCAGAGAGGCTCTAAGTAAGAAGTAATGTGATTCTCCTGAGTTGAAGGGAATTATCATTCCTAAAACTAATGAATCTGTTGTTTTACAGAAACAAATTGCTGAACTTATCCCCTCAGTGGCACTTGTTCATCTAAATCTGAGCATAGGAAGTGCCTGCCAATTAGCATTGAGTACCTTACATTGTTTATAAAAATAGGAAAAGTTTGACTTATCTTGTTTTTAAAATGTATGCTCAGTCTCCAAAATTGAAGGAAACTATCAAAATTAGAAGTTTTTTTGATAGTAGAAGTATCGATACCTTCGTTGCTAACACATATGCGTTTAAATCCTTGAAATTAAAATAATATGAACCAGAAATTCTGAGATTGCAAAGTCTCAAATATCAAAAATCCAATATGATAAAATCTTCTTTGGTTGATTTTGAAATTTTAACTCCCAAAGGATCCAAAATTTCTATTACAGCTAATACTTTGAATAGTATTACTTGTAATTTAAAACAACCAGATTTGTTGGAATTTCAAAAAAATTATCCACAATATTCATATATCGAGTTTGCGAAGACTGAGACTGAGCATACGATTGATATCTTATTAGGTAAAGATTAAATGTGGTCCTTTATAAGTCACATAGAACACCTTCCCTACACTCTCCCTAATTCATACCAAATTTGGGTATATGTTAGGAGGAATGATAAATGAAAATTCTATAGAAGAAAATTTTACTCCAGTATAGGAGGTCTGGCTATTAAATAACGAGACTGCCCGCCTAGAGGGCGCCTTAGATGGGTGGGAAAAAAACCGAGTAGTGTGTTGGGTATCTAGATATCTTTTCTATGCACGTACCAAAACACGTTTTTGTCACTAATATAGTATTTGTGCAGTAGAGGTTTGAAACGAACATTTTTTTTTTGTGTCGAAAACCATGTGTGACAAAAAACAGGAGCAACGTATCAATCTCAAATTTCTCGTTAAATTGAAAAAAACTCCGACTGAGTGCTATAAATTGTTGCAAGAGGCCTATGGGGACAATTCTCTATCTCGTGCACGTGTTTTTGAGTGGTGTAAGCGCTTCATTGAGGGCCGAGAGAGCACTGATGATGACCAGCACCCAGATCCCCCTGTCACTGTTTCAATTATGGAAACAGTGACCAAAATCAACCAAATTGTGCGTGCAGATCGTCGAATGAGCATCAGGATGATTGCCGAGGCTGTAAACGCCGATAAAGAAACAGTTAGAAAAATTTTACATGAGGAATTACACATGACAAAAGTCTGTGCGAAGTTGGTGCCAAAAAACCTGACTCCTGACCAAGAGCTCTTATGTCAATAGGTCTGCTCAGATTTCCTTGAAAGGTTAGAAGAAGATCCCAGACTGATGAAAAACATTATTACTGGCGACAAAACGTGGATTTATCAATACGATTTTGAAATAAAGCGGAAATTGATTCATTGGAAGATGCTTGAATCGCCCAGAATCAAAAAAGCAAGGATGTCCAAATCAAAATTCAAGGAAATGTGGATAGTTTTTTTTTGACATTAATGGTATCGTGATGGCTGTATGGGTTCCAGAGGGTCAGACTGTCAACCAGACTTACTATTTGTCAGTTTTGGCAACACTGCGAGAACGAGTTTGTAAGAAATGGCCCGAGTTGTGGAAGAACAACTCATGGATTTTGCACCAGGAAAATGCACCTACCCATAACGTGCTATCTGTGAAGCAATATTTGGCTGGTAAGTGCACTCCAGTGCTCGAACAGGCGCCGTACTTGCCAGATTTGGCACCATACGACTTTTTTTTGTTTCCAAAGATAAAATCTGCTTTGAAAGGAACCCGATTTGAGTTAATAGAAGCGGTAAAGTAAAAAATGGCAGAGCTCCTAAAGGCCCTCACCAAAGAAGACTTCCAACACTGCTTCGATCAATGGGAAAAACATATGGAAAGGTGTGTGGCGATGGGAGGGGAGTATATTGAAGGGGAGCATTCGAATGTAGAATAATTTTTATAATAAATCCCTTTTTCATAACCAGTCTCATTATTTAATAGCCAGACCTCGTACTTCAAAAATCCACCACAAGTAGAAAATTTGAGAGAACTCCATGCGCTAGGTATTGAGTCTCATAATTTAGAAGAAGCTTGGGCTAACTCCAAAGCTCTTTGTCTTTTTTACAAAAATGTTGAATTGGTGAATAATTGTTACCAAATAAAATGGCTGTGTAAGAATTATCTCCCACCTATGGCAAACAATTTTAACTTGTCTTTCAAGAGACTAGAGCAGCAACTTCCAAAATTAGAAGTCACCTGAGTTTTTTAAATGATCTGACGAGTACTTTGACGTGTTGATTGATTTAGAAATTATCAAATTACTTAATTCACAAGCAACTCCAGGTATTATACATTATTTGCTGCTTAAGAAAATTTTGGATTTTTAAATAAGACTATTCCATTTTGTGTGGCATTTGACGGATCATCTAAAATGAAACAATCCGAACATTCTATCAGTGACTGCATGTTTGAAGGATTGAATTTGTTATCAGACTTGCTTCAGATTCTTCTGACTTTCCACAAAGCTAAATTTACTTTTATTGTGGATATTAAAAAAGCCTTCCATCAGATAGGACTACATTTTGTTGATAAGGATACAACAAGATTTTTGTTGGTAAAGGATCCATCAAAACAACTTATTAGAAACAATACGATTGTTTTTAGATTTCAATATGTTACATTTAGAATAATAATTGCTCTATTTTCATTAGTGGCTATTTTTTTTATACCACTTCCAACAGGTCTTTAATTTTATGAAATATTTGCAGACCATTTATATGTAGATAATCTCGTCACCTTGTTACCCACATATGAGGAGGTTATAGATTTACATACACATTCAAACATGTTGATAATTGATATACCAATGAAGCTTTCTCAATGAGGTACTGATTACATTCCATTAAGAAAAGACTTTGACCCTATTCTTGTTTTAACCAAGCCACAGGTTAAAGTCCTCGGGCTTATCTTGGACATGGACAGAAATGTCATCTTTGTTAGTCCACCAAAACCTCAGGATTCAATATGGTTGAAATTAAATTTTTTATGAGCTATTTCCCAATTTTTTTTATCTCTGTGGTTGGTTTTTCCCAGCCTTCATTCCATCGAGAACATTCATTAAACAACTTTAGAATGAAAGATTTAAATGGGATGAACCATTAACTCTGACGCTACAACATGTAGTGATGGAACTGGTTAATGACTTATCTCAATATACAAGTTATTGTTTGCCTCGTCAAATTTATATTAAAACCTACAATCCTAATAAGTTCCTGTTACATATTTTTGTTTACACTTCAAAAATGGCATTCTCAATAGTAGCCTTTTTGCATGTTCACAATGTGGAAAAGAACACCTTTGCAGTTTGTTTTGTAATGGGAAAATCTAGGATCTCATCAATGAAACCAATAACAATCCCAAAATTGGAATTGTTAGCAACACTCATTGGGTCAAGAGGTAATATACCTAAACCACTTGAAGATGTTGATAGGCCAGCTCATCTTGGGTCTGACAGTAAGTGCATACTAACTTGGTTTTATAACACAGAGTCTTGACACAATTTTTTTAAATCTTGTTACTGAAATAAAAAATGTCCGGAGTCTTCAATTTTTATATATCCCATTGGCTGATAACCCTGCAGATGTAGGCTCAAGGGGTGCAACTAGCTCAATCACAGTCAATACACCTGCAGTAGACTGATTTATATATAATTCAGTCTCTACCAGTATTATCTGACAAAGAAATGTATACACTTGTTTTTTGTATTCTTAAAGATTCCTTTAAAATTTTTGACAAATTGTTTGAAATGATCTCAAAAGAATCAGATTCAGTCTTTGATAGTCATAATCTAGCTAAGGTGCAGCAAAAACTAAAATCCCGTAAGTTAGAAATTCCAAATTTCTTGTTGAATGCACTGACTTTTTCCGATGAGGTGAAATCATTCACTAAACAGTCAGACTTAATATCTCAGAATCAGAATCAAATAGATTCAGATATGACTTTAGACTTATTCAAAAATCCTGATATGAGTGCAAGACACCAAATTCCCTATGAATGCTTTATCCATGAATCTATGAATACTTCATTTGGAATTGATATTGAGAAATTTTACAACCTCGTCAAATTAGAAAGGAATTTTTATTCTTGTCTTTTTGTAATTAGATGATTTAATGTCAAGGGACTTGAACTTTCTAGGTCTGTGGCTCCTTATGCAATACTGCCAAATAGTTTTTAGTTTGCCTTATTGAGCTTTATCTAAATGGATTAGAAAAAGTTCTTCCTAGAAATTTTCTGAACACTCAACTCACATAATCCTCCAGAATCTGTCATATGATAAGTTCATCATAGTTTTAGA
The DNA here is from genome assembly GCA_011428145.1 of Ericerus pela. Lineage (NCBI taxonomy): Eukaryota > Metazoa > Arthropoda > Insecta > Hemiptera > Coccidae > Ericerus > Ericerus pela. Next base: position 450,860 of record WOFM01000552.1, read on the forward strand.
TGAGTCTAGTTTACTCCAATTTAGAAGCTTTTTGCCAACAACATCTTTCACCAATGAATTACTCTGACTGGTATTACTTCATCTGTAATCTCATTTGACCAAATTGATTTTGTTAAATCTTCATACTAAAAATAGTCATCAACGTGTGAAATTTACAATCGCAGATTTTCATTGAACTAACTGTGTACTTAGAGTTACACAGGTATTGCTAAATGTTTTAAAAAAGGTCGAGTCTTGGACAAAAAATCAGATAAGAGGTCATATGTTCAACCTAAGCACTCAACCTTGCCTGACTTTTGCCTAATGCCATTTTCTCATCCTTTCACCTATAAAGGTGTGGATGTTTTTGGTCCCTAAGCTGTCTTTGACAAGTATCTACCAAAAATGAAAAAACAGTTGGCTACTCCAACATCTCTTATTTACAAAAAATGGATTCTAATTTTTACATGCCTTTCTACAAGGGCAGTATATTTTATATCTCTGTCATCCTCAATATGAGAGAGATGTGTACTACATTCCAAACCTACTTTTGTAGATTGTGAAACTCCAAAGGCGATGTTATAAAATAAGACTGCCAGTTCCATTTGATTGCAAAACATCTTCCCAATTTTTGGGACACTTTCAGTACAGATAGTGGTGTTCATGATCAATTACACAAATAGAATCACATGGCAGTTCACCCCCATGAAAGCGCAGTGGTATTGTGCCTTATACGAGAGACTGATTGGAATTTTTAAATAGTCATTCAGTTATGTGATTGGATATCATTCACATCATCAAAAAAATTTTTAGGTCACACTGAAAAATATACAGATTATGATGAATGAGAGACCCTTACATCCTGCAATTGATGACGCAGATTAACAAATATTGACCCATACCCATTTTCAATATACAGACTTTTTCAATTTTACTCTTGATTTTGATAAGCTGATGGAGGACAAAACTCCGATGCCCAAAATGATTCAAACTCTGTGAAGTGTTAATGTGGAAAATTTTTGAAACTTTGGGTAGTCTGGAAAGGTCTTTATCTCCCATTCCTGTGAGATAAAATGTCTAAAGGGTAGATAATGTGTACCAGACAGTTGCATTTTAACCAAAAGTTGGTGATATTGTCCTCATTCTGAACATTATGACTAAACCGGATATTTCCAAGCCAGTCACAACTATAAACCTGGATACCTTACAATATGGTAAAATCCATCAGGCAGAAATTACACTATCTAGCTCCAAAGAGGTAATTAGACCTCTTTAGTTTCTGGCAACGTTAAAATTTAATAGTCAGGAGAAAGTTCCTAGTTTGACAGATTAACTTTCCCAATCTTCGTCTAGAAAATCCTTATACAGTACTGCTGTTTAGGAAATTCAAACGGAATTTGGGCCTTTTAGAATTTTAATACTTGTTTAAAATTTACTTTGTACTCAATTCTCACTATTGTCATCAAGCAGTTCATGCAAAAATGCGGCTAATAGGTGATAATCGATCGATCCACCTAATTAGAATTTGACAATATCTTTATATTCACAAACTCGTATCGAATTTGCTAATTTCCTTTCTCTTCCTTTCAGAGTCACTCTTATACGGCGCCATGTAACTCCTCGAATAATTCTAGTCGAGCGGTTCAAAGAAACAAAATCAAAAGATAAAACCAACAAATTAATTTTAATTTTTAAGTTTTTGTTTTTGTTTCTTTCTCAGCACGATAAATGCATATGTAAATACTTAGATTTTTTGTTTGTTTTTCATTTTTTACGTTTATAATAAAAATATCAGTTTGTACATATAGGTATGTATGTTTTTGCCAGAAATGGTAAATTTTCTTTTTTCCAGATTATTAGGCGCTGGGTCACCTTGGTAGGTGATCTGGCGGACATCACTCCCCAGTATCGTGAACTTTGTCTATGATCTCTTGCGCATCACAGTGTGCACAGGACACCTAGCAATCATGTATAATACACAAACGAGCGACTGGGCTGAGGTGGTTGCATTTGCAGTTAATGGTAACTGATAATACTGCGTGAGAAAGAGTGTGACTACGATATATATTTTATATAGTCACATGGACGTTAAATACAATGATTATATAAGTAGGTACCTACTTGATAGGGAACTCCGCCCACTATAATTATGCCCTAAGTATGTAAAAATGTTTCTCTTTATACGAAGTTTTGTACGAAGATAGATGGACATGTGAATGTATGGAGAAAATCGAATTCAATAAAATCACGTTTATGCAGCCATTTTTATTCGAAATGATAGATGATTTTTTCTCGTCCAGTTATTCGTTTTTCTACGTTTTTCGCGTGGAGATGATTCTCTACTCGAGTCTTTTATCATCGCGTGCGTATTCGTTATTTTAATGTCTTGATGCGTTGAAAAAAAGTATGAATGCTATTAAGATTACTCGAGTGAAAAAACAGTACCACATTATTTTTAGATACTTATACCTAACGAGAACACGCTCATCAGTTCGTGTACACGCTTTCCACAAACTTCATTGTACAGATTATCCTTTTTTTGTTGTCTTTTTGCAGGGTTGAATTGTCGAGGAATGAAATATTTATTCTGCATTCTTGGTTTTGCGATGTTATTTTTTACGCCAGCCACCACTTACAATTGTCGTATATCACAATTTGTGTGCCGCAACAATAAGTGCGTCTCGCTGGATAAATACTGCGACGGAGTCGACGACTGCGGCGATATGTCGGATGAGCCGCGTTTTTGCACCGGTGAGAATCCCACACTCGAAAATATATTCGAAATTTTACGTTTAATAGGCGCCACGTCATTGATTCCTGTTTTTAGAGGGTTACAGGCACGCTTTCACATCGTTTCCACGCACCGAAAATTATTGCAGATCCTTGTGAAAGAAAATTATTTGATAAACTACGATCAACGTGAAAATTGGTCGTTTTCGTAGTGGAATTATTTCATCGTCAAAGAATGCTCGTCTACCGCGTGTGAAAGAATACGACTATACTAAATTGCTGGTACCTTTGGTCAGTGCCAAGCTTATTTCTAACGAGTCGAAAATCTGATATTTTTGACTTTGAAAATGTTTCTATGTGTCAACGTGACAAAAAATACGAAAAAAAAAAAAAAAAAAACACAAAAAAACAGCGCGTTTACCTGCGTTTCTTGGAGGTTCTTTTTCTCATTTTTTTAATACTTATCGTTGAATTGCCTCGCAAAATGTAGAATTGGTGTCAAAAACTACACGAAAACAATCTGTCTCCTTGGTTTTCTGTCAAGCTGCCCTTAAGTTTGATTATTCACATGTAAAAAATGCTGGAAAATACAGTAGGCTACTCGATGACGTTTTAGCAGATTCTTTATTAATGGCTGTGTTTATTTTGAAATCTGCTCAAACCCTGTTGTCCAGCAGTTCTTTGTTTCCAAATCGATTTTTTATATCATTGAAATTTCCAAATAAAATCGCGAAAGTGACTGTACAGAAAAAACCATGAGAATATGAAAAGTATCACTAAAAGAATGCCAATTTCCATTTTTCTCGCCAAAGAATTGAGGAAAAAATTCGGTTTTAGACCTCCCTATACCAGATACTAATAAGTATATATTTCTCGATTTACTTGTAGTGAACTTAGCTCATTTCTGATTTGTAGAATGTAATATATCTTCGTATCGACTGTTTAGCTCTGCATCTAAAGTACACCTACTAACAAAACTTTTCCAACTGAATAGCTTTATTTCGGCTATAATCAAATGGTAGCATCAACCAGTATTGACAAATATTGTGTCCTGTGTCGACTTTGAAACAATTATTTTCATTTTAATCCTGTCCGAATGAGTTGACGTGATCTGGAGATTAGGTACTCAGTTTCATTATTGTAAATTTGAGATTTGGTACTCGTATCGCACAATCTGGATAAAAATGGTTTCATATTTTTTGTTTAAATTTTTTGTGCTCCCACAAATGAACTGATCATTCATGTTGAGGGTCAGTTTCGCTACTTGATTCTAACCAATTTTTCCTCCCAAACTGATCAGTTAGTTGATCAAACCGAAGAATAATTTCTCAAAATATATATTTAACCCTCGAACAAATGTTCCTCTACTTTCCTGGATCAAATAGTTCAACGTTCGATCGTAATAGGGCGGATTCACATCTTCATGATCTTCCCTTCCGACTCCCTGCGCGGCAACAGTGTCATTTCCACCTCAAAATACGCGTTATTTTTTAGGTGAAGCGCATTTTTTCGGAGCTAAGGGGGCTCCGACCCTCAGGACTCGCCCTCGTATATACACATTTACAAGAAGTTCGAAACCTGGTTTTTGAAATAAAAAAAGTTGATATTGGCAAGACACGAGTTCGTAGATCCGGAAAAATTTATGCCGAAAGGGCCTCCCCCTGTTGCTTCTGCAGTTTAGATATCCATGTGTATATTGTTACTTGTGCTAACGTTTGAGTTATAACCGGAGGAAAGCTAGCTAATAAATTAATAGCGTTTTAACGTTGGTTCACTCAATTTGAAATTACAGTATTTGTTTTTTTTTTTTTTTGTTTTTTTGTTAGTTTTTATTTTTTGTGAACAAATTTCCATGGGCACATTTAAACGATATTTTGGAATGTTCAAATGCACCCCTCCCCTTTTAGCCTAAAGAAATCAATTTGTTCTTATAATATCAATAAAAATAATGTAGGTATTAAATTAATTAATTCTATGCCCTTTTTTTTTATTTTTTTATTTTTAGAACAACCTACTCTTGAAGAACCAAATACGCCTATGCAAATTTCTTTTCGAGTTTTCTCACGAATGAAACATTTCCAGAAGTAGTTCTAATTACCGCAGTTTTCCTTCAATTTAATTTTCTGTGACATGAAATTTTGCGAAACTTAAAAAACAAGGTTGCCCTTTCCTTTTAATTTTCAGTTATATGTCGATACATTTGTAGAATTCTATAAATAAGGTGGGATTTCACACTCCGCAAAATGTTATCCACCACACATTTATGTACTTCTGATATTTAAGTATTTCATTTTCGCTCTCCGCCAAAAATGCATGGTAATAATATTTCGTACTTGGTGTAGATCGTCATTTTGATCGCCTCAAATAGCTTTAAATTGTTCCATCGTGAACATTTCGTTGTTGAAAATTGAAATTAATCATTGCCAGCGTGCAAAGAATATCGACTTCTGTGTATTCTCGGCGACATTTTTGTTGGGCACAGTTTCGGAAAATATTTGGAACTTCTTCAAAAATATGACAAAATTTATTTTCTTCCGTCGATGAAATACAATAACGTAAATCGAGCATTGGCTGACAGTTAGTGATGGTGATGTTCAGGCTTGTGTTGCAGAATAAGGCAAACTTGCCTTTTTAATTTTGTCACGAGTCGGACGTATAAATTGAAACATGTGCGCATTATAAATGAACAGGAAAAACAAGAAAAGGAAATGAGGAGTAAAGGAAAATTCGCTAGGAAAAGAGGAAATCGTGTTCGAAGCGAAAGAAATATTTTTTGGCCTATGTATTCTCAGCATCACGAAACGAATAAAAGGCCAACACAATACGGTGATCTCCTGTATTGTAACCCAAGTATATTTGATGGTTAATAAACTACTGAAAAACAATTCCTACTGTAGTGAAGATAGTGGATGATATAAGTAGTTCCATCCAAAAATGAATTAAAAATTTGAACTCAGCTTCTAAAAAAACATAATTAAGGATGTATCGCTCATTTTTTTGAAACAAAATTATTCCAACTTCTTTTGGGAGTCATAAGAGACCCACAATGGGTGGTTAAATCCAAAAATAAACTGACGATTTTTACTCAGTGCTCAAAAAAAAGTAACAGACGACGTACCATCAATTTTTAAGAAAAAAAATCATAACCCCTTACCTATCAAAATTTAGAATTTGAACTGAAAAAATTTAGATTTCCGATTGTCTAATAAATGATTCTGCGAATACGGTTCAAATTCTGGCAGACAAACAGAATATTTTTTTAATAAATCCAATTAAAATAATGAAAAAAAAAAAAAAAAAAACTAGCCAAGCAATACTTTGCTGGAATACCCAGTTTGCAGATAGAGATAGAGATGGAGACGTAGATGGAGGGAAAGTGAGATACTATAACTTGAAAAAATAGAAAAAATAATATGAATAGTAATCTATATTTATATTGATATTAATCGATATATATAGATATTAATTAATAATTATTGTTGGGACCACCAATCCTCCTCCCCTCGCACTTATACGAAAACTCGACACTGTTTATCTATGTACACTATATCACTTGTTTATCTTTTAACACTGATTCATTATTCACCACTCATTCGGTTACGCTCGTTAACGTTCGTCTCACAACCAAAACACATTATACTATGTTACTTAAATCTTTTGCTGAATTATACTTCTGAGACACAAATTCATGTACCTACACTCATTTATTTATATTTCTTTTTTGTTCAAGTCTGAATCCCCTCTTTATGATTATGGGGATATTAATCGAAATATCGATGGCTATCAATATATTGATATTTCATTGCTAGTTTTAAGTTAAGGAATTACCAAAAACTAAAGACAGTTATCTATACCTTCAACAGAAATGTCCATATATGGATGTTTTATTGTTAAAAACGGCTTCATTAGAGGTATTTTGTTTCAAGTTTTTTCGAGAACTTCTGAACCGATGAGCACCAAACTTCTTTCAGACATACTCCCATACAATAGCTATCCAGCCTTATCTGTTTGGTAGTTCTCTTAAAATTGTGAACATAAAATTTTTTCCAACAATTTTTTCTCCAGTTTTCTCAGAAACTACTGAATTAATAGACACCAAACTTACAAGAAACTTGCACCAACATAAGGAAAGTCCATCGTGCAAATTTCAGCTTGATCCATTTTGTCATTTTCTCAGAACCCTGGAAAAACAACTTTTCCAGGAATTTTTTGATTTCCAGTTTTCTTAGAAGTTAACAAACGATAGGCAAAAAACTTCTGTCTGATCAGCTCCAATGTGAGAACTATTTCTAATGAAAATTTCAGCCCTATCCATTTTGTTGTTTTCTCAAAACTGTTAAAACAAAATTTTGGCCAATACATACATCATCATAATAAACGTACAGCCCAATTTTTTAAGACAAAATTCAACGAAAAGTATTCAGACAAAATTTAATGCGCTTACGCAAACTGCAGATATTTTGTTGTTTCCATCCTAATAATAAATTGATCAGTGTTGCCTGGTCAGTACAAGCCAAAGTAGGTACAGCAAAGCAGTGCTTCAGGGCTTATATATACACATAAAAAAATTAGGTTAGAATGAAAAAATTGTACTATTAATTTTTTTTGTCATGAAATGGATAATTTTCATCGTCCCCTTCCCTAACCCTTTCTGAGGTCAATTTTAAAACTCCGTTTGCCATCAAACTGAGTAAAAACTCTTGAAGTAACAATACTTCGATAGAAAACTCAATTTGTCTATTTTAAGGTAAAAAGAATTACAAAAAACTATAAATAGTTATCTGTAGGTAGATGCTACCTACACGGGGTTCATAGAACCTAAGAGGGAGACAGTGGTTTACGTGCGGGGCGACCGAATTATTTCTCAGTACCGGTAGCCAGCCGGTTTAAGTGCCTAACTGTACACAAAGCGTACTTCCTAACTGGGGCAATCAACCAAAGGCGATGCGGTACCTTATACGGATTGCAGCACGTATACTGTCAGTGAGTATGTAAGTATTACATACTCACTTGCCTCAGTTTACAAACACAGAAACGCATCGTCTGTATGAGTGCATACAGACGATATAATTTGTTTAACGTACAATGTACAATTAGTATGGGTTGCGGACTTTGGTCTGGGACCCGTCTGTCGACGCAGGGCCAAGCCCTGAGGGAGGCAAGGAGGGAAATGTCCCCACATTACCAATATCTTTGATAAAAATATCGACCTATTTATTTTTGATTTCTTAAAACTGATTTTCCAGGACTTTTTTGTTTTCTAGTTTCTATGGAAACTACTGAATCAATAGGCACCATACTCCTTTTAGATCTGGTCACATATGAGGAATACATTCTGTGGAAATTTTACCTCTATCTCTTTTGTAGTTTTCTTAAAACTGCGAACACAAAATTTTTCCCAATAATTTTTTTTCTCCAGTTTTATCAAAAACTACCGAATTAATAGGCATCAAAATTCTATCAGACTTGCGTCTACATAAGGATAATTAATCATAATAGTTTCAATTCCATCACTTTTGACATTTTTTATGAATCCTAGTTTCTTCAGCTTTGTTTCTTCTCTAATTATCTGGGAAACTACTGAAATAATGAAATAATAGGCACCAAACTTCTATCTGACTTGCACCAACAGTGGGAAAATCTATCGTAAAACTTTTAACCGAATCCTTTTTGTCATTTTTTCAGAATCCAAATGACACTACCAGGAATTGTTTGATTTCTAGTTTTCTCAAAAACTAACTGATAAGTATCAAACTTCTTTCAGACATGCTCCAATTTAAGAATTATCTCTGGTGAAAATTTCAGCTTAATTTATCTCGTAGTTTTCTCAAAACTCTCAACACAAAATTTTGGGAAATTCATAATATGTATAAAATAAAAAAAGTTCAAAGTAGGAAAATGGTACCAGTCGTTTTATTTCTCATGAAATATATAATTTTCATCGTTCTCACCTCTAATATTTTTGCGAGGTTAGTTTTAATACTCCATTTGCAAGAAAACTGGGTAAAAATCTGGTTTTTTCGCGACATCAGGTTCATCTTGAAATAGTTATTTGAGAATTTTCGTAATTTTTGGTATGGCCATCTATGAGAAATGTCATCATCACAAAAGTTTTTCTGAGTGGGTACATAACAAAGTTTCACCTTGCTCACTTCAATTGAAGGAAATATGTTTGAAGGAGGAAAAAATGTTGAAAAAAGATTTTGAGGGGGTGAGAGGTGAAAATCTGTAACTTCTTCCTGGGGCTATGAACTTTGATCTTCTGAGAGCACATCAACATGGTGAGAATATCTTTCTTTTAACATTTCAATCAAGAAAGTTATGGTAGGTATTTTTGAAATTTTTTTGGTTTGTTACAATTCTGCAATCGACTCTGTTACGATAATAACATCAATATTTCTGATTCTTGAATTCTGCTATGATGTTAATCCTGTGCTGTGAAAACTTATAATTCCACCAATGAATATTGCACTCTTGGTGAGAAAATTTGTTTACAAAAAAATGTTTACTTGAACAAATTTATCTGCAGTTCCGAATTTTCAACTATAACTTGAGAAGAAGTACGAATGGATTTCAACAAAATTTCTACCATATCATGCTTAATCATTACAAAACAACTCATGAAAATTTGAATGTTGAATATTGTTTAGTTATTTAATTAAGTTGCTCAAAATGGAGCCACAGTAACTAAAATCATACTGTCCAAAATTCAAAAATACTTCCCTAGTTTTAACTCATTGTTGTTCTACAAAGTACTATTTTATTTTTACTTTTAACGTAGGTATATAAATCTCATGAAATATTTACTTCAATTTAGGAAGCAAAAAATTAATTTGACACTGCTTAGCGCCATAACAGATTCATAGCCACATCTCATCATTTCTTGCTATACATAACAGAGTTTGTAACATGATTATTTAGTCAGACATATAGCTAAAGAGATGTCAAATGCTGGATCAAAAACACATGAAAGATAAAATGTTGATAAAACGTTTCAAATTTGGACATTTGTTACTGTGCATGTGTCATAGCTTGATTGTGTGTGTGTATTGGTATAGAGATGTTTGTTTTCATAATGAAATATGCGTGCCTTGGATGTGTAGAATGTATAACTGAATGTACTTCTTCTCTATCTTTCACATATATTTTTAAAACCACAACATAGGTGGAGTGTTGGACATCTCTTTAGCTGTATGTCTCTGAATTTAGTTTACAATAGAATAGTCTTCTTTTAATTTCGTGTAGAACCTTTTGTTGGTTTGGGAGTTTTAGTTGAAAATCCAGAACTCTGGGTAATCTAATTCAAATACAATTTCTTCCAGAGGAATTTTCTCCTGAATGAATTAGTATTACTCAACAGTGAAATTTTCATGCACTGTTCATCAATGAGGATAATGTAAACGCGACTTCATGAAAATCTAATCACTCTTTCCTCAGTTATTTTCAAAAATATTCAAAATGGCCTGAAATAATTCATCAATGATAAAAGAGTTGATAAGAGCAGAATGACTGGGTGCTATAAAAAATTTCAAGAACGCTGATTTCATAGCATCCTAACAGAATTCCGAAATTTTCAAGAACACCTACCCTGTCCACCTGTTCTCTGTAGCTTAGTGTCACAGTAAAAAAACCTGTAGAGAAATTAAGGTATTGATAGCTGTGAGATTACTCCCCGACGCAAGCTGCGAATAAAAATTTTTCGGTCTATTCAGTTTTGCCCATTTAATTCTATTGAATTATATTAAATCAATACGGAGTAAACCAAGCTTATGCAATGCATGCTGGGTGCAATCACGTTGAAGCCCCTTGACAATTGAATTCTCAAGATCTTCCTTGTAGATTATCTTCTTATTAGTTTTTACGTTTGTATAACTTGATCAGCTAACAATCTACTCTCCCTGTCTAATAATCTGGCATTTTCCTTGAGGTTATTTATATTTGGTTGTTGTGTACTCCCCAATGAATCTCCAAAATTAATTCGTGTCTGTTGCCTCCCAAACTTGTTGCTAAACCAGGTAATGAGAAACATGTTTATCAGCCTCTATAAAGTGAAGGAAATTTCGCCGACTACAGTGAAACATCTTCCAAATTTTAGAGAACGTTCATATGCGAAGTTTTGGGGAGCCAAGACCTACAAAAATGTAATTAGCCTCTCCTTGCAAAATGAAAAAGAGGATAAACATCCAAATTTTGCAATTTCGTTCAGAACGAACATTAAAATTAGATAATATCTAGGGGCTTGGAGCCCCCATATTTTTCAACGAATCTACGGTTATTATTATTTTGTAGTATTCATACCTATGTAAAACTGTAATTGGTAATTATGGAATATTCATCTTATTAAAATTTCGAGAACTTGAGTTTGGAACTTTTTTGTATTTGCCTGTGTGAGCCGCAGATTTATCAAAATTTTGATATAAATGAAAAGAAAAGGAAAAAAAAAGTTAATATTCTTTAAAAATGTAAATTAAAGTGTTTTCTAAAATTCGTGAGTTTTTTTTTTCACAGTTTGTAACCGAACGTACTACGGTGATGTAAAAAGCACTTATTACATGACGCTGCAGAAACCAGTCGAAAGAAAACTGCCATTTTTATGCCATTTGACTTTCACTGCCAATGGTCACGAATTCGGGGATATTGTGCAGGTAATTTATATATTTTTATTTGATTTGATACAAAACAATAGCCTGACTTGATTAATTGCCGGAGGTCAGTTTATTTATACTAACTAGGCCCTTTCTGTGACGAATTATGTTTTTCCATTTTATTTTACTTATCTAGTGAAGAAAATTTATTCACATGATTATTCTATTTATATTGATCGTAATATTCTCATATTTAATTTTGAAAGTTGATAGATTTTTAATACGCTTTTATTCTACTCACTCAATTTGTTGAAGTACATCGGATGACCAACTTCAGCGCCGCTTTCACGTGTTGCGAAACACGCACACATACACTTTTGTCTATTTTTATCAGTTGTATTTTCAATTTTTGTTTGTTTCTGTCTCGAAAAAAAAGTGAGAAATTTTATTTTCTCTCACCGTTATTTTCTTCTTCAAATTATAAAAGCTTATTTTCTGAAAACTCTTTTTTAACCTAACTTATTTAGCTTGTTTCAGTACTTATTGCTCGTTAAACTTGCGGCTTGACCAAAATTTAAGTCACCATTATTAATTGATTGTTAAATTGATCACCAAATTTTTTCGAGAAAAAAAAAATTATTCTTGCCAAGTACCTACCTAAGCGTAAGAGATTTATTTTATTGAATGCGCTATGCACAACCTCCGGTTCTTTCGTGTCTTCTATTCAAAATTTTATTATTTCTTTGTTCATTTTCGAAAGTGAAAGAGTGCTTTAGAAAGACGACTTCGAAAAAATTATCAATAAACTAACTGTTCTTTCCATATAATCCAAAAAATTTTCTACATAGCTTGAGTTTCGAAAAATTTAATATTTTCTTTTTAAATGAGCCCACTGGCAAAACCAAGTCTTCTTTCAAGTGGTGAAGTGAAAATCGCAACATCACAAAAATCGGTTCCTCGACACATATTTTTGAAAACACAGTGGTATTTCCAGTTGATTTTAAAATTCTACATTCCAAAAAATGCAATTCTTCATAAATTTGCAATCTTTTCATCAGTTTTCAGTACCAATTAATGGATAAAGAGTGAAAATCGGTTCCTCACCACAGTTGCCAGCTTCTCTACTTCGTGGCTTGATAAGTAGTTTGTTTTACTGTTGGTTATCTTCAAATTGAAGGAAATTTTTGAAGATTTTTAGCAGCTGTTTTTTGTGACTGTTTTGCTTGGTTTCTATTGTGGTTCGTTACGATAAGCAAAGTGGTGTCCTTTCCAAAGTTTCATTCGTGTTTAAAAGAGAAAAAGAGAATAAATTCGGTGATGTGAAAAGTTCCGCATTTTTGCGGGAGGGAAGTTGTTCGTTTATTATTCAAATTAGATCCGTTAACGATGCAACATAATTATTTTTTTGAATTATCGAATGAAGGAGAAAATAAAAGTAACGAACTTGAAACATGAAAAATGATTAAAGGAATGCGAATTTAACCCAAAAAACTGTTCAGACGAAAAGTAATGATATGTTAAAAATTAATTTTCAAAATTAATATGCTTTTATAAGTGTAAAAGAAGTTAAGTGAAACCTAGCGAACTATGTTGCACTCGCACAGAAACACGTTACCTATAACCCGAAATTAAGGCTCTGATCTTTGATAGCTACGCCGAGACATGCTCATTCACTATTTTCTTCCCAATCATATTTTGTGAGTTTTATAACAGTTTGCAATATAATTAGGAAATTCTGAATAATTTTGGGTAGTTATGTCTCAATTTATTTATATAACACCTACTTACGAATTCGAGTGTGAATAATCGTCGTGAATGCTGAAATTTCGAATATCTAGTTGATTTCTGCTGAAGAAATACAGATTCATAGAAATACCAAAATATAAAATTTAAACAATATTTAATGCAAAAAACTTCTACAATTTTTCTTATTCGGTATTTCCCTAGATAATTGAATCTTTGATCATAATAAACGTTTCAATATTTCAGTGTGTAATGTATTATTTGTTTAGTTTCTATTTGAGAAGAAAATGGTGGATGAGCATAATGCCCCTGTGAAACTATTAGGGCTTTACTGCAACTGGGAATTTAGCACTTTAGTAGTGGTCTACTGGCAAACTCGGTCACTATTCACAAATCTATCCATATACGAACCAAAAGCAGAGTCTAAATTCTGTTCCCAAATGGAGTTAATTAAAATTGTATAATAAATTACCTTCTTCTTTAATTATGTTCAATCTAAAATATAGGAAAAATTTAGTATACCCTATTCACTTTAAGAACAACATAACATCATATACAGATTTTAGTTACATGGAGAAGGAAAAAGCAATAATTCACAATTATGTAGCTGAGAAAGTTATAAATTGTCAATATATTTAAATTGTACCTATATAATAACACTGAACTCTGTCAATATGTTTAATTGCCTTAACGACTTTATGTTGTTCTTAAAGTGAATAGTTTTCACTCAAATCCTACTGGCAAGAGATGGGTATGACACCAAAAATGAGGCATACATACACCTAAGTGTGTAAATGAGGTTGATGGAGACGTATGTCCGATCTTTTGGCATGTTTTTAAGCTGATATTGAGGTGTATTTACACCTGATGAAGGTGTAAGTGAGCCGTAAAATAAGGAGTACAAAGCCTGGTATATTTCTGAATATTTAAACTATGAGGAAATGAGAGTGTACATATGCTTCCTACATTATACACAATGTTTTTAATGCGTATTTTGGAGTGTATGTCTATATGCGTATTACTTGACTGATATACATTCCATTTTTTGATGCATATTCTGGAGTGTTTGTTTGCATTCGTATTTCTTGGCAGATATACACTCCATTACTTGAGGTGTACATTGGAACATATATTGGTATGTGCATTATTTAGCATCTATACACTTCATTTTTTTGGGCATATCATGTCAGGTATTTCCGCATCTGTTTTTCAAGGTGTATAATAGGATGTATGAAATATTTCACCCTATCTTATTTCCAAATATTATATATGAAAATACAATAAAAAATTGGAAAAATAGTAATATCTAAGCCCCTAATTAAGTCAGAGACTTGTGACTGGCATCAAAATGACCATAAAGAAAATGCGTAATTGGCCTTATGAGAAATCAGATACGTCTAGCTTCCTTAGAAGGAAAAAACAAAAAATCCACTTTCAATCATGTTTTGCTCACATAACTCTTCTCCTAATTAGGCTAATTCAATAAGCAAAGTGGGGTTGAAATCAGCTTGCCAAGGAACATCGATCTTGTGAAAAATTAGATCCGTCCAGTGTCCTTGGGAGCCACAAAACCCCCAAAAACCTTTTTTCAACTATGTTTTTGCTCTAAATTTGGCCCCTAATTAAGGTACTGTCACTAGCTGTGTGACGTTGTAATCAGCTGATCAAGACGCGTCAATTGTGTCTACACTTGACTTCCCAAGATTATTTTTTGAGAGATGCCTATAAAGGAGAAAGGAAGATAAAATTGGGAAGGAAATAACCAAAGGTGAAAAAACTCAAGGAAATATGTGTTTTCCAAATTTCAGGCCTATGTAATCATAATTACACTTTAACCCCCCACTGATTGAATTTTTGTCAGCCCGCAGGGCTGAAGTATTTGATCAAATTTCATCAGAGTTAAAACTAGTTTTTATTAGAGTTGGAACCAATTACCTACCACATTTGGGACCTATCAAATGTTAATTGCATCAATATTCTGCATATAATCGTTTGTGAGTAACTTTTTGCCCTCTTTTGGGGCTTCAGGGTTTCATATGGAGAGTCCTACGAAAAATTGGCATCAAATATGGAATTAGTTTTTTTGAAAATATATCTGATAATGTACTGTACAATATTGTTCATGAATAATTTTTTATTTCCATTTTGAAACCCCTAGAGCGCTGATAGCAAGTCCAAGGAAAATATGAACATCAACTTTTAATTCAAGGCTTTCAAAAATATATGCGGTGATGTACATTACCCATAATTTTACCTTAATAAATTTTTCACATTCTCTATCTAATTCACCATTTTTGATATTAACATTTCCAAAATACATTTAAATGCATTATAAAAAAATTCATTACATCTATTGAAATGAAAAAAACAAAAAAACAAAAAAAACAACAGCTTACAACATTGGATGGGTTAGCAATCAAAAATAGTATTGGAAAAATAAAAAATTTTTGGATCTGAACACCGTACAGGCTCCTTCTCCGCATAGCAATTTTATTTGAGACTTATAATCTTCCTTAGAGAAAACACCAGTGTGAGAGAGACAGACAGACAGACAGAGACAGAGCGAGAGAGAACCATAAGGAGAAAGAGACAGAGTAGTTTTTTTAATGTTTTTCTCATTTTTCTTTTTTGGTTTTCAGTTTACAAACAGTAAGGATGTGAGAAATGTACTTGGAGGAAAACCTAAAAATTTGATCTCAGGAGGGCTACAGACTTCCGTTAAGGCTTAAAACCTTCCTTAGAAGAACCCATTTAGTGAGAGTAATTAACTCCTTCACATAAAATGGCTCTCTTTCCTACCTCACTCTTTTATTTTCAAACCATTTATTTGACTGAGCCATGTATATAGTAGATGTAGTAGTATACTTACACTTCAATTTTGTAATTTGTTGGCGGTTCATAGCTGAGAAAGGAGACGGTACAAAAGTATGAAATTTTGTGGACTTAATAATACTGTCAGGAAAATATGTTCAAGGAAGGAAAAAACGCCAAAAAAAGTTTTTGAGGGAGGAGGGGATCAAAATCCGCAACTTTTTCCTCGAGGTGGTCATGGAATTTTTCTTTTCTGATGGAACATTTATGTGGTCAGGAGACATTTCTTTCAACACTTCAATCATGAAAATCGGTCCAGCCATTTTCTCTAACTTGTCACAGTAAAAAAAAAACCTTATAAAAATTAAAATATAGATAGTGTATACAGTAGTGTTTTGAAATCCGTTTTGGACTGTCAAAAAGTGGAGAACCGCTATAATTTAATCCAATTTCCGAGAAATGAATCTGCTGTACATACGTTGAGAAATTTTTTTAGCTGTGGAAAGGTGAAATTTTTGAACATTTTCTCTTTTTATCATTTATGAAACTTCTAAAAGTTGCATTTTCACAGATTTAGTCTTCCTTTTCGTAATTGAAGTAAGCGATCAGTGATGCCTGATGCAATAGATCAGTTTATTTTCGTTGCAGTATCAAATGTCTTGATTATATACTTAATAAAATAATTCTTATTTTTAAGTCACTTTTTGAAATTTTTGTTTTATACTCTTCTAGAGTTTTAAAAATTAACACAGTCTGTTTCTTAAATTTGAAAATCACGAATACCCTCTTGATGGATTTCATCTAAATTGTTTTCTCGATATCGAGCTTTCAAGTAAGTATATCTCACGTACGAAAATTCTTAATTTTTATTCAAAGTTGAATTTTCTACCGACTTCGTTTTTCAGTTCTTAAGTTCAGCCGTAATTAACTCATTCATTGTGCCCAATCTGTTTGACTTAAGAACACCCAGTATATACTTTCGAAGTTCCATTATTGAAAAAATGGGCTCAACTGGGAACGTGAAAGAACAATACGAACGAATTTGGGGGAAAATCCAAAAAAAAAACATAATAGAGAGAATATATTGGAAATAAACACTCACCCAATAAAACGCCCAACATAAAGAACGCATTATTGTTTTTTAATTACCGCATGAAAAAATTTTAACGAGCAGTCGTAACGAGTAAAAAAGTGATTGAAAGTATTTTTTTCATGGAGCTCAGTAGATCCTAAAAATGTTCCGTTCGTGTTTATGTTTTATATTTATTATAATTTGTTTCGCATCAACGGAAGAGTTTGATTACTTTTTTTCAAGAAACATACAAAGCCACGACCCCAAGCGATGAGTTTACGTTTTGGTTAAATGCATAACTTGTTATACACTAATTTAAAAAAAAAAAAAGTTAATGAAAATTATTACGGTGTAAAATGTTTTTTAAATTACCTCTTGAATGATTTCTTCTAATTCTCACCCGTTGGCTGAATATATATAGTTATAGTATATATAGTCAATGGTTTAGAGACTAGAATTATTGAAGACCGTACTAATTAAAAAGTTTTGTCGTAAAATTCGACAGAATTAACGTATGAGTGGCGAAGGGACAGAGCGCGGACTTCAATAATTTAAGTCCCTAAACTTAAATTTTGTTAGAGAAATTTTAATTAGATTATTTTTCTCTTAGTGCATTTTGTAATGTTTTCTTTAAAGTAGGTTTTATTTTAAAAAAAAAATTATTAATTTATCATAATTTATGATTTTTTGTTTCATTTTAATTAAACTTTCGAATCTATGTTTGTTCACTAAATTTTGCATTTAATAATTGTCTTAGATAGTAGGAATACGATCAAGCTGATCGAAGTCGAAATAAATTTAAATATTACCCACAAATGTTTGTTTTTCAATGCCCTTGGACTATAATTACCACCATTTAATTTAGTCAGAAAAATAAACGTTTTAAATTTTCTCCAGATGTGATTTGGTCGAGTAAACAATGATTTTATGTATCTACATATTATTTTGGAATTTCTGTTTTTTGCATTATTCCATACATTAGTGGATTTTCTGGACAAACTTATTGTATGTCGTTCAATCAGGAATTATTCAATAAAATTTGTCGGTGTAAGACTTAATTTTTCGATAAATTAGAGAGATGATGACTTGTTAGTTGTGTAGCTCAAAAGATAACTCAAATTGAAATCAAATTGTGGCTCATATTACGTTTCGTTGGCGATGAAAAAGAGAAAATTACCAACGAAAAATTATTCAGTTGAAAAAAGTTTTCCTCTATTGCCAGTTGAAAAATGAACTAACTGATATAAATTGAATTCATTTCATCTGTCTAAGAAAAAAAATCAATTTTACGAAGGGAGGGAAAAAACTTTTTGCAGGCTTACATCGTTTGACCCGATTTTCGGAGAAAAGGTGTGAAAAATTAAATTTTTTTTTTCTCGCAATTGCTGGGCGGAAGAAAGTTTCCATTATTCAATCTTATCAATTTCTCTTCTAGACTCGTGGACAGAAAGAGAAAGAAGAAATTTCATTATCGTTCCTGTTGCGTTATGTATTGATTATTGATACAGAAATTTGTTGCTTTTTTAGATGACGCGAACTAATATTAAATTAGGGTTTAGCGAAAATTCCAAATGTACCTATTTGAAGAAAGTAAATAAGGCAGATGTGAGGAAGTCTTTAATTGAATCAAGTTGTATTAAGTTCCTATTTGTCATGAAGTCATAAAAGTGCGAGCATGGGTGCACGCATTTGCGTCTGGACCCTTAAATATGACGAAAAATTGGTTTTAAAATTTTGCTGTTATATTTGATGATTAACGTAACAATTTGAAGAATTTTTATTGTTTCGTGAGCGTGCAGAATTTACCAAATTCTCTCTTTTCATCAATTAGTTACGTTCTGACGCAAGATACGTTTTAAAATTATGACAAATGTTCATTTTAAGAGTGCGATAATTTCTAACCAAAAGACAATTCGAGTACTTGAGATCAGTAATAGTTTTCTCCAAGGCTCTGTTACGGTCCATTGATGAAAAATTGTATCGGCATCTTGATCGCGTGAGTAAAATGAGAAAGGAAAAATTGGTGACCAGTTTCAACTTCTGGAAGAAAGAAGAAAATTTTTATTTTTTTTGGTACGAGTTGTGTAAAAATTAAATATTATTATAGTTTTTCAAAATCTGAAATGCGTTCATGGCCGCACAGTATGTAATATAATCGATAATATTCTAATTTATTTTCTCGTCAATGAAAGAAACGGATAATTTTCATTGCCGCCACCCTCACCCTTTTGTGAGGTCGTTTTAATGCCCTGTTTGCGAGAAAACTGGATAAAAATTATAGACCAATACCTCCGAATCTGGACAGATGCTCTTGGAGATATGTTGACGTCACGTCGTTACGGTTCTCAGGTCCATATTCCCAAACGTCACTTTAATTTCCTTCACTTAAACTTCACTTAAAAATGACTTTTGACACAATTCTGCATTTAAGAGTGTGATATTTTATTTTCACATTGGAACTTTCATAAGAGATACAATGTTTCCACATTTTTAAGTACTAAATTGTGCAAAAAACTTTTTTAAAGTGAAATTTAAATGAAGAGAGGTTAAAGTGACATTTGCGAGTACGGGCCTCATTATCTTAGAATTTTCACTTTGATTGCCGCGTCCGTTGCGCTTAGTTTATTGTTATCGATGCAAAAAATTTTCTATTTCTTCCGACTCATTTCAGTTGGCTTTTGAAAATTTTCACATCGGCCGCTTGGAAGCGCAAAGCGCCGAGGGTTGCCCGGACGGCTACATGCAGATTTTGGAATTGGGCCGACCATTTACCGGCGGCTCGTGGTGCGGTCAATCGAACGGTTTGGCGTTGTACTACAGCGAGTCCAGCACCGTCACCCTCACCATCCGGCTGCTGTTTACGGGTCGATTTGCCGGCACGCCGTTCGAATTTAAATTACGCTACAAATTCGTGAATAAAGACGAGGCGAGTGCGCGGTTCGGCAGCGCTGCGGCGCCCATCGAACGCGGCGAACTCGTGCCGGGCACCTATTGCAGTCGAAATTTCTACGAATGCTACCGCAAAAAATGTCAGGTCCAGTCGCCCAACTATCCGGGCCTGTATCCTCGTAACGTCACCTGTTTCTATCAGATACGCCAGAAAACGGTGCCCAAATGCAAGCACGGCATGATACTGGTGCGGCAAACGAATCGCCATAAGATGCGACTGAAGCGATTTGCTGCTGCCGAAGCGGCGACGTCAGCGTCGTTGGCAGCGGCGGTCGCAGTTTCAGCCACTGCTGAGGACGGAGGCGGCGGAGGCGGCGGCGGCGGCGGCGGCGGCGGTGGCGGCGGCGGCGGCGACGACGACGACGACGACGACGACAACGACGACGACGACGACGACGACGCGACCAACAGAACGGAGTCGACGCTGCGCGTGTGGCAGCGATGCGACGCGTCTCGCGACCGGATCGTCTTCTACGACGGCCTGACGACGGACGATGCGGTTCTGTTTGTGTTCTGCGGCGGTGACTGGTTGCCGCCTGTGCTGAGCCGAGGCCCGCAAATGCTGGTTGCCTTTCATTCGTCGGCGAACAACGTGCCGTTGCAGATGAAGGAGTCGTTTTCGCTGCTGAAGGGATTCGAATTGGACGCGGACACCGTTTTCACCGATTCCGATTCGTATGACTTCTCCAGACACCGTACGAGGTAAGCGATATTCAACATTCAGCTCGACCGTTGTGGGTCGTCGTTTTGCAAACGCATGCAACTGCAGGCCCGGCGACGTGGGGACCATTACGGGCGCAGCCGTATCGGACCTCGGGCCTTCGGTGCCCAATCCTTTCCGGTTGATTTTACATTTTCGATCGCATATACTATCGATCTCTGCAATCTTTTTTTTTTTTTTTTTTTCAAGTGAAACTTCCTTACTATTGGTAGTAAATTCGTATGACCTTGACACGACGAATCTGACTCCAAAAATCGTCATCGGCTAAAAAAAGGCTCAATATTGGATAAAAATATTTAACGTCAGGGGACTGGTGCGAAGCACTGAGTAGGTATTTGGTTTTTTTTTTAATACAGAAAGAAACGAAAAAAGGGGTTTGGGTTCGCCCCTATTATAATAAAAAATGAAAAATGGGCGTTTGTAGGGCACAGCCTCCTATCAAAAAAGGAGGTTTTGGATTATTATTTAATGTCATATAGTAGTTTACTTTGTGATTCATCATCAGCGGGTATGGTTTTTGGGGCGCTGATTTCGAATTTAACGTTCACTTTTTTATTTAACTCATTCCTCGACCCTCAGGGCCATCAGAAGAGTGCCTGATTTTGACTTCTGATATTTTGTTGCGTGATTCATCAGCGGGTATCTATATTTTTTGGGGCGCTGATTTTGTATTTGTCGTTAATTTTTTCATTCAACCCATTCTTCGACACGCGGGCACTTCAAAAGTGGGTCATATTATGACTTCTCATATTTTGTTGAGTGATACATCAGTTGGTATGTGTTTTGGAATATTGATTTCAGATTCGATGTTCATTTTTTCATTCAATTAATTTTTTGATCTCTAGGGGCTTCAAAGGAAGTTCAAATTTTGACTTCTCATATTTTGTGTGTATCATGGGTATGTTTTTTGGGGCACTGGTTTCGAATTTAATATGCATTTTTTCATTCAACCCATTCTGCGACCCTAACAGACTTCAAAATGTATCTAAATTTTGACTTGTTATATTTTATTATGTGATACATTACGGGGAATGTTTTATGGGGCGCTGATTTTAAGTTAGGCGCTCATTTTTTTTTTATCATTTGACCCATTCTCCCATCGTCGCGAACTTTGAAAGGAGGCCAGATTTTGACTTCTCAAATTTTATTGAATGATACATCGCCAGGATTGTTTTTAAGGCTCTGGTTTTGAATTTGACTGTAAAAAATATGAAAAAATTAGTGTTTGGGGGTGTGATTGATTTTCAATGGAAGTTCACCTGAACTGAATTCAGGGGTGATTCCGCAATATCTCGTCAGAAGTTTCACTTCCACCGCATGTCTCATGATACGCCCATTTTTTTTATTTCTGCTTTTGAAAAATCTTGTGTAAGGTATTTTGATTAAAATCCATAATTTTAATTATTTTGACTACCATATACGGGGTATTTCCTGAGAAGACTCCTGCTACATAGAACTCCCTGAAACAAAAATAAGTTAAACAAACGTATGTCTCGTTCTCAATGTTTGA
The DNA here is from genome assembly GCA_011428145.1 of Ericerus pela. Lineage (NCBI taxonomy): Eukaryota > Metazoa > Arthropoda > Insecta > Hemiptera > Coccidae > Ericerus > Ericerus pela. Next base: position 472,960 of record WOFM01000552.1, read on the forward strand.
AAAGCTTGTCATATTTATTTAAAGCATAAATCATAACGTTGAAAAGTTTACGTTAAAATTGTTATTTGACTAAGCAAACCTGTAGTACCTATTCGCCACAAAAACAAAAAAGGTTATTAAAGCTTATTTGAGAATCTTTTTCGTTTCTAGTGGTTAGTACTATGGGTCCATTCAAACAAATACCTAATAATTTTAAAGTGCAGTGGTTATTGCCATGCTTTTATGATACTTTGCATCTTGACCATTGACAGCAGGAATCACTTTATTGAACATTTCTTTTTTTAAGGGCATTATGGACTGTCTAAGTTCGAGGCACTTCGCATGAAATACTCTCAATAATTTCGTAAATTTCTACAAAATTATTACGTGCGGAAGAAAAGTTATGAAAACAATGGTAGAAATTTTAAACATTTATTTACGTTTTTAGCTGGTTTTCAAAAAAAACAAAAAAAACAAAAAAAACAAAAAAAACTGGTATTAATTGTATTATACAAGTTTCCATTCATTCCAGGCCTATGGCTGTACTCGTTTCTTGGGGGGGGGGGTTCCATGTGTATCTTGCCACTGGCCGATGCTCACTACAAAAAAAAAAAGAAGAGATTCAGAGATCCTACAAACGAATTTGAGTTCCGGGATCCGAAATTTATATCGCTGGGCCAGCACCTAAGCTTTCCAGCAAACAAAGTTTATGGTTGTGCTAACTTAGCTGTTTCCCAAGTACATAACCCATTGCTTTTGTCAGTTTCTTTAGCTGATGTTTGCTTCAATTATTAATCGGCTTGCTTTAGTTTGTGCAACTGTAAATAATTCCTTGAAAATATTTTAGCCTACCCCTAATACCACTAATTTTATCACTTTTAAATTCAAATAATTACGTTATTATTTTTTCGTATTATCAATTCTTAATACGTTCAATTCCATGTCCATTAATTCGAACTGCAGCTAGTTTTTTTTCGCACGGTATATATATTGGACGCCAACGTGGAGTTCGTTGAACATCAAAGTTTTCGATCGTTAAATGACGTACATTGGCGAATCTAGGGAGTAATGGGGAAGTTTTCTCCACTGCAAAGAAAAATGAAAAAGAAAACTCTAACGCAGCAGCAGCTCGGTTAGAAAAAGTAGGTTTTCGAAAAATGTAAAATTAGGTAGTCACTAAAAAGTTATTGATAGATCGTAATAAATATTTGTTCCGAATTATGTTCCTATTGCTCCAAAATTAGGAATTTTATAGGCGAAATAAAAACGAAAATAGTATTATGAAGAATCATGTGAGCCATCTGCACGAAAATTTGTAGCAAGTTGTAATATTTGTTACAAATTTCGTAGGTATTGATCGAAAATTGATAATTTTATAGTAAAAACAAAAACGAAAATAGCCATGCCGAAGTACCTATGGTCGATCAGTAACAAAATCTGTAGATCAGGTCCTTAGCTTAGTACTAGTGTTTGTTCTAAAGTTTGTGACTATCATATAAAAATTTCGACCTGTATCATGTTAACAGGAAATTGGCTTTTACATATATTAAGGCGTCCAAAATAAAATGGCTCATAATGTCCGACCTTTACGTATGTTGGTATTTAAATGCTAATGACGTCATAATGCCCTACAGATAAGACATCATGCAGCCAAAACACTGATATCAAATTTGTCTTAAAGTGCTCTACTATTCAAGACCTTTTTATTTTTGACTTTGAATTTTCCTACGACTGAATTCTTTTTGACTGAAATTAAGTTTCTTGAACATGGCGGAACATAGCTTACCTAGTCTTCATATTTAGTCAGCAAATTAATCTGTATCAAACAAGTCAGCAATAAGTGTAAAGTGTTGACAGAAGAACCTAACAAAGTTTCAATCCTTACAAGAGTCAAAACCTACAAAAACGAACAGCAGAATTATTTTGTCAAAGACATATAAATACGAAAGAAATATAGTGTTGACAAAGTAGAAAAATAAAGTGTAAGCAAAAATAAAATAAAAACTACTACAGACAACAAGTAGGGGAAACCATCAAAAAATTATTTTGTCTTCATCTATCTGTTTGTCTTCATAAGAGATGGTGATTTTGTTGTGAAGACTATTATTAGAAACTTTAGGCTTCAGAGTTTTCATGTAAAAAATGTGGATGAGTGAGGTGAAAAAAATGATCTAACATAGATGAAGATAGATCAGAACCAAGATGTCACTGTGAGCAAAAGAAGGCTCTACATGGCTGTTATGGACAGAGCAATGCAGTCATCTGAATGAAGCTTGTCAAAAAGTTTGTCAGTAACACATCAAATTTCCCTCTTAAATAATAACAAGAACTTCATTCGATCCTATTGTCAACTATTTTCATCACCTATAGGTGTTCTAAAAAAGATTACTTTATAGTACGATATGAATGACATGATACAGAAACTTTTATTGTCACTACTGATCCTTCATGGTATAAAGAATAATCCCTAACCATCTTTGTCTCCAACCTAACCTATTGTAAGTTCAACTACCATCCTAGTGTCTTTAAAGGTCGATGTAGGTTCAGAATGTCTACATCCACAGATGGTACCTACAGTTCATTAAATTACAACTCGAGACTTGGACTTGCTACTATCTGATACATGAGAAGGACTACTTGCAAAATGAACCTAGTACCAGGTGTCACTTAAACAAGAGTGTTTGAAAAGTAAAATTTGTTTTACAAAGTAATCTTTCTTGATGGCAAGATTTCCCCCCTCATTGTCTTCAATTAATCGTCACAAATACAAGCAGACAAAAGAAAAAAGCGTAAGAGTTGACATATAATAAGCGAAGCAAAAATCAATAAAACAAAAGAGATGTTGACAGCATGAGTGTTGTCGGAGGTTTTTACCATGCATCCAATTTTACATTGCGCCGTATTCTGTCTTAAATTATCTATTGACCAAATAAAATCTTGTCGTCTTTATAAAGTGTCAAATTATATACATGATGACTTTGTAATATAAACTTAATATACCATTAATAGAATTGTCTGAAAAAGAATTTCATTTGGTTATTGTCGTCATTAGCTTTCATCTTCATATTGCATTCACTTCGGATATTATATTGTCTTAACTTAAACTTCTTAGTCTGCATGATGTTGTCATTGTAAGTTTAAAAATATTTTTATTTTGACATCAAAAAATCTCGGACTTCTCAATATATATATATATATATGAATTTGAGTTATTAATGCCAAAATTTTCGTTGAGTTATGAAATAAAAAAGATAAAAATTTGTTGAAGAAGAAAAAAATTGAAAAAAAAAAACTCCAAAGTTTCTGTAATTCAGTGAAATTGAGTGTATAATATCCGCAATTATGTATTAAGTACCTACGCTATATTCAATAAAAATATTGGGTTTTTGATAGATGTTGATGGCTGTCCCTGAAAGTACCTAACTTTGGTTATACTGCGGGAATGGTTGAGTATTTTTATCTTCCCATTTGTTTTTTAAGATGAATGATGAGTAAGCTACCTTTGTAACCATCAGACTGGTTCCTTGCCCTTCTTAATACTGTCCCTAGTATTTTTTGTGCTGTCATAAGAACAGAATAAATATAAATATATACATCTGACTAATCTCTCTCATATTTTACTTTCCTCATTATGATCAAGCAATTGTTAACCTCAGATTGATATCGATGACCCTTCAGTGCAATATATACTTGAGCTCCTATAAATTTACATACATTTATTTATTGCATCTCAATTCATTTTACAGTTTTATTTATTTATTTTTTTTTGTTTCTTGGTTATTCTTGTCTTGAAGTATATCGAACTGACTTATTATGGTTTTTTATGCTGAAAATACTTCAATATGGATCGAAGACACAATATGAATACTTTTTTCTCTATTAAGAAATTTTTAATGATGTAGCCTATAGTTCGAATATCTGCGCGATTGTTTCCATTTTTCTCGAAAATTTGACTTAATTGCGTTCATCACATTTGGTTTGTAAAACATACTTATACTATATTTTGGTGTAATTTGACACATGTAGCTTTTTGCGTGATCATCGACTCAATATTGATAGCCACAATTTCATTACTCTTGAAAGAAAGAATCGATGAACTCCGTGAAATTTTAGCCGAGACTTGAAAAGTTTATAATATTTTGAAATAAAATTATATTTTTAATAAATTCATTGTGATCCGGCTATGTAATGAGAATGACGGAAATAATTTTTATAATTTTTTTTTTTGTGGAGTGAAGAGAAAGCAGCGTAGTTACCAAAACTTTTTCAGTTTTATGTTCCCATGTTTTGCTCGGAACTATGACAATATATGGTTTGTCGGTAAATAAGTTTCGCTGTGTTGTTACAATTCAAAAATACTCTTCTCGAATCAAATGTAATGGCTATATTTTACTAGCTTTTACCTGCGTTATGTTGTTCAATTTCAATGTACAGGGTATTCTCCAAGGTGTCAGAAAAGTAGATTTTTGCCCGGTATGATGGACTAATTTATCTTTTTCTGCATATACATAAAAAAAATGTATCTGGAGTTTATTGCTGAATATCCTCGTGTCCTCATGGCAAATTTCATTCTTGTAACACCATGGGAAGTTTGTGAAAACCATCTGCCACGGAGATTCTGACATTTAACCACTTTTTGTATTCAACAGATTCTTTGAAAAACATTGCAAATAAATTATAATATGAAGTAGCTTGAGTCATTTTTCGAGTTTAAAAATCTATTGATTAAGAATATAAAATAAAATTCTGAACCTCATTTCGTCTGTTGGGATAAAACAATTTTCAAATGTCTATGTTCAAATATTCCTTATGTTTTCTCAAATACAGGGGCCACGACAGTGTCACCTTCGACTAATTTCTAAATTGCATTTTTGATATATGCATAAATGATGAAACAGCACTGCTTGATCTGTCTTTATAGATTGATTTTTCTACTATTACACTGCAGACTATAATCAATTACGAAAGTTTTTAAGAAGAATTCCTTTTTCATTTGCACCCATCGCGATATATTTGTGTTACTGGATTTACTACTTGGGATCCAATGTGCAACACATTGGAAGAAAAAAACTTAAAAAAAACTGTAATAAGTTTCTTCTAAATGAATTTTACCGATATGCTTTTATTAAGTGTAAAATATTGTATGAAAACCTAACGCTTTCACGCAGACACACTCTTACGGTATGAGGACCACAGCGCTAAACAAAATAAACCCGAAACCAACCACACTTTGGTTCCCAAACAATTCAGTTATCACATAAAATCTAAATTCACATCTACTAAACGAAGTAAAAATGGACAATTGTTGTGAGTTAAATAAGAAAGTATAATAAATTTAGGTTAGAAACAAATTTTTAAAGATAAGCTTTTATTTTATTTTTTGGTTTTAGCTTCATGCGAAATAAACATTATTTTGTTGGGGAAGGCTGACTGCAGTATTGGTATATTTTAAAATTGTAGTAGTGAGTAGAATTAAAGCTTATAAAAGGTATTGAGTCTCTTCAGGATCTTTTAAACTAAAATCAAAATAAAATAGAACACGTGTGTTGCACGGCAGATCAGCATATATTGAAAGAAGCAATAATGTACATATATTATTGAATGACTATTATACGCCAAATAATATAAAAAGCCAACACTCGATACACAAGGTCTACTTTCAGTCATTATGTCACAGATATTAAACTAGCGTTGCTTGTCACTAGATGCGGGTAGTATTACATCGATGTAACCTTATAACTACAGTGGATCGACCAAAAGGGTGAGATGGAGTGAGATGAACTATACTAAACAAAAGGAAGCATAATTGAGAGAACAGATGGTCTATTACTTGTATGGGACGTACTGTATTGTCTCTTGGGTAATGCTAATAGTTTGCAAGGACTATCACTGACCCAGAAACAGGATTCAATTCATGACATAGAAGTAGTACTCAATTCAATCGTCAAGAAGGGAGGTTGGGACTCGGACTCAGTGATCCGAAAAAGGTGGATGGGAAACTCAACCCCGTGATTAAAAAAAGGAGAAGGACTCCATGATCTGAAAAAGATGAAAAAGATGGGTGGGATTTAACTCAATAATTATTAAAAAGTGGATGGGACTCAACTCGGTAAAAACCTTCACCTAGCTCAGTCACGTGTTGAATTCTCTCAATCATTTTATTATTAATTACGTCGTACATTTGCGCTCGATATTCAGTTTAATGGTTATTCTATTCGTTACCAACACCCTACCGAATGTAGATTTAAATTTTTTTACTGTAAAAGCGGAGCGAGAACATTTCCAAATCTATTTATTTTTCATTTTACCCGTCGACCAAATTCAATTATGACGTTCTTCTTGCGGCATTTGACGGATATTTTTCACAGTGTAGGTATCAGTGAACTTGATATATACGTATTTCAAGTTTGTTCATTCTCGAGAGGAATTTTAAATGAAAGTTGGAAGTTGGAAAAAAAAAAACCACTCGACTGTTCTTGAAAATTTCATTTTTCTTAATGCATTGTAGCCTCACTACGCAAGATTTTTGCTATTGTAAATTTTTTGTATTAATTTATGGTGAAAAAGTTTCAGTCTTCCGTTTATACTCATGCATCTTGACTCGTTTGAGAAAAATAGGATACTGAAAAAGTTTCAAAAAATACGCAAATATTTATCATCAGTTTTCGACGCGAATTCAAATTTAGCTATGTTTTTATTTTATTACCGACTGCGTACGGAGGAGGTTATATGTTTGTTATGTCTATCTCCGGAACTAATGGAATTTCGTTCAGAGCAAATGTCTTACTTTATAAATTTTAATGAAAGTAGGTTCAAAATGTTGCTGACCACCCGGAGAATGTTCTAGACTATTTATAGTTGAAAATTCAAAAATTAGAACTGTGTGATTGAAAAAAATGAGAATTTAAAGATTAAAAAAATTATTATCGAAAATTTGGGCATATCCACGAAAAAGAGCTACTCATTTAGATTAACGCAGCCGTTTTTGTTGTTTTTTTTTTAAATAAAATTTATTAATTGAAACTTACGATTCTGTAACTAACTGTTTACGATTAAAGTGAAATAGTCGGCGTTTTATGGGGTGAAATTGTTTTTTTTTTTTGCTTCTAGTAAAAGTTTGGTTTATTTTACCATCATATTAATCGATTTTTCCAAAATTTGTTTGGAAATTGAACTTAATTAAAGAGTATTTCTTTATTGCTTAAAAAAACGTTATAGTTTTTCTGTTTCAGTTGGAAAAAAGTGAGGAAAATTAAAAGGTTAAAAAAGAAGCCAAAATTATTATCCCCAGAATTCGAGTACTTACCTTTTGTTTTTAACAATTGTATACAAACCTTTGTAGACTTTCATTAACTATGCAAATTATTTTTGTATTTTCTGTGTTTTTTCACTTAACGCCAAACTCCGTCTCACAGCTATAAGTGCTCTAATGAATGATCTAAAAATTTTTGATTTTATAAAAATAATAACGAAATTTTCCTGGTTGATTCGTAGTCTCTATTGAAGCAAAACATCCGCAGATTACTAGAACTGAACTATGGGTGAATAGATACAGAAACAAAGTTTAAAAAAATATAGTTATCGTATGTAGAGTGTAAAGAGGTTATACGTGTCATTTTTTCTCATCGTTGACAGGTCTCATTACTTCGCTTCGTTTGCCACAAAAACGTGTCACTCTTTGATCATTTCGTCATTTCAAACGATGAGTTTTAATTTTTTGGTTTCTTTTGTTTCTTGTTGTGCAACATATTGTGTTAGCGTGGAGTAAAGGAAAAAACATTATCTGATGTATCGTTCAGATGATTTATCGACAGTTGCCTGAATATAAATACTATAATAACTACTAATTACACAGAAAACAAACGTATAAAAAAATTAAGCTAAACACAATTTCTAGCAAAGAGTTTTTTGGACAAATCCTCAAAACTCTAGCAAAATCCTCCCTAGTCTCTTGATAACAATTTTTTCTTTTTTTTTTGCGAATATATCGCAGACTATTAATTATAAGGGAAAAAAGTATCAAATAAAAATTATTCTTTACAAAACTTTGTGCAAAACAAGTTCATTATAAATTTCTTGTGAAGTGAAATGCAATGCCATTATAGAGAATTTAAGTTACGTAATGTTTCAAAAATAGCCTTCGGTGAACATTATACAGTAGAGTAGGTACTTCAGAGATACAAAAAAGAGTGTAATTTTAAAAGTGTAACCGAATTACATTTCACTTGAAGAGAAATTTACATTTAATCCTATTTGTCCAAAATTTTGGATTTCTTTCAATACTTTTCGCTCATAGAATTGATATTTATCTTAATATTTGCAAAAAACTGATTTTTGTAGTACATTTAACCTTCTGGGAGGATTGTGGTAGATCTTTGATTTGTTTATTATGACATCATACGGAAGAAAATTGGGTAGAAAAATTTTTGTCGGCAATTATGTTGAACTCCAGCTATTTATTTCCTAGGGTATAAGTACTTAGTATAAGCAATAATAAATTGTATTTATGCTACGTATATACTATGTTTCTTTGCATGTATGTGTATGTTTGTATGTGGGGCCCATTTGACTATTTGTACAGGTACAACAAATAATGTTTTTCCTATCGAACATTATGATTATCCATCAGTCAGAATTATAAGATGCTGATGTTAACATACAACATCGAGCTCTATTTTAATATACGCATATTTTATGCTGCTATTTTAAAATACCATCGACTGTCGTTAACATCTACACCGAGCACGTGTGCACTGGCGTACAAAGTACCCCATATCAATCGCACATCGACCAGTCAGAATAATTAGATTCTCCAGAATGGGGTAATTTGCACCACAGTGTTTATAAACAAATGCACGAGGCATTTTTTTTCTCCAATCAGATTTTTAGAAAGAAAAACACGTGGCTTGGGCAGCGCTATCCATAGGTGCGACACCAAAACCTCTATTATGTCGTCTCCATCATATATATGTCCTCGAAAATTTTCAACTGATCTTTCTGTAATTTTATTTTCGTTTTTCGACTAATACCGCTACATATGTACGTGATATGTATGTATAGTCAATGTTATATTTTTGAATATAAATATATCATGGAGTGGCATTTATTCTAGTGCACCCATGCCAACATAGTTGCTCTTCTCAGTGAGTGAATCTACTTTTTATGACGCAATGTATATTCATATATTAAGTAGAATCACATATATATGGTATATATATATATATATATAGATAGCTAGATAGATAGATGTACATCGTGTGATGAAAAGTACATTCATTGACTGAAAAACACAGCTATATTGACAAGGGTAAACATAATGGTAAATTAAGGGTAATGCCACTTCATGATTTATTTATATTCAAAGTGGTATATATTTAAACAAATTTCGAACAACTAGACCAACAGTGTTGCTGAAATTCACAAATTGGATGTTTTTATGCATCAAAAATCGATCTAGATTGGTCCTAAGTAGGGCTTGTAACCAAAACATTTTTGGGGTTATTGGTTATTGGGAACAAATAACAATATATATTGGGTTCTGATTACTGGTTATTGGTTAAAAATGTAATTATTTGGTTACCAGTTATTGTTTTGGTTAAAAGAAAAACAACTTTTTTGGTTATTGACTGTAGTTACTGGTTATTGGTTAAGACAAAATTTGGGTTAAAATAGACAAAAACAATTTTCTCCAAGTCAAATTATCTATAATTAATAATTTTCTAGGAAATGATTAATAATTTTTGAAAAAAAAAAAACAATCAATAATATTGATACTTCATGAAAACCAATAAAAATCGATTCTTTCTGGTTATTGTTCTGGTTAATGGTTTCAGCATTTTATGGGAGTTAGGAAAATTTTTTTGTTTTGTTTATCGGTTCCCAAATCAATTTTGTCAATTTGTTTCGGTTTTTAGTGGTTATTGTTCTGGTTATGGTTACAAGCCCTAGTCCTAAGTTCCAAGAAAATTTTTTGAACAGAAATATTGTTGGGATTTTAGAACAAATCATCGCACCTATTATTAATAAATATATGATTCTTCCCAAGGAGGTAAAAACCATCAATTTTAATTTATAAATTTTCATTTATTTTTATTCCATGGGTTTTATCCCATTGGTTGTTATTATTTTCACAAGTTCATTATAGCATTAAATGGCATTCTAAAATAAAATAAATATGTTTTTCATAATTAACTATGTTTACAAAATTCATTTCCATCATACAAGCTGTGGGAAACTGCGTGAAAAGTTTTGTTTGAAATTTCGCGCTAGATCAAATTATTCTCCACGAGGAAAATAAGTTCCAGAAAATTATATACGTATGTAGAAGCATGTGGCAAAAATTTTCTAACGAGAATGGAGGAGAAATCACAAAAGCACTATTAGTCACAAAAGAATTTAAAAAATTGTATGAACGTGAAAAAGAAGAAAAATTTTCTCTTCTTTGCTCTATGAATATTATTCATTTTACACTACCTCTCATAACGATGTTCGATTTTGATTTAATGTTGACATCAGAATGACCTTCCTATTTGGCAAGATCTTGGAAGATATTTATGTACATGTACCTGAGGGAACTGAGCTGGATAAAAAAATTTTATCTTTAAAAATTACTTCATGTTCTCTGGGTGCAGGTGTTAAGCATTTTTATCTGTTATTAAAAGGTCGACTCAGATTTATTTCAGTTATAAAACCTTTTATAACGATAAATTCCATTTTAATCAAGTACACATACAATAAGCTAAATTGATTATTAAAATAATATGTTGAAAATGAATTTTTTTAAATATGATTTTATTAGTGTAAAGCGTGTGAAGTGAATTAGTGAAACCTAGCGAACTGTAGCCTAATTGCCCTCAAGGATGGTTTATACTCGTTGATTTATTCTCTATGATCTAATACCTAAAAAGTTTGCTAAAGGGAAACACTGAGCTATGGTTTATACTGCTTCTCTTGATTTATTCTCTAAAAGTTAAAATTTCCCAACTTTACAGAATACAGATTGGAGAATAGAGATGCGAGTTTAAACCCTGCTTCACACAGAAACACGTAACACAGCCAGCAGTTGCGATCTTACTGTTTTGGTAATTCTCTGGCGGAAAACTCAGTAACTAATGACGGGTCTCTCCATATACGAATCAAAAACGAAGTCTAAATTCTGTTCCCAAATGGATTTAAATAGAAGCATACAAAAAACTGCTCGACTTTGAGCAACAGCTGTTGCTTGGTAGCGTTTAATGGTGTTCTAAAATTAAGATGTTTTTTTTGATTAAGTTGTGTTTAAGAAATTCATTTCCATCAAATACGAGCATCTCAATCTCGACACCATAGTTATCGATAAAAAGGAATATCGTTTTTAAATGTGAATTAAGTCAGCCCCTTTGAGGTTTTCGGATGGCTGTATGTGTGCCTTCTCGGAATTATATATTTTATTGTTTGCACTTATTGGAGAAATTGTCATCAATTCTCCTCGCGTATTAAATTCTAAAATGGTGAGTTTCCTTGAAAATTTTCTTTAGAAATTATAGGTATTAGTATTATTTTCACATTTTCGCCCACCCGATCCTCTATCGCAGTTTGAAGACCTGCTACATCGAATGGTAACGTTAAATTGATGAATCCTTAATTCAATAGAAAAAAAATAAAAGAAATGAATCGAAATATTTTGTTTTAGTATAAAAGGAAAAGAAAAAATACGCGACGCCCTTTTAAAAGTTCTGCTCTTGAAATCACGAACGATAAATATTTTCCAAACGTTGCTCTCTTCAACACTATTCTTCGTTTAATTAACATTTTTTTTTCTTTTACTAGGAAATATTACTGTGCAATCATTAGCACCTGTTGCAAGATTATTGAGCGCTTCATTCTCAACGCTTTACGTCATTTTCCACCTTTCGATAATGAAATTTTCCACGATGAGAACTTTTTTTTATGAAAGAATGTCTTTTGATAAAATACTTCTAATTACTTTTCGTCAGTCTGAAGTGTCTAAAGTAGTGATGAAAACAAAAAAAAAACCAAAAAAAAAAAACCGAGATATTTTCGTTTGGGAACTAAAGCTCTTTATTTACCTAATCCTGCCGTTTAATTTCATAAATGATTGTGATTAGGTATTTTTTAAATAAGTTTTTGAAAATCTTTTGGCTCGGGAAAGTTTCGAAGTTTTGCAGTATTTAGGAAACCCAAAGTAATTAAATGTGATACTTACCCTCCTCAAAAACGGCATGCATGTATTCAACAAACAGAGGTTAATGTACAATTCGAGGTTATTTACTCAACACATGATTCGGCTTGTGAGGTGGAATTCCGCACTTGAGGTTCGTACTCAATGGATTGCAGAGTGGTACCTCTCAATTTAACTTAATGATAGTATGGCCCGTATTTACGAACGTCACTTTAACCTCCCTTCATTTAAATTTCACATTAAAAAAGATTTTGCTCAGTTTGTGGGAACATTGTATCTCTTATGGGAGTTCCAATGTAAAAATAAAATGTTACCACAATCTTAAATACAAAATTACGCCAAAAGTCATTTTTAAGTGAAGTTTAAGTGTAGGAGGTTAAAGTGACGTTTGTGAATATGGGCCTATGTGTACTCTGTAACACACTTTTTATCCCGTCCGTACTGCAAAAAATGCATAGAGAGCAACGACCATAACGTCGAGTGCTCATTGTCAAATCATGTAACGTGGTAGATGTTTTATCGAATAAATTATTTTAATTTTTTTCCGTGTTTTTCTCAATCATACATTTCACATGATACAGTAAGCTCAGCTCATAATCTCATTAAACGCTAGTTTTCACGGTGAAAGCATTGAAAAACATCTCACTCCCTAGTTTTTATTAAGTACGTATTACGGAAACCAGTGAACTAATAATTAACGAATGTTTGTACTCGAAAGCTATCAGAAAGAAAACTATTATTGTGAGAATGTATATTTAAATAACTATATCATCATTTTTCTGTTTTTATCGTCAAATCAGTACGTTAGGATGAAAAAGTACATTCATTTATTTCCTTCTTTGGCAACACTGATCTCTCGCATTCAATCGTAAGAACAGAGAATTCACTTTTTCTCTCCGAATACACTTTTGCACAGTTACCCGTCTGAATTCCTTGCGGCTGTCTGTTCAAGACAACGCCAAAATAGATGTTTGCATCGTTACTCGCCTTGAAACTGTGCGGTTTTCAAAAAATGACGTCACGAATGAATACTCTATAATACTGTCTCCCACATGCCACCGTGGCGCCCGATTTCATTCTCAAACTGGTTGTGACCACCGGTTTCATACACAGAAAATATCGTGTTCCACGTATGGCACATTAGCATTAAAAATTCACGAATTCATTATTGTAATTGGCCTACCTGCTGTGTTAAGTCATCGCTGAATACACCGGCTCATTGATTGCATGTTTCTCGGTCATCCTCTTGACGCTTTGCTTTGACGCTTTCTGCCCGTAGACTATAACAGTGAGCGCTTTTCCTCGCCGTATGTTAATTTCAAGGTTGCTGCGAAAAACGCTTAGCATCTGCATGCGTTGGTAATCGGTGATTAACCGTGCGTCGCATTGTGACGATGTGTTCCGCAGTTGCGACTTCCTCATTAATGCTACCGAATCGGAAATGGAGAACGGCGTCGTCGGATTCGTCAAATCAAAAAACCGTTCCGGCAGTATTTCCAGTCCGCGGCACACATTGCCCCCCAACACCACGTGCACCTATCGATTCCAGGGTCGCGCCGACGACCACGTGTGGCTGTCCATCGCCAGCTACTGGCACGAGGCGCTGCACTCGGGCGCCCAAAGCGACTCGTGTCCGACGCGCCTGCGCATCTGGGACGGCGGTGGTCAAATGTTGGGCGACCACTGCAGCCGACCCAGAATCTGCGACCACTCGGCGCTGCGCAACCACAGCCGCTGGACGCGTCCCTGCTCCGTCGATGAGAGCTACGTGTCGCGGACGAACGGCGTCGTCATGCAGTACTACTCGAAGCCGGGCACCGCCGTCCATCCGTCCCGGTTCCTCATTCACTACGAGTTTGTGGACACGGCGCTGGGCGGCCGTCCGTGGACAGGCGCCGTCGATGGCCACGACCGCGCCCAATTCCGCTCGTGCAGCCGCCTCTTCAGGGGAGTGCAGAGTGGCACTATCCGCTCGCCCAAAAACGTGTTCATGTTCGCGCGCGGCGGCGCCACGCATTTGGCGTGCCTTTACCGCATCGAGGCAAACGCCGACGAGCGGATCAGTCTGACGCTGTATAACGTTTCGTTTGGCTCGAAGGCGGCGGTGTTTGGAGCAGGCGCCGCTGACTGCCAGAATGTCATCGATCCGTACGTGGCGGATCAGTACACGTGCGTGCACCGCAACGACAATGAAACCAGACAGTCGGAACTGGAGATAGTGGAGTTGCCATGGCGCGACGTCAGGCTGCCGAGGTCGTGTTTCTGTGATAATTCGACGCTGGCTCGGATGCCGGCCGGCGTCTACGTGGTGGAGTCGGTGGCGCGCCTGCTCGAGATCCGCTTCAAAGTGTTCTTCGCCAACGCCGGCGACGACTTTTTTGACGTCTATTTTAATGCGCGCTTCAAAATGGTGCGCAAGACGGAGTGCCCGCGCCGCCAACGTATACGCGGCTCTGGCGGCGAAATACAGATGACCTTTCCGGCGCACAAACGGACAGACAGCTACTGCGACGGCCTGCCGTGGATGGTGGAGGCACGCGAAAATCACAGTTTGTTCATATTGACGTGGGGTCGTGCTTTGCCACTCAAACCTTCCGCCGAGGAGCAGATACGATGTCACACGAGGAACCGGATACTCTTGTATTCGGGTTCGCCATTAAGGTAAGATTACTGCCGAGTGAGGAAAAAAAAATTAACGTCTAATTTTTTATACCTATTTTTGTGCAAATTTGTTAATCAGGGGTTACACCAGTTCCGCGCTGTCGCTAAAAACACCGACTTTTTTCGATACCTGTTCCGCCCCACTCGACCATATTTTCGTGTATCAATTCCGCGCGAGAAATACCAATAAGCAATGGTTGACCAGGTCTGACAGAAATTTGGCAACTGTTGGTCTGAAACGTTGGTAGTGGTTACTAGTAGAGAACCGTATGTGTTAGGTGTGGTGAGCGGATAGCGTAAAAAAATGTGGTATGCCGGATGGGGTGACCTCGTGTCACCACAACCAAATCCAAAAGACAAACACAAAATTACTCTCAATACTAAAATTCCTGAGAAGTTGGTTTTTAGTAATAAAACATCGTTAGATCGATATTTTTTAGTTTTTCATAATATTTTTACCTATAATTATCACTGAAATATCGATAAATTGATATTTTTGTCAGAAACTGATAATTATTGATTCAGATATCAAAAACAATCGATAGTTTTTTGCAATGTTTTCAAGTATCTGCAATTAAGTTTTTTTTTTTTTTTTTTTTTTTTTTGTTAATTAAGGATGAAAATTAGTAAACTGGGGCGTCAACTTGTCTAATTGTCTGTATAACTTTATATATACCCACTAAAAATTTTGAACAAAAACCAAGCTCCTTGCATGGAACTGGTGCACAAATTTGCTGATAATGCGAACTGGCCTGTAATCTGACTAAGAGGATGTCTTTTTGGGTCTTTCAGATTAGATCTGAAAACAGACGATGGAAGAAAAGTACTCGAGAGAATTAAAAAGACAAGACTTCTCCCTGTTAATCAGTTTTTTTTTTTTTTTTTTTTTTTTTTCCAATATAATGAATAATTTGGCTAATCCATTCTGAGAGATACAACGTGAAAATAAAACAAAGAAATATTGATAAAAAAATTTTCAGTATCTTAAGGATTGATTTTGGTTAATGAGGTGTCAGGCTAGGTTGTGTAATTACACACCAGGAAGAAGCTTGTCAAATTGCTGTTTCAAACATCACTACTCACAACATCACTCTAAAAACACCTATTACAACCTATGATAATGCAAATAAAAATATCCTATTTGTACATTTATCAAATTCTTCAGTTAGTTAGTTAGTTTTTTTTTTTTTTGGGGGGGGGAAATGTGAGGAGCGCTTATTCATCCTTACGCAATACATCCACTTTGAGCATAAGCTGTATGGAGAATCAGAACGTGTTACATATGAAGAGTTGTTTTCCAAACGGGCTTTCAGTCCATTTTTATTCTGTTTTCTATGGATTATAATATGTTGCTATCAAGTAAGACCCGTTTGTACCAAATTTTTAATTTGTGGATAATCCAGGGTTCAGCTCAGAACATGTGTGATGAAATCATAGAGCATAAAATACATTATTAAGGAGGATGCATCTTTACTCTATTTCAAATTAGAAAGACTTGACGTCATATGAGTTGATGGATCAGGAAGAAAGGAAAATCTAGAGATTCACAATATTTTACAAAGGTTGCATTCAGAACGGTTTTGTTTACACCAATATTTTAAACTTTACG
Organism: Ericerus pela; assembly: GCA_011428145.1. NCBI lineage: Eukaryota > Metazoa > Arthropoda > Insecta > Hemiptera > Coccidae > Ericerus > Ericerus pela. The sequence goes on from WOFM01000552.1 coordinate 489,390, forward strand.
TAGCTGTTAAATTTGATTGCCTCTATGATGTCACGTTTTTCTTATTTGTAATAGGGTACAGTATAATTCTACAGAAAGGAAAGTGTGACCATTTTTCTCTAGAAGTGGTCTGATAAGTCATAGTATAGGATTGGGGGCCAATCACAGACCTTTGAGTAAGTACAATAGAGAAATCGAGGAAAAATAGAAGGCATGGTCTAAATGCTTATATTTTAGGAGTAGGGGGTAGTAGTTGGGTGGTCTCATTTTTGAAGTTGTGTGTACTTTCTATTATATTCGATGCTCTGTGGATAAAACAAAGTGAAACCAAGTTTGTTCGCTGTTTAAATACTTGGTACAATAAGGCCTAATTTGTACAAATATTACCTAATGCAAATGCTCTGTCTAACTTAATTTCAAAGTTATAGACCTGCGAAGTTCTCAATTGAAAAAAAGTCTTATTTTTTGCTTCACGTATTTGAGATTAGAAGAGAGAAGATGTGTATTGGAGGCAGTAGTTGGGACATACTGTTGCACTCCTCCCACTCCGAAAATTTGTCTGTGACTAGTTATTCTATACATGAGATACAATCAGAAAATGCTTTCAGTTTTCCAATTGGGCCATAGTCCACTTCGTAGACGCTTAAGATAAGAAACCTTTGATCCTGAACCTCGTGTACTCAATACTTGGGTTTATGTTGTAAGTTAAGTAATACTTATTGGAAATCATATAAACGTATTGTCAGTGTCTGTAGCTTGCCAAAAAATGAGGAAATGAGAAGTGGCTATGAATATAAGTATTTATTTTATTTGAAAACAAAATTTGACAAAATTCAACATTGCCCGAAGAAATGGTGTTTCAAAAAATGAATATTTTTTATTGAAAGATATTGTTCTATTCAATTATTTGTTCTTTTTTTCTCTTCGTTCTCCCCAGCTTTTTCAGTTAATTAGAAAAATGTGTATAAATTAAGTTCGTACTCTTGAATTAAGCCAATTTCTATATTACTCCGTTGTAATTCTTAATACCTATGTTTAGAACTACCTGCGTACCAAATATCAGTTCTATCGAATTAGTGCGCATTACTTCTTCGGTCTTCTTGTGGTTGAACCCCTTGGTCGATTGTCACCAAACCAAATTGTACACAAAATTATTTTAAAAAATACTTATACATACCAACTTTCAGCCCTGTTGGATTAACATTTCAACCTCTGTTGTTCTTAAAAATTGAGTAGTTACTGGTGGTCCTATACGTATCATTTTGAACCTAAATAAATCATACTAATAGCCAAGTGTGAAAATTTTGAGGCATCGATTAAATTTTTTAAATATGGTTTATCTCCCTGAAAAACAAGGTTCAAAATTTTTGAGTCAGAGATGCTGTAGATCCGGTCAGAAAGTAAACTGAATTCAATTTGCTTTCTGACTGGAAAAATTCTCCTTTATGCTATTTTTTGGCGCAATAGGTTCCACAACAACACGCCCTTGTGCTGTCTTTCCTACGGTCGAATGAAATATTGGATGAGATTTTAGCTGAGAAGAAGGTAATTTGGTGGCCTAGTTGAAATCAAAGGTGAATTTGAAAATAAGAATGATGTCCAGCTCTTGATAATTTTTGATGGGGAGTATGAAAAAAACTGCTATCTGTTCACTCGCTGTATCAGTTTGATCATCAATAAAAATGCCTATCTATTTGAAGAGGAATCCATTGAATGCAAGTTGAAATATTGGGATGGTGGGATTTATTTGTATGATATGTCGAGATTAGGAGAAAGCAACACTACATTGTGACGAGAGAACAAAGGGGCAGAATGAAAGTAAACAAAAACAGATAGTACGTGTATAGGGTTCCTTATGTGAAATGGAAGATTGTGGTAGGACTGTAACGATAATATTGTGGTGGATATATCATTCAAATAAAATATTCAACACAAAATATAAGGTTGTGTATCATAAGAATATAGTACATGAAAATATACAAGTTATAAATGTATGCTTACTGATTAAAGTACAAAATGAGATTGAAGTAAAACCACGATAACATTGTCTTTTATTAGGTCAGAGTTATGGCTGATTTGTGTTGAAGGGAAAGGAAGGAAATCATATTCAAGGAATAAGGATGTGATGAATTTGCAATTATACATAATTTGTGAGAACAGTTTGGAGAGACTTATTGTCAGAAAATGTGTATTGAAAGAATTGCTGATACAGGATAAATAAGTATATGTAGGAGTATTTTGTAGACAGAAATATGTATTCTAGGAATTAAGTAATGGTGAGAACATTGTCGGGAAGTGTTGAAATAAATGTTGAGTGTTTGAGAATGTATTTTTTAGGAATATGCGAATATTTGATTGTACTTCTAATTTTATGAAATATTTTCTTTAAGCATAAGTACGTCATGATACGTACATATTGTGACAAGGACAAAACTGTAGGTCTGGTTCATGTATTACGGACCAAGTTGAAAAAAAAAAAAATGGAAGTTTACGATCAAATGAAGAGAACTTGGAACCATCTGAATAATCTTGACCTGAAATTAAAAAATATTGGTTTCTATATTGATTTTTTTCAGATTGTTCCATGTGATTTGTCCCAGCACGCCCAACGATAGCCAAGAAGAAATTCATATTTTCTCGGAAGAATGGCATTCTAGAGGGCGCGGTGACAAAGCCATTCCAAATAAGCCCCCAAGTTTCCTGCTGCGTTTCATCGGTAAGGATCCAGGCTCTGCGCTGCTCAACTGGATGGAGATTTCACGGTCACGTACCCCTCTGCATTTGCGTTTGGAACCGGCCGTCAATCATACGCCGTCGCCATCATCGGCGATCTCAACCGCATTCAACGGTTCCGCATTGCCGCCATTTTTCGACTGCCCTTTTCACTGCCCCGAATTGAACGCCTGCATTGACTCCAGCTTGTGGTGCGACGGCCATCGAAACTGTCCTTCTGGGTACGACGAGCTGGAAAGCCACTGCAACCTAAAATACAAAGTGATGCGTAATTATTTCATACTCTCCACCATTTTAGCGGTGATACTAATACTGACGATTTTCGTCTTATTCGCCACGATTCGCCGTTTTCAGTACAGTGGTGCCCATTATGTCGATGAAATGGGTCCGCGTCGTATAACCACCGAAGAAACGCTCTACGACCAGTCCAGTTCCACCATATCCTCCTGACAAAAGTTGCATCCGTTAGAGTCGATCGAAGTCGATCGTGAAACGACTGTATGATATTGGGGTTGCCTACTCTCTTTCTCGACTCTTTTTGTCTTTATCTGCTCAATTATTCTTAAATTTCTTTCTTACTCGTTCGTTTTTTGTTTTTTTTTTTTTCTATCTTCGATGATAATATTGGCGGTGGTACTTAATATTCGTTCGAAAACCTTTCGAGGTAACTACGTGTTCGTTTTGAAGGGCTCTTTGCTTTTGTTATGCACTTACACCGTAATGTCTTTTCCCTCGTTGGCCTATGTTGAAAATTATATATTTGTTCGCAACTGGTTCAAGTGAAATTTTTTGTTTTCATTTAGTTGAAAGGCTGAAGGCCCAGAGGAATCAAGTGCCACAAAAGCCGAGAAAGGTTGAAATTAAAAAAGGTCTCGTTGGCTTTCTTCAAGCGTACGCCATCAGTCTATTGTTTGAAGGGTAATAAACTACGCACTCACCAAGTGATAGGGCATGCAAGTTGTTTGAAGTACTGTTGTCGACTGTACTTATTACCTACGAATAAAAAATTATTTCTTATCTTCGATTGATAATGGAGAATAATTTTCATACTTTACCGTAGCCTGTGCGCGAAGACGTGTATTACGCAACGAGCAAGTTTTTGTGAAGTGGAAAAGTGTATTTTTGAGCCAAATTTTTCGCAGCACTCTCTCTAAAAGATGCAAAATTTTTTCTAGATTCAAATAGGTAGTGGGGTTAAATGGAGTTTCTCATTGCTCTCGAACGGCAATAATAATTTGAAATTCCAAGTCATTACTCCCACTCAATATCCATACTGTGGAAACGAGCTGATAATCAGTTACTTCTCGAGAAAGTGGTGCGAAAATAGTATATTACGATCAATCTGCTGGGTTTGATTCTGTATAAACGACAAATGGCATCTAGAAAAACCTTTTTATGAGAGAACATGGCAGAAAAAATAGAACTGTCCCATTCAACGAATGAAATCCATAAAAGAAAAAGGAATTTCAATCTCTGGTCATTCAACTGTTTTACGATTAACAATCAAGAAGTGTGACAAATTTTATATTCCTTGAAATTTTGAAAAGTTGAAACCTTCAAACTTTTTTATATGAAATTGTGGTGCCATCTTTGAATTTCAGTTTCTATTTTGATGTTTTTTTATCGAATGTCTGTAAATTATTCCCCGTCCCCATTGAAAATCATTTTTACAATTTTTTCTTTTTTTGTCCATTCTTCCCCAATATTATGTCGTTTTTTTTTAAGCTTAATTTTATGTAGGTTTTAATGTCAACTTACATCAACCAGCAAATCACTTTTTTATTTTATATTTCTTTTTCATTCTCAGAATTTTCATTTTTCCAATCCTCCTCTGTAATATTGTTGTATAGGTAAATAGTTAATTTCATGGAAAAATATTTGCGCTGAACTTCGTTTATTTATCAAAAATTCATTCACTTCTTTATATCATTGTAAGTTTTGTCAGTTCGGGGAATCAAACCTAGGACCTACATATTTGCCAGCTAAAAGTGGTGAACTTAACCACAAGGCCATCTTACCGCCAACCATAATTAGCAAATGTATTTTGTATTAAGCAAGGTGTGGCAGTTCCCACACACTCCCCCCTTAGAGAGACTCAACACAAGTTGAACGACATTAGTTGCTTTGGGAAATTGGGTGTAGCCAGAAACGCCTCTTATACCTATACACATAGGCTTATACTACCTATATGGGTTCTATTTCCACTATATAGGGTGTCATCTATTGGCGAATCAAGTTTGGAAGGAGAGTTGTAAGTTCCACCATGCACCACTAGGGTGTGTGCATGTCCAGCACACATTGGGGGTCACAAGATGTTGGTTTTGCCAGTTTGGAGACCTATATATTCACCAGCTAAAAGCGATGAACTTGACCACATGGCCATCTCACTGCCAACTATAACTGGCAAATGTATTTTGTATCAAGCAAGGTATGGCATTTCCCACAATCGTTTTAGTAGCTTCAATTAATAAGTTAATTCTTGAAATAGCTAATGCAGCCTTCTCATCTCATAGACTTTTTACGAGTAATGTTTGTCATTGTTTTCATAAATATCTCTCTTTTATTTGCTTCCAGTAATTTCATTTTGAGGCCAAACCATTTACTCTCTTCGTTGGTATTAACGTTGCGATTCTCAGAAAGTTATCATTAATATGAACGCATTACCTTTTGTCGTCTCGTAGGTACTTACTTGAGAAAACTTTTTTTCAGTCTTGAAGTTGACAGCTGAGTAGTGGGGTTTATCATGACTATCAGCTGAAGTAATATGTTTCAGTTAGGAGTAGTCAAGTTGTGTGTTGCACCGTGTTTGTAACTCAAAATTATTAATCTCTTGGTGGAAGACTACCTATACATTTTACATGCGTCAGGTGTCGATTAATGGCCCTCATCAGTATACATGGAGATAGCAAAAATGACAAAAATTTGTAAGAAGTTAGGACAAAGTGTGTGCGATGGTAGAGCATCGAGAATATCGTTGAAATGATATACGAAGACAAAATATTTTGTAGAATTTCGTTATACTTATCAATTTTTCTCCTTAAAAGCTATCTTCCAGAAGTACTTTTAAAAGTACAACCTTTCGAATGATTACTGGCGACATAAATAGAATTAATTTGGCGTTAGTTAAATTGTTAAGCCTTCTCTTGTTCACCTCTCGTTCCACTGTATTCTTTATTGAATGGAAATCTAGTGAAAACTTTTCTCACCCAAATTCGAACTGAGAGTTTCCATAAAAATACGTAGGTACTGCCTACTCGTCTCATATTGGTCGTATACGTGCTCGTAGTTTAGTCTGCGACGATTTATTGTTTAATTTATGTGTATCGTTGTAATATTAGTATTTTGGAAGGGTTCATCCATGGGGACTTTGTACTATATGGAGGAAGACGAGCATTTGTTCTCCATCTTTTCTGATTTTTTTAAATTTTATTTATTTATTTATTTTTTTTTTCGTGAGTTTAAGGTAATTCTGACTTCCACGCCCGGTTGATTAATTTGAGATATTAGTTAAACCGTTTTCCTAGGCCTATGTTTAGAGGTAAAAAGAACCCATGCATAAATTTTTACATCCTTTTTCATTACCTACGTCACAAGGTGTGTGAATACCCTGTACAGATTAGAATTGCGTGTTATTCAGCTTGTAGGTATTTTATGGACCATATATCGCTGTTTGTAATTCAAAATGATTGGTGCAGTATGGCATTCATTCATGCTCCGATTGCTCGCCTGTGTTTGTTTCATTCTGCATAATTATACAGAATAAGAATTATTTAAAAAGATTAGCAATATTCTTGAACTTTCGTTGCGGACTAGCGTTGATATGTGCTGAAAATAACATCGATTTAACATAAATGTTTATAATAAGTATAACAGAAGAGCGAAATATTCGCTCGCCATGAGCGAATGCGTAAAACTCTAATTGGCTTATGAACCGGTATGGGTATATAAATTTTAGTTGAGCTATCCAGTATATTAATAGTGTAGGTAAGTAGGTATTAAAGTGATAGCGGAAATTCTTATTTTTTCCGCAGAATTGAAAAGAGCGAAAGATGGGGCAAGCAAAATAAAACAAGTTGAAAGGTTTGAGTTCGTAATCTGATTAGATTAGAATTGTAGCACTATTTTTTTAAAGATTTTTTCTCTTCATTTTAATGTTAAATCAGGTTCTGATTAAAAAAATAGTCTAGTAAAAATGTTTCGAATTATCTACCAGTGGTCGTTTGTTGGGTTATTTTTTTTAAATACGTAGACATTTAGTATGGGCCTTATTTTTTACATTGAGTTACTCGAAATTATGCAACAATGTATATAATGTACTTATTTGTGGACTTGACTTAAAATGCTTGCAATTCTGAGCATTTGATTTTCAAGAGTTTTCCTTGATCGTTTGCGAAACTGCCGTCAGCATTTTGTGGTTGAAATCCACGTTAATCGAATGGGAAAAAAATAATTTTTTTTCTTCAAAACATAGATACCTACTATATATGTTGTTTGTTCGTACTCTTCGCTCAAAACATTCATCCTAAGCCATGAAAAGTACTCAACATTGAGGGTTTTGTTGTCCGGTTAATCGGTTTGTGAATTTGTCGTAAATATATTAATCTGTGATGTTAAAAAAAAAGAAAAAAAAAAGAGGAAAATTGAGGTTTTTTTGCAGTGGCATTTGTTTTTTCTGCTACCTATCTTGAAATTTTTCGTTCCCTACGCTGGTGTTGTATTTTAAGAAAAATTTTCCCATTTTATTTTATATTTTCTTTTTCACGTTTATTCTTTTTCTAGAACCATTCGTAATTTTTTAATATCGACTACTCTTTTAGTTACCTATACCTCTGTAATGTACATAATTATATTACGCGAACTAATTTTTAATGGTCGACATAGAATCGTAAATACTTATTGTCTTTTTTAAATGTATATTATGATGATGATATCGTCCATTTAGTCATTGTGTATCTTGTTGAAATTAATTTAAAAAAAAATTATTTTACATTTTTACTGAAAAATAAATAGTACTTACCTAGTGAATGTCGATTTATGAGTGATGGTCTTCATATTGGAGCAAGTCTGAAAAGGTTTTTTGCTTATGGGTTAATTAGTTTTTTAAAAAACTGGAAAACAAAAAATTCCTCGAAAAGTCGTTTTTCTGGGATTCTGAGAAAATGACAAAACTGATCGGGCTGAAATTTTCACGATAGACTTTCCTTATATTGATGCAAGTTTCTCAGAAGTTGGTGCTTATTAATTCAGTAGTTTACAAGAAAACTGAAGAAGAAAAATTTCTGGAAAAAATTTTGTGTTATGGTTTTGAGAAAACTACTGAACAGATAAGGGTGAAATTTTTATGAAAGATAGCAATTGTATGGGAGCAGGTCTGAAAGAAGTTTGGTGCTCATTGGTTTATTAGTTTCGAGAAAACTGGAAACAAAAAAATCTGTAAAAGCAGTTTTTAGTGATAAAACATCGATAGATCGATATTTTTGTTAAGGATATGGATAATTGTGGATAGTTTTTTCTGAAACTAGGGTTGAAACCACCAATCCTTCTCCCCTCTCACTCCTGCGAACACTCGACTATCTTTACTATATACTTTTATATCTTTACTCCTGCCGCTCACTTGTTTACCTTCATACATCTTCGTTTATCTCACTCAATATTTACTCTACTCATAATTTACATGACTGATGTAAATACACCCGCTTCTGAGACGACACTTTGAGTACATCTTTATTTCTTGTTACAAATTCACCGCTTCCTCGATTAACAACCTCTATAACTAGCAATGAAATATCGATATAAATATCGATGACTGTAGATATAAATATCGAGCAAACTGGGTTTTCTAGCAAAGCATTGTTGCACTAGAGTTTTTTCTATGTTTATCTTAACGAATCTAGGGGTAGGTATAGGCTACAGAGGTAAAACGTGCCATGAAAGAAATTTTAATTTTGAAATTTATTGGGCCTATTATCATGCGTTATACTTACTCTGCGTCGTGTAATCTCATATTTAAGGTGAGATAATTTGTACTCTAAAACAGTATTTGTAGTCTCAAAAATATATCACATGAGAAAGAATAAATAGGGAATAAACGCACTAAGTAACCTTTTTGTAGTTTTTGCTAAGAGGTCGGTTGGTTTGAAATTACTAATAAAGCATATTCATTGCGGTAATTGTTTTGTGAAAAATGCATACAATCTTGATCAAGGCCCAGTTTATCGGCTGTGCAACGTCAAAAACTTTCTGAAAATGGTGAATGATGATAACGATAAACTAGAAATATTCGCCATCTTAAAAGTCTTCTTCTTTTTGGTTTAATGGAATGGTGAATGGGAACGTTGTGTTTCCCGCGACGTTTTCCTTTTAAATTCCGAGTTTATGATTACGTAACTACCTGTTGTTTTCTTTTTTATCCTTATTATTAGTAGATCCAAGAGGGTTAAGGGGACAACAGCGTGTCCCTACCTTGTCTAAAACAATTCAGTGGTCCACGCGTTTTATGTTATTGTCGTAGATTTTTATTTCAGGGAGGGATATGGTGTATAGATGGTTAGAGATATTAGGATTTGGCCTTCTCCTTGAGAAAATCCTGAATCCGCCTCTGCTCAATTGCCTTCTATCACAACGAATGTTTCAAATTTTCATTATTTTATTATTTAAGTTCTTGAGTTTTTATTATTTTTCGTTTAGATATTAAAAATCGAAAGATACTGAGTTTTTGCAGCACACACAATGTATTAGCTACCATCAAAAAAAATTATAGAATTGAAAGTATTAACAAAATATTCATCGAAATTTTCTACAACTCGAACATTAGGTACTCGTTATAGTTTCCTTAATTCGAACAACAAACCACTTACAAGCGTCTGAATGTTTTTATACTTTTCGATTTAATTAGAAATGAACGTAATGTTATCCAATCTATATATAATATACATAAGTTATGAATGAATATAACTTATAAAATGTGGATGGCACGCTAGTTGGGATGGTAGGTAGATTTCGTCTAGAATACACAGAATTTCAAATTATGTAAGGTGGACCAAATCCGCACCCCATTTTCCAAATGACGGCTATTTGAATTTCAAATTTGTAGACACAGAGGTCAGGGATTAATTTTTTACAGATATAGACAAAATGCTTATGTGCATAACTTGAATCTATATATTCTCGATCAAATTCAAAGATGGGCCAACTTGGTCTATCTTTCATAAATCGAAATTCTGTCTGTTCTAAACGAAATCTACCTCTCCGACTGGCGTGCAGTCGACATGTTTTTAGATTTACCGTGTGAGTATCTACAGAGCTCTCTTGTGGTTGTTTTTTCACGCTTATTTCCACCCTTTTAACGCAAAATGCCATCTGCCTTTCGATTTTCGTACTACGAAGTTACGAACTTGATTTAAGTTTCTTTTCGGACAGAAAAATATTTTCTTTAAAATCATTATGCAATTCAGTTGGAATTTTGTTCCTGGACTTTCAATATATGGTCAATAATACTTTTATTGTCGAAGGTGAACGATCCGAACAATGTGTACCGTAGGGAGGTAAAATTAAGGAGGAGACAAAAACGAATGCCTTTTTATACGCTTTTATTCGTTAATTAAAAGACACGTCCAAATGCCTATTCCAGTAGACTATTTAATCCAAAAATGAGTAGCAAATGTTGCTATTGCGAGGAATTATATACGGTATTCAGGTTCCCAAGCTTCTCCGACTGTTGGGCTGTGAGCGATCGAGTCCCGAGTGCCTTGTCTGTAAATTTCTGAATTACCACTGTATAAAATATCCGAATACCATTAAGGAATTAGAATTTTATCATTTATCCAAATAAGATGAGGACTTTTGTGTGATCAAATTTACTCCAATTATTTTCCTTCGATAGATTCTCATCAGTTAAATTTGTTCGTGTCTGGATAAAATTTTGTTGCTAATATTGCAATCAATAGTATAAGATGGGATTTATTTCAGGAGTATCTAATCGTTAATATGGAATCAAATATCAAATACATATGTTCCCTTGGCGATTGTAGCATGACCGGCATAACTGCAGTGATGCCTGATGCTTGAGGTATACGTGTGATTTTACCTGTACATTACAAGAATTCTGGTGTTATCTAAAATTCACCTATTTTCAAATACTTCCACGATTGACTTACATTTTTCTCCCTTTTAATAAATTCGTTCTGTTGGAGAGAGAAAAATATAAGCCAATCAGAAAGTTCTACGATCATCTGATTTTACAGCTTGCTGTTAATCAGTTGATTGTAGGAACTTTTAAGTTTTTTCTGTTCCAAACTACCTTGGTGTAAGCTTGCTCGATACCTATCAATTTGTATTATTTTGTACATGGTTTTGTACTTCGTTTTTTATTTTATTTAGTACTATGTTCAGTTGAACGTTTTGTTTTATCTATATTGGGCATTTTTTTATTTCAAATCTAGTATGTAAATCTTTCGTTTATTAATACGGTACAAAATTTTGTATTTTGTACATGTTGTTTTTTTTGCGTTGTAAAACAACATGTTAGGCTAGGTGGTGATGTAGGCAGATTCATGTAATTTAAGTGATTTTGAGAATACCAATGATATTAGAGCAAAAGATTAAGACTATTAGGGAAATCTGTTTTTTATGTACGTAACTCCTAAATAATATCTAGGAGATATTGAAAATTGGTAATTCTGGCTGCTGTCTAGGCAGGATTTTTGCAGTCAGAATCCGTACATTTTATACAAAATTTGGACCTAGGTTATTCCTGAATTCTAAGATTTGTAAGTTCGGGTGAGTTTGTGAAGTTGTGGTTGGTAAAATTTCATGCAGCCAGCAAGGTTTTGTTTGTGGCAGGTTACCACCCTGGTTGGCATACCACATGCTTATGGGCCCAAGCACCACCCGAGTGATTACCATATGTGCTCCACAGTACATGAAAATTTGTTCTATTTAAATTAAATTGGTTGTCACCCGCAGGCTCCGGCTCCATGTTAGTTAAAATCTTTGTAAAAGAAAATCCCAGAGGGAAAGAGAGAGCTGTAGACTGGAAGAAAGAGAGCTGGTTTTTTTTTCTTTTCTCCTTTTTATCTTTTTATTTTTCAGTTTGCCAACAATGAAGAAGTGAGAGTTGTAGTTGGAGAAAATTCAAAAAATTTGCATTCAGGGAAGCTGCAGACTTCCACTAAGACCTAAAACCTTCCATGGGACAATCCACTTGCTAAGAGTAACCAACTCACTTACATAAAATGGCTCTCTTACCTCCCTCACTTTCTTCCTCTGTTTTCTTTTTTCTCCATAATTTCATTTTCAAACCATTTATTTGACTAGACCATGTATACTGTATAGTATACTTGAGTATACTTCGATTTTGTAATTTTTTAAAACTCCTATCTCAGAAAAGAGATGATACAGAAACATGAAATTTTGTAAACTTATTAGTATTTTAAGTAAAATATGTTTAAAGGAGGAAAAAATTTCGAAAAAATTGTTTTAATGGGGCGAGGGGGCCAAATCTACAACTTTTTTCCTCTGGGGCTGTAGAATTTTTCTGTTCTGATGACACACCTACATGGTGAGAACTTTCTTTTAAAACCTCAGTCATCAAAATCGGTCCAGCAGTTCCCGCTTAATTAGTGTCACAGTAAAGAAAAACCTTAAAGAAATTAATATATAATGTAACAATAGAATCAATTATCAAAGATGTGGAAAATTTAATTTATTTAAAAAAAAAAATTAAAAAACTCGCCCTGCGTCACTCCGTTAGAATACCTACTCAGTTTTCACATATTTTTTTACATTTCATTTTACATCTCTTACATTTTTTAAACATTTTTTTTCATATCATTTTACAACTCTTTTTACATGTCATTTTACATGAAGACAGAACTCGAATAGAACCCTTTACGTATTATCACGCCTTAAATACAAAATTACGGCTAAATGCAAAGCAACAGAAATGATCGTAACCTCGTACGCCGTAAATACGAAAATCATACTTTAAGCAACACAGGTGACTTGTTCTCCGGCGATTTTATTTTGTTTTACATTTTTCTTGAGATATACTGAATCAATAAACACAAACTTTATGAAACGTGCCTCTTACTACTTTATAAAAATTAACGTTCTTAAAAATTTCACTTCAATAATTTCCTTTAGTAGTTTTCTTTTTATGAATCCTGGAAAAACCATTTTAAGAATGGTATGCTAAAATTCACTACATTTTGAACTTTAAGGAGCTGTGAAACTGGAATGTTATAAACGTGTAATTTCAGCTTAATTTTTTCAACAATTAAAATACCCTTTTTTCATTCCAAGAAAAATATAGTTTTTGGGCCTCGTTCCGGCCCATTACTTTTTTTCAAGATAAAAAAAAGTGTCTGAAGTTTATAGTTACGAACCCACATGCCAAATTTAAACTTTTTAGCGCACTGGGAAGTAGGTAAGTATGGGGGTATGTGAAAACGGCGGTCATAGATATTCGGACGTCCAAGGATTTTATAAAATAGATTATACCCGAAATGGAAAAATTAATGCACATGATTTTAAGTACTTATTCCTATATCTACTTATACTTGTGAATATTCGTTTTCTGCCATACGCCAACTTAAAACACTGTCGCAATCTACGTTAATAGTGAAGAGGTTAAATCTAAATCATATTAGTACTTTGTATGTTCACTGTAACCAACACGAACAAATAATTAAATTTAAATTCTTGTAATGAATGAATTTACTGATAGAGCGCAAGTTAGGATGAATACCTTTGCCCAATGTTGAATACAATATTTACTCACATAAGGAATCATCTGACGTTAATTAGCTATGTACAGTTTTCATTTTAATATAAATAATAACTTTTATTTTCCACATTCCTCCAGTAAAGCATTGAATTAATTTTTTCTGAGAAAATTATTAACAATTGAGTAATTATGCCTGTGAACAAGATGTAGGTCAATAGTACGCAATATATGTGTGCATACTACACAGAAATTTATAGCACGATAGCAAACCTTAATTTTTTAGTTTAATACCAATAATTAAGGTTTTGTAAAAATTTTCTGGGAGCACCATAAACGAAAATGAAAAAATGTTAGCCCTAGAATATGTGACCCTACCGACTCGTTTATCATATTACCCTGGACATTTTTTAAATAAAATACTTAGGCTACGTAACTTATCAAACCGTACGTTTTTGGTCTTTGGTGAAGTAACAACGATATTGATACACAAATATATTTTATATCAGCAACTATAATTATTGTAGTACCAACAAAAATTAAAATTTTTAGATGAATTCTAACATTAAATGGAAATAAACTAAATATATCACCTATCATAATATGATCAACAGGATTTATTATAATATTTACAATAGAAGGACTAACAGGAATTATTTTATCTAATTCAATTATTGATATAAATTTACATGATACATACTATGTAATTGCACATTTTCACTAAGGGAGTATCGGTACTTTCAGTTCAGTTGTTTGTTCGACTTGGCATTCGTATTCGCCATTGAATTCGAATATTGTTCTCTTAACGCAGATAACTGTCTCAAATTCAATGAACTAACATGCCGATGAAATTAAATTAATGCAGATGAGGCCGACGGCCTTTATGGTAATTTCATCTTTCTTTCATTGCGTTTCTCTTTTTGCTTCTTTTTTCTAAGACGAGCGATCATTAACTATTATTAGCTTTTAAGTTAGTATAGGTACAAAAAATTGTTTCAGTGAACAATTTTGTCTCTTCTGGCCTGTAACTGAACCTACAGACCTGTCCCTTAGGCTAAGCATTGTAGACATTTAAGAGCAATGTACAGAAAAAATTCTAAACAAGGGGAAATTTTTTCTTAATTTAAAGAATACCATCCTAAACAACATACTACAAGTCGTTATCCTTAAGTGGTGAGAGTAGCCCTGTGGAGGGGTCGAAAGTTTTTCAAAATCAGTTTTTGACATTTATGTCCGTTAATGTGGCACATAGTTATGTAAAAAAATGGTCTGGTACAAAATTAATATTTACTATCAAAAAGGTTCATATAAGTTTTTATGTGGGACAAACATTGACTACCTATATATTATTGGACCAGTAAAGAAAAACGATTTCTGGTTAAACATGCTGGCGCTAAATAGACAACAAGAGCGTACATTTTGACGTATTTTTCTTTGTGTTTATGTATGCCATCCTTGCGAATTTAAGGGATTTCTATATCAGATGTATTCTAAATTGAACTCAAGCAAAACGTCGAAAATACGTAGAAAGTATGCGAGGGTTGCCTACTTTTTCACCAGAATGTCTTGTCATTGAAAAGTAGGTACAACTGGTCTTATGGAGCTTTACTGGTCCAGTATTATGTTAAAGAGGACAAACCATTATGAAAATATCTCGAGAAAATGGTGTACTATTCATGAAACGTCTGTTAGTAGCTAATGAATGTATTTTTGGGGTAGGATACAACATTTTACATTTTTTAAACTATATTATCATGAAAATGAGTGTGTTTACATCTCAGTAATTTAATTATAATAAACGATTGATTTGTAAATGTACGTCTTGAAATGGACATTTTTGTGAGACATAATATACCAGGTAGGATTTGCAGGTTACAAGCAAACCTTAGAAAGTTACCCTTAACCCTGTAAAATAAGTGTACCTGGACCACATCATCCATGTTGAAAATGTAACTGTTTTTTAGTAAACAAATCCGAGGATGTAACACCCAGTAAAATCGTGAAAAATTTTCCCCTTAAACCCTTTTTACGTCACAAGAGGAAAAATGAGGAGTTAAATCCAAAAATTGACTGCTAATTTTAACTCCGCCTCTCAAAAAATATAATCGACGATATGTCACTTAATTATGTAAGACATAATCATCCCAATTTTTTGGGGGATTTTACGGGTCCACAATGAGTGGTTAAATCCAGAAATGAATGGAAAATTTTAATTCAGCGCCTCAGAAAATATAGTGGACGATGTATCACTCAATTAAAATACACCTTGCCTATTGAAATTTGGTATTTGAACTGAAAAAATTGAAGGAACACATTTGTTTTTTTAATTGATTGAATTTAGAAAATCAGGCTTGTCACGACATCAACTCAACTTGAAATAGTTGTTTGAGAATTTTGATAATTTTTGGTTCAGCCATGAAAAATAGTGTCATCACAAACGTTGTACTGTGAGTGGGTATGTAAGGAAGCTTCGCCTCGCTCCCGTCAATAAGTAGGTACGTGCCTAAATAAAGGGTATTTTTTTTAATTTGTGATTTTTTCAAATTTATTTGTCAGTCCATGAAATTTATTTATTGATTTTTGTGATTACATCTAAACTTATATTTTTTTTAATAAATTTCAACCTTTATCACTTTTTTATGTTTCTGAAAATCGTGGAATAAACAGTTTTTAGCAATTATGTTTTACGTTGTTCTTAGAAACTATTGAAGTAATTGGCACTAAACTCCTGTCATACCTGGTTCTACATTAGGACTGTTTTCCGTGAGAATTTCAACTTGATCCCTTTTGTCGTTTTATCACAATCCTGGAAAAGCCAATCTTGCAGCGGTTTTTATTTTCCAGTTTTCTGTGAAAGTACGCAACCAATAGGCATTAAATTCATATCAGACATGGTCCTCTATGTATAAAGGACTATTTTTTACAAATCTTTCATTCCGCTTACATATTCCTATTGTCATTTTCTCAAAATCATTGAAAAACCACTTTCTCCAGCAATTCTTGCGAATTATTCTCTCCTGTTTTCTTAAAAACTACTCAACGAATAGGTACCAAACTTCTTTCAGACTTGAACCTATATGAGGACTATCTTTTTTGAAAATTTCAGCCCGATCCCTACTATCAGTTTCTCAAAATCCCTTGAAAAACCAATTTTCCAGAAGTTTTTGAAATTTATTCTTTTCAAATTTTCTAGGAAATTACTGAACTAATCGGGACTGAACTTTTATCAGACCTGATCCTATGGACTACCTTTCGCGAAAATTTCAGCTTCATCCCTTTTGTATGTTCTCAAAACACGAAATATAAAAGTAATTTTTCAATATAGATAGTTGCGTATACTTGGTGAGATGTACGAAGTCTTACTTAAGTCTATAACAGAACTGTAAATAAGTTATACCACTATAGAATGAATGAAATATTTTTCACCTTTATAATTATTCAGTCGAGGACTTATTTTTGTCATCATCTCTTCTAGCTGCTAACATTCCAAACGCTAAAATTTTCTCCGTTATAAATTATGGACGTCATTAGCCCTTCTAGCTGCTAAAATTTCTTAGTCCAAAATGATGACCAGTGTATTGTATTTTTCCTGACAAGTCCCACAATATCCTCTGGCTGATAAATAGATAAATAATAGATTATGCATATGATTTGAATTAAAATGTAAGGTGATAGGCATTATCACAGAGGCAGCTGAAGGGGCTGATGACGTCATATTTTTGGATTTGGAAATTGGGAGCATTATCAGTGGTTTAAGAGGCGTCCTGTTCAGATTTTAGATATCTATTTATTGCATATTGATATGGATACATTGAAGATGTTTTACTGGAAACATTGGTGCTGTCTTTGACACTGCCACATTTTCTGTTTTTTAGGCTCAATGAGAAATTGGAAGAGTCGGTGGAGGCAAAATGAGAGACTGAGCAGGTGAGGAGCCAAAAATTGACTTTTTGAATGTAATGTGATTTATATAATACATGATCAGCAAGGCAATATTTACGCTGGTATTTTTCGATTGAAAAGTAGCTCATATCACTGATGAATATAATCTCAATATAAAGTGAACGCACCTCCATGTAAAAGCATGAAGTATCTTTTTACATGGAAGAATGTTCAGTTTACATCGAGATAGAGGTTAAATTTTCTAAATGAAATGTTAAATCTGCCAAAATGAGAGATCGATATTTCATTTTGTTTTTTATAATTTTTAAGAAAGACTCATCATCGTGATAGAATTTTAACATTTTGTTGCTTTCTGATCATTAATTATATAAAATATTTCCTCAACAAGATTCAAAAATGAGTGATTACATGTGAGGGAGTATGTGAAACGATCCCAGCGAGTGAGCAATTTCTGAATCTTCAGAAACATAAAAAAGTGATAAGGTTGAAATTTATTTAAAAAAATATAAGTTTAGATGTAATCACAAAAATCAATGGGTAAATTTCATGGACTGACAAATAAATTTGAAAAAGTCACAAATTAAAAAAAATACCCTTTTATTTAGGCACGTACCTACTTATTGACGGGAGCGAGGCGAAGCTTCCTTACATACCCACTCACAGTACAACGTTTGTGATGACACTATTTTTCATGGCCGAACCAAAAATTATCAAAATTCTCAAACAACTATTTCAAGTTGAGTTGATGTCGTGACAAGCCTGATTTTCTATATTCAATCAATTAAACAAACAAATGTGTTCCTTCAATTTTTTCAGTTCAAATACCAAATTTCAATAAGCAAGGTGTTAGAATATTTTTTTCTTAAAATTGAGTGATACATCGTCCACTATATTTTCTGAGGCGCTGAATTAAAATTTTCCATTCATTTCTGGATTTAACCACTCATTGTGGACCCCTATAATCCCCAAAAAAATTGGGATGATTATGTCTTACATAATTAAGTGACATATCGTCGATTATATTTTTTGAGAGACGGAGTTAAAATTAGCAGTCAATTTTTGGATTTAACTCCTCATTTTTTCACTTGTGACGTAAAAAGGGTTTATGGGGAAAAATTTTCACGATTTTACTGGGTGGTACATCCTCGGATTTGTTTACTAAAAAACAGTTACATTTTCAACATGGGTGATGTGGCCCAGGTACACTTATTTTACAGGGTTAAGGGTAACTTTCTAAGGTTTGCTTGTAACCTGCAAATCCTACCTGGTATATTATATCTCACAAAAATGTCCATTTCAAGAAGTACATTTACAAATCAATCGTTTATTATAATTAAATTACTGAGATGTAAACACACTCATTTTCATGATAATATAGTTTAAAAAATGTATAATGTTGTATGCTAGCCCAAAAATACATTCATTAGCTACTAACAGACGTTTCATGAATAGTACACCATTTTCTCGAGATATCTTCGTAATGGTTTGTTCTCTTTGACATAGTACTGGACTCGTAAAGCTCCATAAGACCATTGCACCTACTTTTTCGAGGTAGAAGTTAAATTTTCTAAATGAAGTATTAAATCTACCAAAATGAGGAGGTCGATATTTTATTTTATGTTTTATAGTTTTTAAGAAAGACTCATCATTTTGATAGAATTTTAACATTTCGTTGCTTTCTGATCATTAATAATATAAAATATCTTCCTCAACAGGATTCAAAATTAAGTTTACATGATTCGGGAATTTCTCACTCACATATAATCACTCACTTTTGAACCATGATGTGTAATATACTATTTTTGATTGAATTTATCACATTAGTATCGGCATCTCTGCGGTACAATATTATGTTACCCACTTATAACCCTAGAAATTCGTCCCTTTTCCCCTTTTTTTCTAGTCATAGGATCAACATGGTTTATTCGTACGGTAAAAATGGTCATCTATACGTATAATACATGGGACACCCTCATACTAATGAATTTTATTTCGCTCATACGGTATCTTGTAATTACTCAACCAGCGGCGCAACGATAGCAGGGAGAAGGTTTTAAAGTGAACATGCCCCCAGAATTAAAATAAAAAAAGTCAAAAACCAACGGAAAAGATGAGGCCTAAAAAAAGTGAAGTGAAAAACAAATTTGAAATGAAATTAAGAAAATAAACTTTATAATCCCTTTCGGAGGACAATTCTCCCTTCACCGCTGTTAACTCAATAAAAGGCGATTACGACGGTTCGTAGCATTTCGTCATTATGTAATCTAAATATGGTCAACTGCAACTATGAAATGCCTTTTGACAAAGGCCTCCTTGTAAGTTTCGATCGAATTTAACGCATAAAGGCGACTATCATTTAGAATAATTATGTCGACCGTATGTTAAAATTTTTCACGACTAAATTGGCGTAGAAATAACTGTGTTTCTCAAACAGTAAAGATTTTCTAAACCGCTCAAATTGAAAAGGAGCGATAAAATTTATTATTTTCCGGACCACCGTACCCCCTCACCTCTCCTGCGCCGAAAAAATGCATTTTTCACGCTTACCCAATATTCTCGTTGGAAAATTCTTCGCGACCCAAAAATACGCGAATAAATGAACAAATGCGCAACCGTAAGAAGAAATTGTTTGAAAAAGTATGAGGAAAACCAAATGAAGTTGAAAAAGATTATTCTGTACAAGAAGTTTGTTTTTTCATAGAGGCCGACTTGTTTGGATTGGAGAGTGATTTCTTTATCAGGTTAAATAGGTACTGTGAAGAATGGCGCATGCTCCCGGGTGGCGAACGCTGTAAAGGGTGTGCGGGAATTACACGTTTTCAACCTGGAAACGCGATTCAATGGGAGCCGTTAAACGAAGGGGTGGTTATTTTATTTCGAAAAAATTGTAATTCCGGTCCTTCGCTCGAGGTTGTAGTTCTGTCGCGGCGCTCTAGAAACTTTCGCATCTTCTTCGTATGTTTCGTCGACACGTGACAAAATCGGCTTCGTTTGACTGTTTTGCTTTTTTTTGCGAGTGCGCCCACAATAATATTGAAACCATTCATATTCGCGAGATGTGTCCGTTTTCATTCACCGGCGCCATAAAATTGTGTTGTAGTTCGATTTGAAATTTTTTCTCAATTTTCGATACCTACGTGTACAGTTCGTACTGATTGAACGCGAAATAAGAAGTCGAACAGTTCCGTACCACAAGGATCGACGATGAGGATCATTTGTGGCGTCATTTAACAATAGGTCGGTTCAAAAGTATACCGAAGCAGCGATGCGAGTAAATTTGTGAAAAGTACGCCATTATGAAACTGACGATTTGAATTCAAATCTCGAAATCGTAAGAAGATATTTTTATTCCCTCTTGCGCGTGGTTACGGATACCCAATATGTTCTATGCGTATAAACGATCCACCTCATCAAGCGTTCTACTATGTTCCCAACCATCTCACCAATGAAATCCTGCAGCCACCCTTTCGTGGAGACAGGGCCTCGGAGTGAAATTTCGGGCCCAGGAGAAATAAACTGAAGGGCCCCTTTTAGCTCCAGCTGCGGGATTTGTCTTTAGAAAAGGGTTATAAATTCAGAAAACAATTTCTCTCGCTCGTCTAACGAAATAAATTTTTTAGATACGTTTTCGGTTCTAAAACATGTATTTTAGTGGTTTTTTTTTTTTCAAAACTTTGGAAAATTTACTCCCAAAAACCTCATTACGGATCGATCCGGACGCTTTTTTTCACCGTTTATACTTAAAAATTATAATTTATTTCTAAATTAAGGCCATTCCGGGCCACCTAAAGATGTCCGGGCCCGGTACATTTGGTACCCTTTCCCTTCTCTCTCAAAGGCCTTGCGTGGAGAACTCTCATTGTTGGGCTGTGCAGTGGCGTAGCTAGATTTTTTGGTTGGGTCGATTGAGGGGGCTTCTTTTTTAGCTTATACCGGCAATTCGTTTTCCAAGATAGTGAAAATTTTTCTCGACGTTTTTTTTGGGGAATTATTGAGGAGGCAACATGGTTTTTAGGTGCTATGGCCCCCTATGACTCTCCCATAGCTTCACTCTTGGTTCTATGGTATACGATTTGTCTGATTTTAAAATTCGTTTAGATTATTGCATTGAATTTAAGATAGATACGAAGCTATACCGATCAGACAACCTGATCTCACTTATTTCACGTCTATTTTCTTTTCACACCATTTTCCGTTCGTTTTCGATTCTTTTGTTCCATATTTTTTTTTTTTTTTTAACAGCGTTTACGTTGATTACTCGATGCTTCAGTTGGCTAATTTTACAGCTATACCTATAAAAAATGAATTGTTGCCTAAGGAATAGATGATCCTCGGGAGTAGCCTCTCGATATAATATTGTGCCAACGCCAATGAACCAGAAGAAAATCGAAGAAACGATAAACCATTCAGTTTTAAATTTAATTTTCAGCTAATTTACGTCAGTCGATTTCGCACGAAGTCGGTGAAATTGAATTTCGTTTTGAAAAGAAGAAGGAAAAAAAAAATGAATGAGAAAAATCTTTTTTGATTCGAAAGCGAATTTGGTGAACGATAAATGAAATTGGTAAACGGAACGATTCATTTCGGCCATCTTCTATTGTGCCTTTGTGCCCAAAACAGTCGTCTCACGTTCCAAATTTGTTGCCGCAAATTAAAAGTGTTTTCTGGACCTCTTCACGTTTTCGATAGGTTTCGTACTTTGTGTACCGAAAGGAGGGGGCATAGGGGGATAACGTTGCTTACACCTGAATTCGTGCGAATGCTTCGATTATTTCATACTCGCCCTGTGCGCTTTTGCCTGATAAAAGGTCATCATTCGTTTCCTGTTACAATAATATTAGCTGTACTACGTAGACGATCCGTTATCATCGACGTGTAACGATTCGAGTCCATTTGCGGTTGTATTTATAGTATAATATACTAGCGACGATGGTTTCGGAAAAAAACAAAATTTGAGAGGACTCTTTCGATGGCAATAACTATGGCGAATGTTAATCACTGTGTAAATACCTTCAAGTAGAATTCGTAATCGGCTTTCGTTTTTGGAGTGATTTATACGAAAGGCGCGCTAAAATGATTTTTTCTTATTGCCAAATGCGAAGTTGGCCTTTTTTTTACCAAATGTTTTGGACGACATTACGTACAATACGTTAAATTTCGGTCTAATTAGTCGTCCATAATAATACGTTGAAATAGTATTTTATTCAACTAATTAGCAAAACGAAAAAGATTGGCGGTGAGTCGCGTAGTTTCAGCACGAGCCGCTGGTGACTGCTGCAATCACAACAAGTCGATTATAGCAAGTTGTTAACTGCTTAACTACTTTGGTTGAAGCTTTGACTATATAGCTTAATGGACTGCTAGAACTGATAAAATCTTGAAGACAAACAATTCAGGCGTTACTTTTCGAAAAAGGTACTTTGTGTGAAAACTGAATTTGTATCGAGTTATATTTTCATGACTCCTAACAATATAAGCAGATACTAGTGAAATATTAGAACGCTATACCAATTTATTGTCTGAAATTAATGAGTGAACGTTCGAATAATGATTTAAATTAATCGACGAACTCTTCAGAATGTGAAAATATAAGTTTTGGATAGAGTTCCTTTTTTCTTGAAAAGTTTGAAGTAAGTTGTTTTCTTAAACTGAAAAATTTGGCTGTTAGGTAAATAGTTTCATCGTTCGCTGATTTGTTATCCGAAAAAAACTTCTTGAACTACCGTAAGAACTTGAGCAAGTCCTAAATGAGCTAAATACGTTTTTTGAGTGAAAATTTATTTTATTTTATTTGATCAGAGAAAATGTTTTTCGAATTTAGAATAAATTTCAAATGATATGAACATTAATGAAAATAAACAATTGGATGACATTTATGAAAATTTGGCTTTTATTTTGCCGTTTTTTGTTTTTAAAATGCCTGAAATAAGTAGTTATTGTAAAAGATTCAAGTAGGTACATTATTTGTCGTATAAAGATTTGAAGTGATTAGAAATTGATGGTGTCTGTTGAAGTATCACAAATTTCTTCGTTTTGAAATATATTTCTGACAATTTTTCCAAGTCATTTTGTTTGAATCAGAACAAAGTAGATGATTTTCCATAATGATTTTTCAGCCTTGACAAACAATTTCTTACAATTTTGTTGAAAAATTTCAGCAAATTTAACAATCAGTAGGATTTCCAATTGCAGAGAATACCAAAATCAAATGTCCCAGCGTATTTGGAATCAGAATTAAAGATATAGTGCTGCCACAAGTACAAGTTTTTCATATTTCTGACTTGTTTACCACACAATAAATGAAATAGGTATCGATTTCATATGTAGTAGGTATGCTGTTTCTGATTTTTCGTTGTTTCTAGAACTAATAAAATCTTGAAAATAACCAAAGGTCGTTTTTCGTAAAAAGAACGCCTGTTAACAGTGGCTTCAGCGGTGTTCCATTTAACCCTATGTATTTCTTATCAGTTCTATCAGTCCATTAAGCTATATAGTCAAAGGGTTGAAGTACCTCTAGGATGAGTAGATGTATTTGCCATTATCTGTACAATTTCGATTTTTTTCTTCGCATCCGCACGTTATTTTAATGGCCAGTGATAAAACGCAAAATAATTTTTCTCAGTTATAAATTAGGTAGCCTACTGTTATTTGGATAGTTGAGAAGCATTTATCATCAGAATATTGAATTTAAATCGATACGTGCGACGAAAAAATGAAATTACTAGAAATTACATGTATTTCCTGGACATTTATTGGAGTATAATAGATGTAATTTCTAAAATTCATCGGAACAAGCGAATAGCTAGAAAAATACTCAAACGATTAATTATTCTACACCACCAGAATTAATTCAATTATATTTCATTCAATTTTCACATTTGTCAGCATGTATATGGAGTTAAAATTCCCCTGTTCAGTGTTCTTTTTACGTCCTCTTGTCTGACATTTAGTCCACATAAAAGGCGTTGTATGAGTACTTTCATTACAGATACTGAACTACAATATTAGATTTCAGTCTTTGTAAATTTGAATGTATTTTCGCTTTCAAAATTTTCATACTTGAAATTCACGAAAAGGAGTGTCGCGCAATAAAGGCTTCGTTTTGTTGAGATTGGCCGGATTGATTAAAGAAAAATTTAATGGTGGCCTTGTACCCAAACGATGAAAAGAAAGGAAAAAATACTCTTGCGCAGCAACCTTCGCAAGAAAAAGTAGATTTTTGTTTGAAAATCACCGTTATCATTAACATTCTTCCAAAAAAAAGTAATATAGGTATAAAATATTTATAATTTTCGCAAAAAATTACCAATATCACACAAATACGACGCATGCGATAAAATATACTGATATAGTATCATGTTTTCAAAATATTTTATGAATAAATTTTTAATTTTCAGGTCAAAAATCTTTTTTTTTTTCTATTTAAATGAAAAATCATTTGAAATTCTAACAAACGCAGTTTAGAAAATAATCCGCCGACGGTTTTCTTTTCTACAATGACGAGAATTGTGAATTTTATAAAATAACAAAAAAACAAAAACAACAACACTTGTCTGGGAAAAAAATATCCCACATTACTAAACGAAGTGTAGTGCAGTTGTTAACGTATTGGTTACAAAAATATAAGTGAAGATTTTAGTGTCCGTGTTCGAATATAGTATAGTACTGTAGAGGGTAGAGCGTGGACGAAAATTGACTTTTTTATGGAATCGTGTCGGTTTTAAGTTAATACCATTGGTTTTTTCGATGAAGGCTACAAAATGAATTTTTCAGGAACATTATCAGAAGGGTAAAAGAGGAAAAATCACACTGAATAACTAATAAGTTGGGAACAAATTGATCATTCAAAATCAAAATTGGTAGGTGTGGTCCTTGTATAAGAGACATTGTTTGTACTAAATTTCGTGACTGTTGAAAGAAAATTGTAATTTTTATTCAGTTAACATGAAAAATTATCACCTCCAACAGCCCCAGGGAATGAACCATAATGCCAATAGGAACCAGATTTAGAATTTCGTTAGATATACTTCAAATCAATACATGTATCAAATTTTGTGACTATAAATGGAAAATTACTCCTATTAGAGCCATTTATCTGCTAAAACTGCATCATAATCACTCTTATTAGACGTACTGTAAGGCCTGTCATAAACATTGGTAGGTATTGTTCTTGACTTAATACACATACGTATACCAAATTTGAGGCCTATTGATTGAAATTTGCGACTTGTACGCTGTTCAATACAAAATGCATATAAACTGACATACCGGACGGACTATCCGCCCGATGCAGACCCAAAATGATAGGGTTCTTCCTTAGATGGATCCGAATATGTGTTTCAAATTTCGAAACCATCCGATCAAAATTATGCCTTGAAATGGACTCAACGCAAAAGAGGGTACATAAAAAAATGTATTTTCAAAAATAGTTCCAAAATGCTCAGAAATTCATGAAACTAAAAACGTACCCACTCCCACCCTTGGGTCCGAATACTCAGGCAATTAAGGCAATTACAATAAGTAGATTTTTTTCAAAAATCTACTTAAAAAGGAAGAGGCAACAATTTCTGGGAAATCTACCATAAATTTTTCTTTATACTATAAAAAATGTTTGAAACTTATCTTCTTTTTCTTATAAATTGTGAAAAAAAATTCTGCAAAGTATTTTTCCACTGCATCCCTGCAGCCTGTCATGCGTTCTGTTTCTTTTTTACGAGTTAGTAAAGTTTTTAAAAGTATGATAATACTTATACCATGTTGTGGTGTGTGGTGTATTTCTTATCTCTTTATAGAGTTGCAGTTTGTAACGAAACCCATCATTAGGGATGTGCTATTTCTGTTTTCACTGTTTAGTGAAATGCAAAAAAAAAAAAAAAAATGTAAGTTATCTACGTTACTTTTAACAAAGAAAAAAAAGATAAAAAATTGTTTGTCGAAATTTTTCTTCTTTAATTCAGAATGGATTTTTGAGATGGATGAGGGCGGCGTAGAGGGCGACGAATAGAAAAGAAAGTATCGCGATGTCATTAAAAATAACCTGGTAGTATGTAACTATGTGTTTATCGCCAGCAATATATTTTCATGGAAAATTATTAACTCTATTCGAACGAAAAGGTAGTAGATTTCGAAAGTTGACAATCATTTCCATTACAATGGCTAATGTCGTACTTAGTTATCGTTTAATTTTTTTTTCATTTTTTTTTTTTTTCATTAATGTAGAAATGTTGTAGGTGGATAACATAAATTTTATAAGCTCATTGATATGGTTAGAAAAATTTGATTAAACTTTAACTTGTTTCCAGATTTGCTATTGAACTGATGAAGGTGAAAAATCCTCATCAGCGGCACCAAATTTTTTGTAAAAATAAAAGCTATTGCAAATTGCAGTTTACAGACAATGCACTGAACGATTATAAAATTATGATGAAAAAAAAAAAATTACTTTTGTTCTCAGGTTTCGCCACGTATTGCTGCAACTAACTAATTAATATTATTATTTTTTTCAAATGTAATATTTTCAACTAAACTTGCATCGCCTGCTCTCTATCGTACATCTGCTGCGGAAGGTTACGTACCTGTGGTCCCATAGTAGGGTGCATATAGATATTTACGTTCATGGACCGTAGCTTTTTTTGCTTTCTTTCTTTACTACCCCTCAAATTGTAATAATTCACTCTCATCCAACAGTGCTACCACACCTCACCTTTCCTAGTTACCCACTACTGACCTCATTATTCATGTGCAAATAGCCGTATATTTTCGATTTTTCGACAGTGTTTCACCAACAAACTGTCACCCTTTTTGTTTCATGTAGGTTTCCAAAAAAAATTTTCATATTAAAATTGATATTGTACTGAGAACCAGGGGTGAGAGTAGGTCCATTTTTTGTTTCATGATCCCATAAAAATTTTGGCATTATTATTTGAAATTTATATCGAATTAATTTGTCAAAATTATTTCACAATATTATTTCATCAATATTATTCCCTCATATTCGATGTACATGTGCCACTACCACATAGCCTCACACATACACGAAAAAAAAAGAATTTTCTTTGCTTCCACCGAAACAGCGAATTGTACAGTGTTTCCCAACTTTCCTGAACAAATTCAGGACTGGCACAAACCAAAGCGCCGCGAAATGGGGCCTCATGGCGTGTACATATATATCACAATATTAAACCTACAAGCCAATGAAAAATATTTGTCAAAATTATTTCGCCAATATTTTATCTCATATTCGATGCGCTTGGGCCACTACCCACATGGCCTATTGTTTCATGTTTGGGGCCTAAATGGTTCTAAAATGCGTAATTTTCAATCAATAGTCACAAAATTTGGTACCCATTAATTATATTATATTTTATCATTCGGAAAAATGTTGTTTCAAACGACTTAACGGTTCATGCAGTGGTTCATGCGCTGAGGTGATTTGAAAAAATCTCAAAGCTATTGATAAGAAAAGCATATTGAGTGCAGATGAACCTAAAAAGCTAGACAAAAGCAGGCTTACTTTAGTTTAATTTGTTCATCATTCATGAAATAACTTGTGTAAGTACGTGTTTTAAAACTTCAAAATACACTTCATTTGTTCACTTCATTATGAATTTTCTTGATAATTCATATGTTAAACGTAATTTCTTCCAAATTATTTTCATATGTTCATTTCCCCAAATTATATTACATTTAAATAAATTGCAAAATATGTTTTTAACCAACTTGAAATTTTTCGTGTAAAAAATCTTAAATTATTACTATTAAGAGAAGATATATTTTAGAAGGAAAAAAAAAGCTATCATCAAAACCCTATACTGCTATTATTTTATTCGACAAGCAATCATTTGTTAAGTTTCACATAATTTAATTTCCTCAAATATTCAATCATTTATTTAGTTTTTTTTTTTGGTTGGAAAAACTTACATTTCCTAATGTTGTTTACTTCGCTTGTTTTTTTGTTTTTTTTCAATTACATTGCATTCGCATATACTTGTAGTAATAAACGAATACCAATGTAGAGAGCAGTCATGTGAAATGAAAATAGTGACAAAATTTCTGGAATTCTGGCGAAACATTTTAGAATTTAATTCATTCAGTAAATTCTTACATGTCTTGAAAAAGCACAGAAGCTGGTTGACGCGCTTGCAAAAAAATTAATTCTTGAAAATATTTGGTTGCACGTAGAATGAAAATAATATAATACGAACATAAAAGTAATTTTTTTATTTATGTATTTTTTCGGGCTCTGGTAACGTAGGCATTTTACCCAGCGTATCATTTACAAAATTAAAGATACTGACGTTGTGGAAAGGGATAATTGAGACCCAGTGGCCAATGATCTGCCTGTAAGAATTTTGCAATCAGATGCGAAAACTTCATTCCAACTAAATCGAAACCAGTGTTAGTCATCGGTTTTTCAATAAAAATAATTTGCAAGTTTTTAAATTTTAATACAAGTTTTTAATTGGTAGCTTAATTAGTTAAATTTTCAGCCCCTTCAACAAATTTATTAGGAAGGTTGGGTACACCAAAAAAATCTGCACTGCGTGCCTATGGCTATTTCGCTTAAATTCCTCAAAATTTTCTTCCGTGATGAAATATTAATTTTTTCCTGAATGAGGTTTCAGCCTTTTCAGCCACCGTTCCGCTATTGACGCGTTTATCAAATGGGTATGTATTTGGTATTATAAACGTAAGCGTAAAAGGGTGAAAAAAATCATAATCAGAAAAACATCCAGAATCAAGTAGACTAGAGAATAAAATTAGTAAAAAGTAGAGGAGGTGATACTAGATGCCAAAAATATTTGAATAGGTTACTACCTTAAATCAAACTGTGATGTAGCATTATGAGAGTTGAGGAATGGAAATGAGGACCACGAGGTCCTGCAAAAAATTGTTTAAGAATAGGAAAAATCCCGAGAGAAATAATTTAAAATCACAATTCAAAATTAGTAAAAGAAAAAGAAGATTCGATCCAATCACAAATTACGAGTGACTAGCTCTGTTCTTTTTAGGCGTTTGCTGTGAAAAGTTGTGAAAACTTCACAACAGTTGTAAAAAGTTTGGAGAACTTATTGTTCTCGGATAAAATGAACACCGAAATTTCACAATTGTTGTGAAATTGTCGTAACTTTTCACAGCAATTGGACAAAAAGAATGATGCTATTCATGGAAAAATATTTCGAATTACGAACTACATGACATAGTCATTCATAATAAGGTTGAAAAACGCATAGTCAATCATGATAAGATTAAAAATCTCCGTCTTCTTCAAAAGAAATAATGTTGCGGTTGCAGATGGTTGAGCATAAGTATTGTTTACAAAATAAAATTAGTAGACACTAGGCTTAACAGGAGGTGTAAACAATTACATATACTCCTGCAAAATAATATGTAGCGCAGTTGGTTAAGCCAAAAGCTATGAATTCGATCTCTCATGTTCTAATCCAGGCAGGAAAAATGGGAGGGGGATGGACAAAAAATTAACTTTTTGAGGGCATAATGATTTTTTTATGATAAAATAATCATTTTTCTTGATTGGGTTTTATTCGTACCAAATTTCATAACTATTGGACAAGAATTGAAACATTTATTGAGTTTAGCCACTCCAAAATTCCAAGGAATGAACGATAAAGCCAATTGCATCCAAATTTGAAAGTATGTTAGAATAGTTTGAAATAAATGTTTATTTCAGATTTTGTAACTGAAATAGTTTGAAAATTAGATACTCATTTTAGAGGGATTAAACTGTTAAAAATTCAACATTATTGCACCTACTGGACATACCATAAAACTAACGAGCACCAAATTGAATGGTCTTGTCCTTGACTGAGTACCAATGTTTGTTCCTAAGTTTGTGTCTATCAAACAAAAATTACATCCTGTACAATGTTAATAAAAATTGTGTATACATACATACATACCTACTTAAACATCACTATAATAAACGTACAAGCTGTTAATTATTGCAAAAAATTATTTCTCAATAGTATTTCGCTAATTATTCCCGCATATTTGATGCACATGCGCCACTACCCTCACAGCTACACACAAACATGGAAAAAAAAAGTTCATTGTCTCCTCCGAAACAACAACGATTTCTACAGTGTTATTAGAAACAATTCAGGGCTGGCATAAGTTAAAGCGCCGCACTCAGGATTTGAATGTAACATACATACATACCTACATACATACATACATACATATATACATATATACATATATACAGATATACATACATACATATTGTGACATCTGATTACCCAAAGCCTTCCCCTCACGTCACCATCGACTTGTACTACCATTACGATAGGGAACGGCTCTCGAATTCTAAGTTTATAATAATGATAAGATAAACGGGAAATATGCCGATTCCCCAATGGAAATAAATTTCCCAAGTCTACGAAACATCGAAGACACGTTGATCAACTATTATTTAACGATATGGTGACGTGTAGAAATACGATATCGATCATCGGTGAACCAATTTTAATCTCTTTGACTGTTCACATTTTTGGCCTAAGAGTGAACCGTCAGTCTTGTTTTAGACGTGATAGTTTTCCGTTCGTCGTGAATACGAAATATTATTCATGACAAAATAAAGCTCTTTTATACGACATCAAGTCACCTTTTAAATTGTTTTCACCGATACTTTCGAATGTGAACATCAATAGTAATCCAATAGTTTGTGATACTACTTCTCCAAATTTGAATACGAATATTAAATCGAGATTTGTTGGTTCACCGAACTTCGAGAACCATGAGGCGAGATGATGTATAACCTGCACGACCTGACATTAGTTACCATATTTGTAAGTAACCTTTTCAATTGTAATAAAACGTAAACTGTAATAATGGGTCGGTCAACTTATTTATTTCCACTTATGTAAATTCACCCGACATACTTCGTAGGCCTCGGGAGCTATCGCTGGTAGGCTTGTGGCCTAACTGTTTGAGCTGGTTTGTGGTTTCGACTCTACGATTGATCGAGACTTATTGATATACTTCGAATCGTGATATTATTCCCTATACTCGGGATGTACATTCGTTTTCGGACGTCACAATATATACATATAAACATATATACATATATACATATATATATACATACATACATACATATATACACACATATATATATATGTATATATATATATATATATATATACATACATACATACATACATACATACATACATACATATATGCATATATACATACATACATACATATATACATATATACATATATACATATATACATGTAAGCTCTTCATGTAGACACATCTTTCATCTTTCCATACTTAAAATCCATCAATAGATGAATATAATACAAATATAATATATATATGAGAGATCTCAGCAACTCACTATATCAGCAAGTGCGAAACACAGACAGAAACTGTGGTTATTTTAAGAATGTGAATACATATTCTTACATCCCCATTCTTCGAGGGGGAGCCGCACTAGGGAAAGAACTGAGCTGATCGTTTACTAATTAGCATTCCATCTTCCTCAAGATCATCCCACTAGCTTGGCATGTATTGATGGATTTGTAAGCTCTTTAGCACTCTCGCTGCCAGACAGGGTTTCACCAAAATCAGTGTAAAAAATTTTTTGAGTCAAAGTTTGAATCTCATTTAGAAGGGTCTAGATAACATATATTTATCATTTTTTCATCATACCATCCTGTGTAAGGGAGATTTTCACCCGTGTGCAATACAGCACACATGGCCTGAAGAGCTAAAAACATACTTCCACCCATGAGTAATCTAGGTGATAAATACAATATTAAGAAACTGATAAGACCTTTGGGAATGCCTCAACAATTGAGAAACAATCAATGTACTAAACTGAAAAGGTACTTTTCATATGCTACTCCATGGCATTCTTAAAACACCCATCTTTTGTTACAATGTTGCCAAATTTCTCTGCTGTTCCAGAGTTAGATGTATTCAAGCCAGTATAAAAAGAAAATCACATTTATTTTAATGTAAACTGTGTTCTCTACAGCACACAATCAAAAATATGTTGGTATGATCCGTGTGCAATACAGCACACACGGCGTGAATGGCAATCAGATTTGTGTGCACAGGTGCACACATGGCAGCGAGAGTGTTAGAGAATAATGAAGAATCATGTAGACACATCTTTCATCTTTCCATACTTAAAATCCATCAATAGATGAATATAATACAAATATAATATATATATGAGAGATCTCTGCAACTCACTATATCAGCGAGTGCGAAACACAGACAGAAACTGTGGTTATTTTAAGAATGTGAATACATATTCTTACATACATATATGCATATATACATATACATACATACATACATACATACATACATATACATATATACATATATACATACATACATACATACATACATACATACATACATACATACATACATACATACATACATACATACATACATACATACATACATACATACATACACAAATACGTATGAATTTCCAAAAATGGTGCCAAAATTTTTCTTGGGTAACGAAACAAAAAACCTACTTACGTACCCTTAACCCTGGGTCGTTCCATAGGCACAAAATTAATAAGCAGATTTTCGTAAAAAACCTACTTAAAAAGAAGTAACGAGTGTGAAGACACCAAAGTGAAAGTTTTATGGTAAATTGAAAAATAAAAATAAAATAATGAATTTTCCAAGAAATGTATTCTCATTTCATTGCTCATTCATGGAGGCGAGAGAGATAAATAATTATTGGACGAACCTCCCCTATAATTCGTTTTCAAAAGGTACGGAGTAATCTTTCCCCGATATTCGGCATCTGTATATATGAAAAGAATTGTTGATATTATTCCAAAAAAAAAAAAAAAAAAAATCCATACTTGAGAAGTCGAAACGCTTTTAGGCTTTTGCAATGTCAACGTTTCGTATTATTTCAATTTCACATCCGACAAAATTGTAATTTGTTCAGTCGTGAGTGTCGTAGCACTTTCTCTTCCTTGTCGTGCCAGCTCTTTATTTTTCTCTCTTCTTAATCTTTAGCTGTTCACTTAACTGCTGCTGGTTCAAAAATGCAAAAATATTCGGAACTAAATAGTCAAGCTCATTGATGCGTTTCTCATTAAAGCGAAGAAACGCGTGAACATTTTATTTTGAATTTCAGATGTCGATAAGTCGTCATCTCTGGGCGACGATAAATGGGGTGAGAATATTAAAAACTTGGGCTTTTGCTAAATCTGCGTGAGAACGGCGGTTATAATTTTGACCACAGTTGTCGCAAATTAAATCGAACTCGCTTGTTGCGAAATAGAATCTGCGGTTCTGGAATATTATCATATCTGTGGAAAAGGTTGTCCTAAAGGATTTCGAAAATTTGCAATTTTAAGCACGAAGAGACGCATCCTACGAATAACATAATAAAATTAACTATTTTCCCTTGATTCGTACTCGAAGTAAACTACGCATCTAACTGCCTACTGATCAAATAATTATCGGTAGTCAAAATTTTTTTCAAATTTCTATTCGGTAAGATTATTTTATTTTAGACTACATTCTAACCCAAACGTAGACTTATGCGAAAACCTATCTCTGTTATTAAATTTTTACTTTTATGTTCGATGACATTTTAAGCAGGTTTTCTTTAGAAAATCTACTTATTACGCTTCTGGTGCGGTATTAGCCCCCAGGGTTGCAGGTGGGTACGTTTTTCGTTTCATGATCTCAAGAAAATTTTGGCACCCATAATTCAAATTCATATATATATATATATATATATATATATATAAGTTAATTTCTTGTTCCCACGGCACTGGTCGCAATTTTTGTCCGATAACCACGACATTTAGAACGAATATTTGTACTTAACCAAGAACCAGAACTATTGATTTTGATGCAGATCGCCGGACGGTACTTCCGGTACCACCATTTCTGTTTTTATTTGGACGATAAAATACTTAATTTTGCACCAATAGCCCCGAAATTCGAAATAAATATTTATTTTAATTTATTGTAGTACGTTACTAATTTTTATGCGGATTGGCTGGACGGTATTTCCGGTACGGCTATTTGTTAAATAAAAGGTGAACCATGAACGAAGACCATCTTAATATATTTACGTAACTGAACAACAACAAGACTAATATGAATAGACGAGAGAAAGACTAGATAGGATAAAACGGTTGAGATTTGAAATACGTAAAATTGCCACTATCAGTGTAGCCACATTAACACGCCACCTCAATTTTACAAAACATAAACATACTAAATAGAAATGCAATAATACGATTAAAATAAAAAATCATTTCAAATACATACGATTGCATACAGCAATAAAAATATTAGTTCATATTAAATTATATATAAGAAAAAATTACTGAACAAAATAATATTTTAAAGTAGAGCAGATATTTCAATAAATACTAAGAGATTTACGAAAAACTTCAAACTTAGTCCGACCTAACGATTTTGTAAGAATATCTGCTATATTATCTTCCGACGCCACCTTAACGATACGAATTAAACCTTTTTGAACATAATCAGAAACATATCGCATCGCCACATCTATGTGCTTACTCTTACCAACAAAGTTACCAGAATTTGCCAAAATAAGTGCACCGCTATTATCTTCAAAAATACTTACAACTGGTAACCTACAATACAAACCAAGTTCCTCTACTAATTGCCGAGTCCATAAGACTTCCTCAACAGCATCCGCTATCGCATAATATTCTGCATGAGTTGACGCTCTTGTCACTGCGCCTTGTTTGACACTTTTCCATAAGATTGGGTTACCATATACCCTGATGACAAAACCAGTAGTTGATTTTCGATCCAAAGCATCTCCTGCAAAATCCGAATCCACATAACAATCTATAACAGTCTCATTAGTACTACAAAAATTCAAACACATATCTCGAGTACAATATAAATATTTCAAAATTCGCTTAGCATAATTAAAATGTTCCTCACCATAACCAGACTGAAAACGACTCAAATAATTAGTACTAAAGGATACATCAGGTCTAGTGCCCGCAGCAACATATAACAGCGCACCAACCAAGCTTCGATAAGGAACCTTTTCATCAACCGAATCAGCTTTCTCCAATTTCAAACCCATTTCCATTGGTGTTTTCTGAGATTTTGCATAGACCAAGCCATATTTCTCCGCAAGCGTTTCAATGTACCTCCGTTGACTCAGCTTCATTGTACCACCTTTCCGATCAAAGTCAACCTCAATACCTAAGTAATTCTTGACTGGACCTAACAACTTCATATGAAATTTACGACACAACTTACATTTTATATCATTAATTAAATCAGGATTAGAGCCACAAATTAATAAATCATCAACATACACTAGTAAATATACAGACTCACCATTCTGCTGTAAACGATAAAGACATGAATCAATTTTAAAATTAATAAAACCAAGTACCTTTAAATATTCATCCAGGCATTGAAACCAACATAGAGAACTTTCACGTAGACCGTATAGTGCTTTTCTCAGATGATAGACTCTTCGACAATCCTTGACAAATCCTTCCGGCTGCTTCACATACACTTCTGACTTGACCAAACCATTCAGAAACGCTGTCTGGACATCTAACTGCTCGATGTACCACTTATTCCGACACGCCATTGACAAGTACGTCTTCAAGGTGGGCATTCTGACAACCGGTGAGTAAAGATCTTCTTCTTCGTCCAACTCCTGTTGAAATCCACGTACTACAAGCCGCGCTTTATGTGTACCATCCATCTTCTCTGTAAATACCCATTTGACATCTAACACTTGTTTTCCATCTGGGACATCAACCAGTTTCCATGTACCATTTTTCTCAATATTGGCCAATTCCAATTCCATTGCTTCCATCCATTTCGACGAATTTTCACTTTCCACTGCTTCCTTATAGGTCCTAGGAACATTAACAGAAGACAAGTAAACAACAGGGGTTCCATACCTTTTAGGTTCTTTCTTTTCGCGCTCAGATCTCCTTCGCTCCAGTGGTACTTCCTCCGGTACACTCTCTGTTGACGGACCATCACTTTCTTGCGTTTCGCTTCCAGATTCATCATCCAAATACACAATACGACTCGAGTTTCTATCAATAATCTGCACATTCCGACTGACGATCACATTTCTGTTAACCAATACTCGATACCCCATATTGTCATAACCAACAACAGTTCCTTGAATGCCTTTCCTGCTAAACTTATCGCTGCGCTTCTCATCTGGAATTCTTACATAACACAAAGAACCATACAAGACAAGATTGTTAATATTAGGCTTTTTACCATTAAACAGCTCAAATGGGGTTTTCTGCTCGACCGTATTTGCCAACAAGCGATTTCCAATATACACAGCAGCTTTCACAACTTCTGGCCAAAAACGCCTTGCAATTCCAGCTTCATCCAGCAAGCATCTAGCTCGATCCATTACCGTTTGATTATACCTCTCGGCAACACCATTCAATTGTGGAGTGTACGGTGGGCTATTCTGAATCCTAAAACCTTTTTCCTGGGCAAACTCAAAAAATTTACGATTAACATATTCGCGACCATTGTCGCAACGCAAAGTCTTCAAAGACTTCCCTGTAAAGTTACACATTTGATTATAAAATTCCTTAAAACAATCGAAAACTTCATCTTTACCCTTAATTGTATATACCGTAGCAAATTTACTGTAGTCATCAATGAACGTTACGAAGAACCGTTCCCCTTTATTTCCAGTTGTCGGATGGGGACCATTAACATCTGTATGCACCAATTCCAAAACATCATTACTCCTTGTACGACCATTGTGACCAAACGGCAAATTCTTCATTTTATTTCGAAAACAAACATCACAGTTTACATATTCATCTGAAATCATACTTGGCAAACCATCCAACAAATTGTTATGACACAAAAATCTTAAATCACGAAAGTTAACATGCCCTAAAATACGGTGCCAATGCTTTTTGTCTTTGATTACCTTTGTGGTCAACGCACTAGATGCAACATTGCCCTGACTATCACATTCTACGTTACTTTTATCTATTGAGCTATTAATTTCATATAACTTATTATTCTTACAACCAATAGCAATTAATCGACGATACATATTAAATATTTTAACTTTACCATTAACAAAAACAACTTTATAGCCAGCCTTATCGATTGTACTAACACTTAATAAATTACAAGCCATCTTCTCGACAAGATATACATTTTTGACATTGCAGAATACATTTCGGTAACCAACATGAAAATTTACAGACACAGTACCAATGTATTTCGAGTATACAAAGCGACCATCGCCTAATTTAACTGGTACTGGCTCATTTAATACAACATATTTAGAAAAATACTCTTTTTTACAAATAATATGATCAGTAGCACCACTATCCAAGAACCATTTGACTGATTTAACCATATCAACTGCTGCATCACCATTTTCATCGACTTCTGACTGCATCAGTTGAATCATGAACGCATCTACATTACGATTGCCATTATTATTGCCATAGCTTCTACCGCGACCTCGCCGAAAATGACGATTACCATAGCCACGATTTCTACCTGAAAAACGGCCTCTACCACGGGAATTATTATTTGACTGGTTTGAAGAGGACCACTGTGTACACTGCTTTTGAAAATGGCCCGATTTGCCACAATTAAAACAAATTTTATCGCCACTTTTATTATTATTTACGTTAACTTTAAATACATCTGCATTTGGCTCAACTTTAACATCAGGTACATTTGTTTTAGATACTGAACTATCACCAGTTTCATTAAGTGAGAGTAATTTAGACTTTACATATTGCAATGGATTAACACTTGCAGGTAAAACATCAACTAAATCAGTAATATGAGCTTTACTAGGCGGTAATTTCATTAAAAGATGACGCAATTCAGTTTTATTTTCAACAATTTCACCAGTAGATCTAAGTTTATTCACTGCCGCCTCAAATTTACTTAAAAATTCACTAGCACTTTCAGTTTTTTCATTATATTTAAGTTCAAATAATTCTTGTTGAGCAAGAATCCGCAAGCTTTCATTTTGGCGACCATAAATAGAATCCAAAACTCTTATCATACCTTTTGCAGATGTTTCATTACAAACCATATCAAACTGTGCGTCTGACAAACTCGATACAATGTAGTTTTCTTGCTTTACAATCAGCTTTCTTGTCCGTTTTCTCCGATTGAGCAGTAATTTCAGTTTCCAAAGCACCATCACATTCCTTCCATTCCAAAAACAATTTCAACCTGGCCTTCCATCTGTTGTAGTCTGATCCATTAAACGTAGGCAACACAACACCATTTTTCTCCATATTGAACAGCACCAACCGAACAATAGCTTTTACAGTGGACAGGCACAACTTTGATCACTTTTTAACAAAGCATTTTTTACTAAAACGGAACTTTGAATGGGCAGCATAACTTATTAACCAACAATTACGAATTTATGATTTTACTTGACACATTACGTCAACTTTTTATTTTACTACTTTTTACTTCAGCACATTTCATTAAAAAAACCACGGACCTCTGCTATCATGTTAAATAAAAGGTGAACCATGAACGAAGACCATCTTAATATATTTACGTAACTGAACAACAACAAGACTAATATGAATAGACGAGAGAAAGACTAGATAGGATAAAACGGTTGAGATTTGAAATACGTAAAATTGCCACTATCAGTGTAGCCACATTAACACTATTTTTGTTTTTAAATTGGTCAGAAAATGTGGAATTTTGGAACCATATGTACGAAATTTGAAATAAATATTCATTATAATTTATTGTAGCATGCTATTAATTTTGGTACAGATCGATCGGACGATACTTCCGGTAAAGCTTTTTTTCCACTTTTTTTTATAATATGCGTGAACTTTTTTTTTTTAAATAAAAATTAACCGCACATGTTCTTGTTTTCTGTTTTATTTCCTTACTTTATTATATTTCTTTGGTTTTATTTGAAATTATACTACTTTATCATCTTAATTAATTTTTCATTTCAAGAAATAGGTAATGCTTTTAAATTTCATATTATCTAATATTTTATTAGCAGCTAACAAATTGGGTACAATCATGACATACCATTAACGTATTTATAAATTTACAGACAATTAATGTGACCATCAAAATTCATAATTCTTTTTTTCGAATACGTACTTTTTCCAGCGAGGCTTGCTGCGCTACAGTTTTTTTTATGTTTTTTATTTTTTTTTAATGTTTCTAGAATGTTTTATTTTATACATACGGTACGTGTTTACGTATATATACGAGATTAGTTACATTTCGACGCAACACATAGAAATAGTATTTGGTGCATCAAAATGTGACTCACCCCCATTCAATATGCATTCTCAAGTCATATTTCTGTGCACCATGGCAGCAATCTTCCCTTTTCTGTTAAATTCGATTCAGGTCGCAATTTTTGTTCGATTGTCACGAAAATTGGTACATACATTCAAATATATTGTTTTGGGCGCCAACTGTTTTTATGCAACGTCTGATAGGTGCATTATGTTTCATGTTTATGGTTTTATAATTTCACGCTATACCTCTCAACTGTGCTCCGTGTTCTCTTAAGGTTCCAACTGATTGTTTGCTCAATAAATGTGACAATTCTGGTTTGATCTCGAAATTTATTTCACTATTTACCATAAATACAAGGACCAGCCTCACTGATTTTGGTTACAGTTGGTTAATTTGTTCCCCAGTTAATAGCTACGTAGTATGTTCTTTTATGATTGTTTTTTTATTTTTCTTCGAGGTAGTAGTTGTAGAAGGTCTTTTTTCCAAAGGGGATTGAGAAGATCTTTTGTTTCGTCCTAAAAAAGAAAAAAAAAACAAATACTTAAAAAATTCAAATTTTTCCCTCGTCTACCTTTCATTTACTAATTCGATCCAGAAACGTTATTTACTTATTCGCATACAATGTGAATCCTCAGTCATCTACGCTATAGTTCCATTTGTGGTAGGTACTTATTTGAAGATTTTTGGGTTCCAGTATCACTTCTTCTACTCTTTACTGATTTTATTTTTCAATTCTATAAGTTCTGGATGTTTTTCCGATTATCCTTTAAGGTTGGGACAGAAGCAAAGTTTTAACAATTTTGGAATAATCAATACCTAAGTTTACTACGCTTCAATTATTTCAAAGTATATTTTTGAAAACCTAATTTTTTTAGCAGACTATAGCTGCGCCAGTTTTTTTATTTTAATAACTTTTCATTTCTTCATCATAAAACCTTGAATAATTTCAAAATGTTTTTAAACTCTATTGTTTTGGGCTTAATTATACTTATTTATAGAAATCGGTTTATGAATTAAGTTTAGCACCCAATATTCTGTTCTTTCTTGGCAAACGTGCTGAACGCCATTACTTCACAAAGATGAAGAATTACTTTATAGAAGACCCGTAGCTAGACCACGGCTTAGTCTATAAGCGATAAAAGTTTTCTAGCTGAAAGTGTGGAAAATGTGGCTTTTTTGTCTCTAGGTCTTCCAGCACTATTCTTTTCATGCCACGTGTGATTAAATTTTTAAATTTTTTTCAACGATGGAATGTAAGGAATTATTGCTAATTTATTTAAGCCAGGATTTGAAATTTATTTTTTGCATGATAGAGAAACATAGGACATAAAGAATCCCGGAACATCTTCTAGAATGATATTTTTTGAAAAGTTAATTTTCCATTTCCGAAGTTTGCCGGGTGAATCCATTTGAAACATTTTTCATTAAGGAAAACAGTTGATTTAAAGAAGGTTTTAGCATAAGGACCGCACTTTTGGCGGATCAAAATTTATTACTTAATAACAGGAACGAACGTGATCGAAACTTGAGTGTACTTCGTTTGGAAAATGTTATAATACCATGAAATATGGTTGTTTATTTTTGTCAACTTTGTTGAGATTTTGACTTGAAAATTTTAATCTCTTTTCAAATTACAGTGTGGCGTGCTTCGGTGCCATGTGAATTTCATTAATATTGTACATCAAAAATGGTGCGCTAAAATGAAACGTATTAGTGCGGTCGGATCACTCTCGACACCCTTTTAATGAAAAATAATCTTTTCACTTAATTTTATTTAGCTAAATTCGTAAGTCACATAAAGTAAGATTATCTAAATTTTTTGTATTTTCCTATTCCTACCTTTATTCCATTAGGTAAACCAGTGTGTTATTATTGCCTTTAGTATGGATAGCTAATAAGTGGGGGTACGAATTTTCATTGAATATTTATCGTGTGGGGACTCAACGGTATGAGGCTAGGGGCTCGGACCCCTCGACGACAGTCGCCGCCCCAAAGGGCAGGCTAACTTATTTGTCTATATGACGTTAAACGAAAACACAAAATACGTTCGATCGTAATTACCTACAAGTACGTGCAAGTAATATACGAGTACCGAATCATGACATCACCAATGTCACGATTACACAAACCGGCCAGCCATCTCTTATCATGGTAGGGGATGATTCGACCTGGCCGCCCTCACTAACGTATGTATTTTCATACGTACGTGTGTTTGTGTGCACGCGAGTAAGCCATATAAAAACCACCTAAACTGGCTATAAAATCGCCAGTGTTCGGTCTGGTTCTGGCTTACCCATACGCTTGTATGTAGTGGCTGAACACGCTTAAATTCTGTTGAATTTCCTTCTGGTGAGAATATCTCTCACGACAAGGTATTCCACATATCGTTTCACCTTATGGGGACAATACTCGTATAAGGTTTTAGGGGCTTGTCCCCCTCAACAGCAGTTGCCACCCAAAGGCTAGCACATATTTGTCTCTATGACGTTAAACTATTTACACACGTACATTTGTATGTTCATAACTGTACGTATGTACGGGTAACATACATTATACAGGCCATGATCAATTACCCGATAAGGATCTTGGTGATGTCACAGACTGGCAGCAAACGCACTGTGTTGTTTCTTATCACCTAACAGTGGTAAGAAATGAAGTAATCAATGATATAATACCATACGTATATGTACGTATGTGTGTCTGTGTATGTGTACCAAATCCACTATATAAGCTCACAAAACTGTCTACAAAATCGCCAGTGTTTGCCTTGGATTTGGCTCTTCCATACTTACAAAGTATGAAGAGGCAGAACACGCAAAGCTGTATATTATCTTCTACGTGTGAATATCTCTCACAACAAGGTATTTCACATACCTATTTTTGTTTTTTGTTTTTTTGATAGGCATAGGCCTCTATAACTGCTGGATTATTACACCAATTACAGATTATAGAATGTGGAGTTGAATACAGGCAAACAGGTTGGTACTTTTTGTGGAAAGATTAATTCCTAAAATGAAAATTGGATCATTAAAAAGTTCACTGATGGGAACTCTAAAAAAGATGACACGATTAATTGATACAGTATTATTTCTGCAAAATTGACTTAGTTGGATTTCGTGACTGCCTGACCAATTGTTTATTCTTAGTCACATCATGGTGATTTCCTTTCCTTGATTGAGGTGGTATAAATTCAAAGAGTATTCCACATGGAGGGATTATTCGGATAACCATTTCTTGTAAATAATGTGTTTATAATATAATAAATTGTTAGATGTACAGTGTTGGCTCCGCATAAAAAAGTTATGATTAACAATCAGTTGCTTATAAGTGTGTGAAAATTGAATATATTATGGAAGAAACTGATTTTCGGTAATTATCGGCTAAGTTAATTACTGTAGTGCGTTCTCAGCTTGTGGGTGCACACGATAAATTGTGCAGTTGTGCACCAAATAGATTTAATTTTGAGGGGTTGTGATACATATGTACCTTAAAACTCAGCTAATTGATCGGCAGTTACATAGCAAAACAACTAGTGTCATTGCTTATTGATCTGTAGGTTGCCAGTTTGAATCCCCACAATGGCGGCCTACAGATCGATGACCTCAATGTTGAACATATGTACAGTGCACCGTATCACGCATTCCCTCTTCCAGAGTGTGTGGAGCATAGGCTGCATTGTGGGGTTTGGCAGTTTCACCATGTTGCAGCAGTAGCTCCACCCTCTGGTTGTGTGTTGTTGTGCTTGCATTGACGCCATAGCACTGGTGGGAATGGCTGTTGGGATGTGACACATACATACGTTCAAACTTAGGTAATTGATCGGTGGTAGAATGGCCAATCAATTGGGGTCATCGCTTTTTGATCTGTGTAGGTCACTGGTTCGAATCCCGGCACTGGCAGCCTAAAAATTTTAAGGACTAATTTACCCCATACAGGTAATATTCTATATGTATTCATTAGAAGTTTACATCAGTTTGGAATACCAGATTTGTGTGTGCTATAAACTGAATAAACAAACACAAATAACTAGTTGTAAATCCAGGAGGCTAAATCGTAATTAAAATTTTTTTCTCTCCGATAGTCTGTACTGATATTTCTCTCTCTCTTTCCCCTATAATGCAAATATATTGTAAACCCTACTCATGGTGATATCACTGCTCCCCTTAATTTTTCATTATACTTCCATAAAAAAAATTCTTAGACCATCTTTGAAGTGGGAAAGCACAAAATTAAAAAACTCAGTGAAACAATTGCAAACTTTTCATCCGAATTTAGTCACCAAATCGTGTTAAGAAATTTGGCGCGTTTTGAGAAAAAAAATGTTTTTTGTTCCTCTGTGGTAAGTCAAACACCCTTATAGTTACACCCTTTTCATGCTGGTAGTCTAACTAATTCCGCATTTTTACAAACCAAACAGCCAGTTTTCAAGAAGTTGCAAAAGTATCTCATCCTTTTCGCCTCGTTAAACAGTCCTAATAATGAACGACAGTGTTTAAAAATTCATGATTATTGTGCATAATTTCTATGACGTACCTGCTTACTTCTTTTATATTCAATTTTTATTTTTGAGATATAGCGGCGGTTTTTAACCTGTGGTCCACAGACCAGGGATCCTAACCAGCTACTATGTTGAAAAAGTTGTTTTATTTATGTACAAATTTTCTTTGTGTGTGAATTTTCTGCGACGTCGACGACCTTTACCAAAAATGATGTCCACTTCCTCCACATTGGAGAGTTTATATTGTAAACACATCATTTATGCGCTTCGGACGTGAATCGAATGAAATCCATTTAATTTTTCACCACTCCTCTCCTTGCCACGTATTTTGGAAAAAATGGTTTCTATACAAATAAAAAATTGTGTTGGACGAAGACTTATCCTCAAGCCGATATGACTTATTTGCTCAAATATCCCGCATATTTGTTTTTGCCCAATCTTGTTTACTCGATAAATTTTTTTTTTTTTTTACATGATGATGTATTTCGTTGTAATATTTCTAAACTCAACGATGTATGTATTTAGGTTTTGAAAAAATTTCTTCATTTACTGAAATTGACGTGTACGATTGGTACATAGACATGCCAAATTTATTCGTAATTCGCAATTCATCTTACTCACGTAGGTACATAATTTATTCGTATTGTACGAAAATCGAGTTTCAGCCGTGTGGAGGGTTTGAATATTTTAG
Organism: Ericerus pela; assembly: GCA_011428145.1. NCBI lineage: Eukaryota > Metazoa > Arthropoda > Insecta > Hemiptera > Coccidae > Ericerus > Ericerus pela. The sequence continues at coordinate 534,211 of WOFM01000552.1, forward strand.
ATGAAGAATGGAAAATGGTTGGAAGTATGACGCTGTCTACAACCCTACATACTGAATGTCTTAACAATTTGAATTTTTCTGAATGTAAATATGCTACCATACTCGATATTTTCTGTTCAGCTCGTTTATTTTTTGTAACAGCTACTTTTTATCAGCTTGTCGAACTTATAATTCCAATTTAAAGATGGTTGAATAACCGCTGGTGGTAGAGGTTCTAAAACTTCGAAAACATTTAAAGTAGGTACCTACCAACCTTGACATTTCCAACTTTTTTTATCTTTTAAGATTTCTTTTTGATGAAAGATTTGATAGCTGATCAAAGTTCAAAACATATCTGTCACCAGCACTTCGCACGTGTATCCCATGATATTTTTATAAGCTTTTATTTTGCTCGCTACTTACGATTATAAAATAAATTTTATATAATACGTAATCAGAAAGGCAATGTTTACACGAGTATTTTTCGAGTGAACAGTCTCTCATATTACTGATGAATGTAATCTCGATGTAAAATGAACGCACCACCATGTAAAAACGTGAAGCATCTTTTTGCAACACATGCACAAAACAACGAGTTTTATATGTATGTACAGCGAATGTAAACAAACGAATTTTTGGCCTGTGAAGTAGACGATAATTTTACAATCTCTTGCTGATGCAAATCCTGCGCAAGAGGGTGTAAAGTACTTTACACCCTCTTGCGCATCCCAATCCAGCGCGACAGGGTGTAAAATATTAGAACATAAAATCATTTTGATATTATTATTTAATTATTTTGCAAAAAACTATTCAAGTTGCCAATCCAGTCAAACATAATATTTTAATTTTCAAAAAAAAGTCTCAAATTATTCCTCAGCTTCTAATTAAATTAGAGAGCTGGAGTTTTTAATGATTCAAAGCGGATAAAATTTAAAAAATTTCCATATAATTTTCTAATTATCTTTAGCTATTTAACAACAAATAAATTAAATAAATGCAAATTAATGGCTTTGCTAGTCGCTATTTCAGTTAGAGAGCTGAAAATGATATCTCTGAAAAGAGAAAAAAATCTACTTGAATTTAGTTTTTATTTATATTTTTAATCATCTATAAAAAGTTGAAAATAAGCAAATGAAAAAAATGCAAATTGATGGAAAAAAATTTTTTTGGAAATCTAGAAACCATTTTGTTTTACTCACGGATTCCTCAGCCTCTGTGTAAGCTAGAAATATGGGATTAGTACTGCTAGAAAGAGGAGAAAATTTAGTTCAAACTAATTCCCATATAATTTGTTAATAGTTCTTTGCTGTTTGAAAATAAAGGAACAAATAAAGGCAAAATAATAGAAAACTTGTCGTTTTTGTGTTTTTTCAGCTATAATTTCCAAAATTTATTTATTTTATGAGATTATTTTTTATTGGGAGTGGGAGTTATTGCTATACTTTTTTTTTGTGCATTAATTGCAAAAGTATGGTGTGCAACAAGTTCTTGTGGGCTATTTTAACTCGTGTCAAGTTTGCAGCACTTGGTAAAAAAATAGCCCATATTACGTACTTGTCACACAATATACTATTTTACATGGAAGCGCCGTCAGTTTACATCGAGGTAGAGGTTACATTTTCTAAATGGAACGTTGAATCTGCCACAATGAGGAGGCTGATACTTCGTTCCTTTTTGTATAATTTTTTTGAAAGACTCTTCTTTATGATAAAATTTTAACGTTTTGTTTGCTTACAAAATATCTTCCTCAACAAGATTCAAAAGTGAGTTTCCATGACTTGGAAATTGCTCACTCGCTGCGCTTATTCCGCCAACTCCCTCACATGTAATCGCTCACCTTTGAACGTTGGTGTGTTATATAGGCTACTATATTTTCGCAATCCAATGATCGCTTACCGTCACGTTCATAAACGATAGTCAACGAGCAAGAGAATTAATTTTGACAAATGATCGTGAATATGGTGCAGAATTAATGTAAGGTGCAAATCCGTGTTTTGTGGGCGGAAATGCGAGCAGGAAAATCGGCGTTTCATCTATACGTAGACCATAGTTACATGCATTCGCAAAATTATAGGTATTTAATAAACGTTTTAACGGGGCCAGTACAGCAGTTAATGAAATAATTAAAATTTTAAACGTAGGCGTATTGGAAAATAATGGTCGATATTTTCGGCGGGGTTTGTTGCGTGCCGTAAAGTGAAAATGTCGACGTCGATTAACTGCCGACGAACGGTACAAATTTATATTCTCCCCCTTCTACCCGTTGATTGTTGCAAACTTTGGTTTTGCTGTATTCGTCGAAAACGTTTTCAAAACAAATTTGTATTACGTCTTTCTTTTACGCGCCAAACACCTACACCTGCCTCCCTCAACTCTTTCCTAAATCGCCGAAACAATTTAACCGAAAACGATTTTGGGCGCGAATAAAGGCGAAATTCTAGTGTCGTCGCCAATGTGGGAGTTCCATCGCAGTGACGCAGTGACGCAGTGACACGAAAGTCTCGGCTGCTTTTTGTTTCAGCGGGCGGGAAAAGCGTAGGCCTATACTCACATCGAAGTCGACGACCACGTCCGGTCGATTTATTAATGGCCTGATCTCGAGGGAAGGCCGATGAAAGAGTCGAGCGTACACGAGTTTGGATTCGCCGCAGATTGGTTACTTTTGAAAGTCTGCATCGTCGGTGATATATCAGTGAGGAATCAGCTGTCGCCCATAATATTTAAATGATATATCGAAGAAGTGGACCCTTACGTCAACATATTCGGCTTAACCATATCGTTCGAAGGCCATAAAATTTTATTGGTCTTGCCTTTCGTTTTTCAAGACAGAATTTTGCCAGCTATATTTTCATTACGGCTGACTTTTCTTTGTATCTTTAAACCGGATCATAGGCGACGTAAGGGAGGGAGGTTAAGAAGGCGAAATACTCGTACCCTTTTGGAATTTTGCTTTTTACGCAAATTTTCAACAAAAAAAAAAAATTCGCATATTAAAGTTGATCTCGTGTTTGAGACCCAAAGATGAGGGTAGATTCGTTTTTGGTCTCGCGAACCCGGGACAATTTTGGCACTATTAGCTGAAATTCATACGTACATAATTATATTATATACGTACTTGAGGGTACCGAATGCTGCCACGCAGCAATAATTCACAGACACGGACATAAACCATAAATATTATTCAGGTGCACGATGAAGAAAAAAAATTACTTAGACTGAAATTGAAATATATTCATAGCCAAATATATCTGTACCTGTGGTCACGTAATAGCGTTACAGAAGTGGCTTTTATTTGTATATAAGATGTACCTATTTCTGTTGAACTCGGTGCAGGTTGAAATTTTTATCCGATATTCTTTAAATCTGGTACACTCATTTGGACCTACGCAATGATAAACGTTATTCTTCGTCTATTACATCCGATTATGTTTCATTTTTGGGGCCCAAAGGGTTCTAAAATGCATAATTTTTAACCAATTGTTTCGAAATTTGTCGCAGACATTTAACATATTATGCTCCATCATACTAAAAAAGTTAATTTGCTAAACAATCGTGTGGGATCCACCATACCCTGTCTAATATAAAATACATTCGCCAATTATAGTCGGCGGTGAGATGGCCGTGCGGTTAAGTTCACCGCTTTTAGCTGGCGAATATGTAGGTCCTAGGTTCGATTCCCCGAGCCAACAAAACCTACATCTGGTGACCCTTGACGTGTGCTGGACACGCACGCACCCTAGTGGTGCATGGTGGAACTCACAACTCTCCTTCCTAACTTGAGTCGCCGATAGATGGCGCCCTATATAGTGGAAATAGAACCTGTATAGGTAGTATAAGCCTGTGTGTATAGGTATAAGAGGCATTTCTGATTCAGCCCAACCTCCCATAGCATCTAATGTCGTTCAACTCGTGTTGAGTCTCTCTAAGGGGGGAGTGTGTGGGAACCACCATACCCTGTCTAATATAAAATACATTCGCCAATTACAGTCGGCGGTGAGATGGCCATGTGGTTAAGTTCACCGCTTTTAGCTGACGAATATGTAGGTCCCAGGTTTGATTCCCCGAGCCGACAAAACCTACAAATCGTTTAATAACTTTTTTTTTTTCAGTTAGTGTGGAAATTGTTTTTTTTTTTTTGTGTTTAATAACTTCATAACACACACCATTCTTTCATATCATTATGAAGATCGAAATTAATAAGTAAATGACGAATACTGTCTACATTGCCTGGATATAATACGCCTTAAATGTTCTTTATGATGATTCAACGTTCTTTTGTCTGGGTCTGGTATGCCACTTACAAGAGAATTCATTATGAATATCTTTGACACTTAATTTTAAAAGTAATTTTTCCCACAATCAGTTGTGCAAAATATTTTTGATATTTTAACTTTTTCATTGTGTTTATTCATTTATATATTTATTTTTTGGTTAGGGAAATCTACATTTTCTAGCGTTTCTTGCTGCGCAGAATTTTTTTTTTGTGATGTGTCATACTAACTCATTGATGGTAGGGTAAGGTTTGCCACGATGACACATTTTTTATTATTTTTACTGTATTTTTCCAAGGAATGGGTCAATTATGATTTTTTTTTTTTTAATTGTAGGTACATCCTTTGACTACTTACCATACAATTTTGAAAAGGATCTGTCAATTACAAAAAACAAAAACTTGAAAAAACTTAACTACTCACATGTGTCGATATGGCATATTTTAATGTTATGATGACACACATTTTGTTTTCATGTTTGTCGCAATGACACACTTATTACACATAAATTTGTATATTTTTTTTAATGAAACAACCTTATTTTGAAAAAAATTTAAGATATTTATTGAATAAAGAACAAAATATAACCATATAAGTATAAAATATGGTTGAAGATAGAAAAAACATAAAAAATGAAAAAAAAAAATAAAATAGAAAAACATATTGAAATCTTTTTGTAAGTCTAATTAGTCAAAGAAACTTTTTTAAGTTATTGCAATGAACATTAAATCGGAGTAGCCCCCATCCAAATTTCTTAGATTTTACTATTCAAATAATTTGGTATGAATGAAAAGCTGGCTATGTCTTTCACTGGTAGAGTCTGAAACACATAGACTGTGTATTTCTTAGTAAATTTAGGCCTAAGGAAATTTTCAGTCAGGCGTCCATTTTTTGATTTAATGATTTTGGAAGTGTGTCATCATGGCAAATGAAAAGTATGTGTCATTGGGACAACTCCTTTAAAATTAAAAAAATCCTTCCGATAATCCATTTCTGTGGACTTATTTCTAAAATTAAGCATCCAAAATATAGAAAAAAGAACAACGAATCCATTGGTAATTCACTTACTTTCAAAAATTAGAAAAAATATTTAAAAAAAAAATTAATTTTAGAATCTTAACATTTTCTTCAAAATATCACATCAAAAACATAAACTATGAAATATTTTGATTAAAAAAACTGTTATTTTGCTAACTACTAGATGGTGCATATTAGCACATATTAGTACATATTCTAACACTCTCGCTGCCATGTGTGCACCAGTGCACACAAATCTAATTGCCTTTCAGGCCGTGTGTGCTGTATTGCACACGGATCATACCAACATATTTTTGACTGTGTGCTGTAGAGAACACAGTTTACATTAAAATAAATGTGATTTTCGGTTTCTACTGGCTTGGATACATCTAACTCTGGAACAGCAGAGAAATTTGGCAACATTGTAACAAAAGATGGGTGTTTCAAGAATGCTATAGAATAGCATATTAAAAGTACCTTTTCAGCTTCGTACATTGATTGTTTCTCAATTGTTGAGGCATTCCCAAAAGTCTTATCAGTTTCTTAATATTGTATTTACCACCCAGATTGCTCATGGGTGAAAGTATCTTTTTAGCTCTTCAGGCCATGTGTGCTATATTGCACACGGGTGAAAACCTCCCTTACACAGGATGGTATGATGAAAAAATGATAAATATATGTTATCTAGACCCTTATAAATGAGATTTAAACTTTGGCTCAAAAAATTTTTTACACTGATTTTGGTGAAACCCTGTCTGGCAGCGAGAGTGCTAAGCTATCTTTCATGTAGAGGGTGCTAATAGTTTATGAAATATTAATAGATGTGTCATCGTGGCAGTGTGTCAATGTGGCAAACCTTACCCTAATTAACAATCATTGGCAATGTTAAAATAATCCTCCTCTCTGCGCAGTCAAGCCATGTTGACTGATGTTTTTCAGCCACCTCTTTTGCCTTCGATTTTAACATGAGTCTGCAATTAAAAGTCTTTCAATGAATCATATTTTTACCATTTCATTGTATGGCTAAAGTACAGTACCTATCGTCTTTCCTTTAGTATTCAATAATATTATTTCTGTCCTATCAAATATCCTGCCACGCCTATTGTAATGCGTATTATAAAAAATAAATGGTAGTCAAAAACTGGGCCTATTCCATACATCCATAAATTACACAGCGGTCGGAAAAATTAGCGCATTTGAAATTATATTTATTTCTTTTGTCATTGTGATTTAGATGTGTTGTAAATGTTCACAGCGTACTTCGTTCACCTGTATTTTCAACTTGATTTAATTTTTCGGTGCCATTTGGTTGTTTTGGCGTTAAAACGAAAAACCGCCTATTTTGGTCGCAGGTCAAACTTCTATCTTAATGTCAATTTTAAATGGCAATTTTTCTCGGAAAACTTATTGAAAAGGACACCTAAATAAACCACAGTTTAGTACAGATACCCGCTCTTCACGTCCTTGTGGAAATCATAAAAAAGCAGTTTATATTTTTTACAATGGTCTCGTGATTGCTGTATTGATAAAAAACCAATATCGTACAACCCCAGGTTTTTCCGTTATCAAATTTTGAATGAAATCCACGTCGGAAAAGCGGATGCCAACGGCATTTGAAGACTAATCGATTTTAACGAATGAATAATCTAATTTGTTTTTTTCTGGTTCGCCGTTCCGTTACCGTCTGCCCTAATTCCCTTTCTTTTTCACTTCTGCTCTCTATTCAACACTTTTGTACTGTTACCATGCTGTTACACAGTCGAAAAATTTTTTTTTTTGGAGCGATTCACTGGGCATGTTGAAACAGTTTTCCCTCACTTATTGCTTTATTCCGTTGAATTTTCGTAACGATTCGGTGGTTGAGAACGTATTTCGGCTATGATTTATACTTAAATATGAATAGAATTATCCATGGAAACAGCTATAAATAGCGAAAAAGTTTGAAATGAAATCGATTTATCTTGACCGCTCTAAATACAATCGTAGGTAGCTGATACAAAATTCACTCGCTGGTCTCCAAAGTACTTATACATATAGGCATGTAATCTATGTGGAAAGTTTTTTTATGCATTTATAATTGTGAAAATACGCACTCAAATGTGACCATTTTTTATTAGCGAATTTTGGTAGTCCTAGGCTGCGTATAATTATTATGATTTATGACTAGCGAAGTAATAAGTTTATGGTTGCAATGTTCAATTTTATTCTGGAGAATCGAGATATGTTATAAAAATATATTTATGAAATTCCCCAACTTAAATTAAATTAACAATATTTTCCTAATTTCCACATACGCTCGGTGAACCAGGTACAATGTACTAAAAATAGAAATACAGCAAGACAAGATTAAGATCACGGTGTTCTGGGTCTTAGTGTTGGCCTTGGTATTGGTCTTGATATTTCTGCAAGACCCTATTTTGTTCACCCTTTAAAGTTATTCTGTCAAATATGATAGTGTTCACTTCACTTCAATGAATGGTTTGAGGGATTAGGAATCAAAAACCTCCGGCACATCTAGAAACAATGTATTTCTTACTTGCAAAAAAATGTTTGTCCTCTTTCACTTCGGAAAATTTTCGCTGTAGCTCTCCAGAAAAAATGACTTGGTATGTCTACACTGCTAGTAACATAAAATATACGTGGAGATATTCCCTTTAGTTACTCCAGATCTTTCATTAGGAGCCTTTATAATTGTCATTATTAAGTTTTCCTTATGACAGTCTTCAGTGTCAGTATATTCTTCCATATTAATGTTACACTTTGAGATAAATAACACATTTTGAAAGTGAGTTCTTCCCAAAATTCGTGACTTCCAAATAGATGCTATAATAATCCAGGAATATTTTCAGGAGTTTTATTTTTATTCATGAACAACAGTATGCTTCGGCAGAGCTGGCGAGAAAAAAATTTGTGCCCGAGTCCCGAGATCGTAATAATAGCAGTTTAGAAAATAATCCATTCATCAATTTTTTTGACGATAATCATTTTGAGAGGACGTTTTGTAAATCTGAGCCATGGGGAATTCCCTCTTCCCCCTACAGCCTTCATTGCTTGAAGATTACAGCAAATTAGCCCAATTTCTTTATGGCCCTTTTTTGTCAACGTTTGTGGAATGTATGAGTTTAGGAAACCGTGATAAGTAAATAATAGACTACGCTCGAATCGTTTTGAATATCACGAAGTATAAATTCAAAAAAATAAGAAATTCAAAGAGGCAAATATTGTAAGTTGACACAAAAAACACACACTTCCCCATAAAATAAACAATTTTTTTATTTTTCAAATTTTTTTTCATTATTTAAAAGAGTGTACCTTGGTGCATAATTTAGTAAGAAAATCATTTCTCCAGCTGTTTTCTATCAAACGTTAAAGTTGGTTATTTAAAGACATATTTTTGTGTCAACTTACAACCTTGGTATTGTAAGTTGAAACAAGAGGAGTGTAAGTTGACACAAGAGGTAAGTGTGTGAGTTGACTTGGAATATAAAAATAATTAGTAAAATATATTTTGGATTTAAAACCACTTAAACAGCATGTCTAAGATTCAAAATTTCAAAAATTCAAAATTCAGAAAAAAAATGAAAGCCAAAAAAGAAAAATTTTATATGTAAACGAATGAACATAAATTTTGAATTTTCCTTTTAAAGTTGGAAGTGAAAATTTGGAAGTTTTGTGTATGCTTTGAAGTCAGCTTCTTGGGCATCATTAAAAACTCGAAACTACTGTCCATAATATGCTTGCATTGTTTCAGCAGGAACACCATTTTGGCACTTTTCAACGTATCTAGACACAAAACAAATAACTAAATTTCAAATTACAGCAGCCTAAGTAATTAAATCCATATCAAATTTGAAAGGTTCAAATTAGAGGTACAAAATCATCCAAAAAAATTAAAATATATTCATCTTCCCTAAGTCTTATGAACCAAATCATGAACTAGTGCTGCTGATCTGATTCTGTGTCCATTCTTCAATACTAAATCTATACCTGCCTTCATTTTTCAGCTATGTAAAACCCATTTTGGGTTTTCTAAACACAGTCACGTTGTTTCTCCATCTGAAACCATGAATGTTTGTTAAAATGTTTTTGTGTCAACTTACAAGACCAATTTTGTGTCATTGTAAAACATGTTTTTTTTTCTATAATGAATAATACTGGTGAAAATTTATTTAATCTTCATCAGTATTATACGCAATTGTGTTCACCATGAACAGCACTTCAAATTAATACCAATTTCTTTGACTTTTCTTCAAAAAAATTGTAGAAATTTTCAATTTTTCATCTTCTCAGAAAAAAAACTTTGGGATTCCAAAAATACTTTTTTGGAATTTGAGATAAGAAAAATATGCATAGAGAGTTCAATTATATGGACGTTGTATACTTAGTCACGTAGAGACATATTGACTACCCAAATGCAGGATAGATGGCGTAACAGTATTCCAAAATAAGTTGATCGTGTCAACTTAAAACACTTGCCCCTACTTAATGGGAACCAAACAAACTAGATAAATTGACTAAAAAAACAAGTGAAACTAAGTATGTCTTAAATGACAAGAGTCGCTATGAGACAATCGTGAAAGACTGCAGATATTAAGGTCTGAATTAGTCTTGAAGAACCCCACAAAAACTGAAATAATTTGAAAAATTGGTGCAATTATTCCTCCATGCATTCACTTGTTTGGTGGTAAAATCCTACATGACTCACTCACCGTGCGTTCTGAAAGATGCTTTAAAAATAATCAGGGGTGTAGAAGCGGTGGAATCCAATAGTTAGATTTTTATTGTGGAAAATACATTAATATTCATGGACCTAGATCCATTGTAGGTTCACTATTCGCAAATATACCAGGGAAATCTACTTTGCTATATCACTAAGTCTACTAATTGTGGTTTTACTCTTTTCAGCCTCTTTTTTCTTGAACGTGCGCAAATTGACATGAAAGAAATAAGAAAGAAGAAAAATTAGAAAATTTTCTCCACCAACGAAATAAATTACTCGAGTTTTATTCGCAAAAAAAGTTTATTTTTACTCGTTTCTGAAAACGCTGTGGCTTATGTCGAGGATATAGAGTATCAAAAAACTCGTTACTCGGTTAAACGCACTTTTCTCATTCAAAAAATTTCAACCTTCACTTCCACACTGCCTCAGTGCGCGTATATATTTATAATAATATACAGTATATACAGCGGTTGCTTTGCGGGTGGCGAAGAAATTGCTGCGCTGCGACTGGTAGATAAAACCGAGCTTTGTAGTAAACTTTATTTCTTTTCTCTCTGATGTGGTTAAGTAGAGGGTATGTGAATGCGGCGCTGAGAGTTGAATGAACGCACATGCAAAAAAAAAGAAAAAAGAAAAGGAAAGAAAATAGAAGAGCGAATATTTATCAAAATAAAAAACCACAATGCGTGTACACAAAAAACTGTACATTCAACTGCAGATTGAGGTGGTGCCGTGGAGAAAAAATGTAGATAGAAAAGAAAAAAAAGAACAACATAAACCTTCGTCGATGATTTTATCTTTTCTTGGCTGATGCGAGCTTTTGTAATGCGATCATCCCTTTCCATCCATTGTCAAGGAAGAGAGAAAAAGAATGGGCAAGAGAGAGTGAAAGAGAGAGATCGAAATAGGGGTGAGACAGAGAAAGAAAGATAAACGTAACAAATGTTCTACGAAATCGCCGTCATTTCTAGTTATACTTGCGTGCGTTTTTTGATACGAGGTGCTGCTTTCTTTTTCAAAAATTTTGAACCTACTTTCACTTTAACTTTTGCCGCATACCCGTATTGGTTACACACTTCTACTAGCAATTATTTGGACTTCCATCATTTTCATTCAGTTTTTGATGGCCTACATACACGAGTCAGTTAACACAAGTTCTCCAAAATTTTTTCTTCCAAAAAAATTAAATAATAGGTATATTTTTTTTTTGCCGAAGCAACTCCAAATTTATTTATATATATGTAAAAAGAACACTCTTCTTTTTCAAATGACTACAATTTTGTATGTTACTCTCGTTTTTTCATGAATTCGTAATGTTTATTTTTGTTTGACTCACATAAAGAAATCGACACTATTCGACTATCTAATATTTACCGTTCCAATCTTATTATCTTTAAGTTAAATCATTTCATGTATTATCGACTCGACCATCCTTTGTTAAATGACATCATTTTTGACCATACTCAACATGACTATTTTCCTTTTGTAACGAACGTCGATTTCATTTATCAAATTCATTCATTCATTCATTCGTCCGTTAATTGCCGTTTCAGAAAGACAGATAAAACCTAGTCGTATCTTCGTTCGTTTCTTTGTGTATAATAATCTTGAATTTTCTAATTTCACTACCGTTTTTAATCGTGTCAATAAACTCTGCTTTTGATTACGAGTTCACGAAACTTTATTTACGTGCAAATTAGATCGAGTGGAATACCCGGAAACGAACTTACAAATTAGAAAATTCTTTTTTAAAAACCGAAAAATTTTTTTTCTTTTTCGCGATGGCTTTGACCAAAATACAATTATTAATAATGGCTGAGGGTACCGATAAAACAACCACAGTGAATCTAAAAAAAATATGATTTTTTGGAGATGGAATATGGTTCACCTTTCCCGAAGAACTACAAAAGGCCACACTCCATAAAGAGCTTATGGCCTTGGGTCCTCCGAAGAGCGCTGCATCAGTCCTACGTTCAAGGGGACAATACAGGACAATCAATGTCTCCATCCCCCCTGACGTGGCCAAACTGTACCTCGACAGCGACGAGAACTTTGTATTCAAGGACTACCTCCTCCCAGAATTTTCATCCTCCAACCAAGCCAAGCTGAAAGAGGACACCGACCAACCCATGACTACTTCAAAGAAAGACAAGGATGAGTCAGTGACCAGCATCATGAAGCACTTTCTCATAGAAAAATTTTCACCCAAAAACAAAAATGTCATCGCTTGGTGCGACGCCTTCGAAAGAGAGTCACAGTGGTTCAAGTTGGATTGCCAGAAACAAATTGAAGTCTTTAAGAGCTGCTTAGAAACATTGATGGCAGATTGGTTCACCATCAACCAGAAGAAACTCGGACTAAACACTGCATGGTCTGACTGGAGAGCAGATCTGATAGCCACTTTCGCAGACTCCACTTGGAAACCAATACGGTACGCCTACAACTATAGATACATGAGCGGTTCGTATATAGAATTTGTTGTTAAAAAATAAAAACTTTTGTTAGAATTAGACAGGAATTTGCCCGACCTTGTGATATTAGATTTAATTATTTTGGGACTTCCTGTCCATATCCAAAATTCTTTAAAAAAAATGTCGTTACGTCTCTTCGGATTTTGCATGACAAACTAAAAAAATTTGAGACGGAAGACAAAAATAATGACCAAAATAATAAAAATATAACCTTTTTAAATAAAAATAAAACTTCTAATACAAATAATTTCGAAATTATAAACAAAAAAAATAATAATAATAACCAACACGAGAGAAAATGTAGCGGTGCAGAAAAGAAACCTTGCACTAACTGTGAAAAAAGAGGCTTTTCTGAAAGGTACCACCAGGAGGCTCTTTGTTGGTTTAAAGATAAGCCAAATAATAAAAAAACAATTAATAAATTAGAAATTGAAAACTCCGTATCCAATGGTGAAACAAAAAACTAAATCCCCCCCGCTGATTAAAATTAATTTATGCCTTAACGATAGCATTTTTTGTAAAGGAATTTATGATTCGGGTTCGAATATTTCTATAATCAACAGAAACCTAATCAATTCTATGAAAGTTAAGGCTTTTAAATTCGTTAATAAATCTTTTCGGATGATCAGCGGGTATGGGAAAGTTTTAAGAATAGCCAAAATAAAGTTAAAAATTTTTTCACAAAATAAAGAAGTTTATGTTTTCGTTCTTGATGAAAAGGAATTTAATTACAATTTTTTAATAGGTTTAGACCTAATTCGAGAATTTAGCCTTTGCCAAGACGAAAACTTAAAAATTTTTCAGAAACAAAAAGAGAATACTAAAAATTTTTTTGAGAAAAATTATAATTTAGAAAACTGTAACGTAAAAATTTCCAAGACAGAGTTAAATTTAGAACATTTAGACGATGAAAAGAAAAAGAAATTAAGAAAGGTCATTCAAGATTATGATTATGTTTTTGCAAAGAGTAAATACGACGTCGGTAAAGTCATGGACTATTGCGCTGTAATTAAGCTAACCGAACATAAATATGTCTCTCGCAAACCATATCGATGTAACATAATCGACCAAAAAGAGATAGAGAGCCAAATTTCAAAGCTTCTTGCAGCTGACATGATTGAGGAGTCGACCTCACCATTTGCCACTCCTGTGACTTTGGCTTATAAAAAAAACGCCGAAGGTGTGAAAGTAAAAAATAGAATGTGCGTCGACTACTCAGCTTTAAATAAAATAATTGTTCCCGAGAGTCAACCATTTCCCCATATTAAGGATCTAATTGGGAAAGCTAGAGATTGTAAATGGTTCTCAGTTCTTGATATTAATAGTGCCTTCTGGTCCATACCCATAAGAAAGAAAGATAGATACAAGACAGCCTTTGTAACACAGACTGGACATTACAATTAGAAAAACATGCCTTTTGGATTAAAAACTAGCCCCGCAATTTTTAAAAGAATATTAAGAAACATATTAAAGAGAAAAGACCTAGATGATTTTTGCGTGAATTATATAGATGATATTTTAATTTTTTCAAAAACATTCGAGGAACACATAGAACAATTAAAAAAACTTTTTACATCTATATATGAAGAAGAGTTCAGACTTAATCTGACCAAATGTGACCTCGCACACAATAAAATAAAATATCTAGGTCATTACATTCAAAACAATGCGATTCACCCCATTTTTGATAATGTGTTACCAGTTCGGGACTTCCCAACCCTAAAAAATCAAAAAAACGTAAGACAATTCCTCGGTAAAGTAAATTTTTATCGTTCTTACATGCCAAATTCATCAATAATTTTAGCCCCTTTACACAATTTATTAAAGAAAAACACACCTTTCATATGGAATGATAAATGCGAGGAAAGTTTAAAAAAAATTAAAGATTTATTATGTTCCGAACCGTGCCTTGTAATATTTAATCCAAATAGGGAAACAATTGTACAAACCGATGCCAGTCTGGAAGGAATAGGTGCAATTTTGAAACAGAAACAAGATGACGGCTCTTTCAAACCAACTGCTTTCTTTTCAAAAAAACTTAACGAGGCCCAGAAAAGAAAAAAAGCAGTTTTTCTAGAATGTTTGGCCATAAAAGAAGCCCTAATGTATTGGAGACATAGATTATTGGGACTGAAGTTCAAAGTTTATTCTGATTATAAACCCTTAGAAAATTTAAAAATTAACACAAAATTCGATGATGAACTTAGAGAATTAATGCTTCAATTGTCCCAATTCAATTTTGAAATAGAATATGTGCCGGGAGAAACAAATAATGAAGCGGATTGTTTGTCTCGCAATCCTGTTTTGGATCATTTTGAGGCCTCTTCCAAACTCAGAGTTGTCAATCTTATTGAAATAAAAGAAATAATAGAAGATCAAAAACAGCACTTAATGATTTAAAAAACTTAAAAATGATAATGTAATAATTAAAAATAACGTAATGTTCTCAAATCATAAAAAAGCAAAAGAAAAAATTATAATTTTGGACAATTTTGCCAAAGAAATAATAAAAAAAAAACCATTTACAATTTGGACACATAGGGTCCAATCAAATTCGACTAACTTTATTTCCCCTTTTTTATAACGAAAATTTTAATAAATTAATAACAAATTTCTGCCAAAATTGCACTGTCTGTATCAAGAACAAAAGCCGAATACCTATGAAATTTGGACATCTTTCTCACCTTGGACCAGCTAAGGAACCTTTCGAATATATGTCCATAGACACAATAGGAGGTTTTGCTAAAAATAATTCAGAAGAAAGATATTGCCACTTATTAGTCGATCACTTTACTCGTTTTGCCTTTACATTGACCTCCAAAACTCAAAATTCTAAAGATTTTATAACTTTATTAGAAATAGCCCTCAAAAGAGGAAACAAAATCTCAAATCTACTAGCCAATCAATATGGAGGTCTGAACTCTAAAGAATTTAAAGATTTTACTAAGCAAAATAATATTAATTTGATATTTACGGCAGTAGATTGTCCATCTTCCAATGGACTTAATGAGAGACTTAATCAGACCTTAGTTAACAGGCTGAGATGTAAAGTAGACGAGAATATTAAAAATAAAAAGAAATCTTGGTCCCTTTTATTAAAAGAATGCGTAAAAGAATATAACGATACTTTACACTCTGTCACTAAATACCCTCCGAATTACTTAATGAACAATGTAAAAATTAAAGTAATTTCCAAATTTGGAGATAACGTAACTGATTTAGCAAAAGACAGAGAAATCGCATTCAATAATTCATGTAAAAACCACAATATGAACAAGAAAAGATTTGACAAAAATAAAGTAAAAAGTAATTTTAAAGTAGGGGACCTCGTATTCGTTTTACATGGAAATCCTCTAAATAAAAATAAATTGAACGAAATCAGAACTGGACCTTATAGAATTGTAAAACAAATCTCTAGCTCAATTTTTCAGGTTGACTCCGGCTATCAGAGGCAAGAATCAAATTTTTACCATGTTTCGAAGCTGTATCCGTCCGTTATTTATTAATGTCTTTTGTTTACAGGGTGTGGGGATGTAAAAGAACACTCTTCTTTTTCAAATGACTACAATTTTGTATGTTACTCTCGTTTTTTCATGAATTCGTAATGTTTATTTTTGTTTGACTCACATAAAGAAATCGACACTATTCGACTATCTAATATTTACCGTTCCAATCTTATTATCTTTAAGTTAAATCATTTCATGTATTATCAACTCGACCATCCTTTGTTAAATGACATCATTTTTGACCATACTCAACATGACTATTTTCCTTTTGTAACGAACGTCGATTTCATTTATCGAATTCATTCATTCATTCATTCGTCCGTTAATCGCCGTTTCAGAAAGACAGATAAAACCTAGTTGTATCTTCGTTCGTTTCTTTGTGTATAATAATCTTGAATTTTCTAATTTCACTACCATTTTTAATCGTGTCAATAAACTCTGCTTTTGATTACGAGTTCACGAAACTTTATTTACGTTCAAATTAGATCGAGTGGAATACCCGGAAACGAACTTACATATATATAAAAAAAATTCCAGAATAAATATATTAGTTGTTGGTTTGAGGAATTGACCTAGGACCTACATATTTGCTATCCAAAGGCGGTGATGAACTTAACCATATGGCCGTCTCACCACCAACTATAACTGGCAAATGTATTTTGTATTAAGCAAGGTATGGCAGTTCCCACACACTCCCTCCCTAGAGAGACCCAATACGAGTTGAATGACATTAGATGCTGTCGGAGGTTGGGCAGAGCCAGATACACCTCTTATACCTATACACACAGGCTTACACTACCTATGGATTCTATTTCCACTATATAAGGCGCCATCTATCGGTGATTCAAGTTAGGAAGGAGAGTTGTGAGTGTCATGCACCACTAGGGTGCGTGCATGTCCAACACATATCAAGGGTCACTAGATATAGGTTTTGTTAGTTTGGAGAGTCGAACCTAGGACCTACATATTTGCCAGCTAAAAGCGGTAAACTTAACCACACGGCCATCTCACCACCAACTATATCTGGCAAATGTATTTTGTACTAAGCAAAGTATGGCAGTTCCCACAGTTAGTTTCCCACTAAATTTGTTTGAAAAATTATTAATACTTACAAAAGAAAACATTTTTCAAAACAAATTAGGCAGTGATTACATTTTCATAATATGACCTAGATATTTCATGTAGATCAAAGTATCATATTTTCCCACTAAATTATAAACTTTTTCTTCTTTTTTCCTTTACTTTGTGTCCTATCCTCTTCTAACTTTCTAGCCTAGTTGCAGCTGTCTCAACATTATTTCTGTATCCGTTTATTCGTTTTTAAGTTCAGATAAGACTGAATAAAAACTAGGATAATGTTTAGCCGTAACAATTCGAAATCTGTTATGCCACCCTTCAGATATGTTGTTCTTGCACTTTTTAGTAACTTTCTATTCAAGAGAGAGCTTTTGTTCTCGAAAATTCAGTTTTCCTGACCCGACTCAGTTATGGTTGGTTCCGATTAAAAGTTCTCTTTTTAAAAGACGCGATCATGATCGCCTTACATGACCTTCTTATCAAAACAATAATTTTAATTGTTCTACTAACTGATCAATTTTGTTCGACTTTTTGTCCTTTCACCGAACATACTGAACGAACATCTTAGAAATAAAATGAAGCAAAGCTAATGTACGATCTAACCAAAATTGAGACGATGAATTTCAGTCGAGTAGAAAGAAAGTCGTTAGTCGTTATGGTCCTGCCTTTTCGGCACAAAGTAGGTATTAGTTTTAAGTGGGTTTTCTACAAAAATCCATTGATTAATTTCGTGTTCATGGAAGGACTCCGTGGTCGGGGTCTCACGTTTTTCGTTTATGACCCCAGCAAAATTTTGGCAAAATTCCCGGAAAACAAGTTGACGGGCTCCCATAAAGCCAATGTAATAAAATTGGCATCAGTTTTTAGTTAGGTAAAATTATCTCATTACCAGCACACTTATGTTACATAGTGAAGGGAATTTGAATTGCAAAAGACACTAGCTCTTACTTAGTGGGATAACATTTTCCTACTGATTTTTGAAACCATTTTCTTATCAGAGTGCATCAACTTGCCTAAAATAATCTGTATAATTTTAGGTTTTATGGTGCGTCTAGCAGGTGTGATTATGTTGAATTTTTGGCAGTTTAATTACCCTAAAATAAGAAGTTCTCAAGCTATAGTCACAAAATTTGGTACATATATTCGTATTAGAACAAGGACGAGACCTATTGATTTTGGTATGAATCGGTTTTATGATGTGTCCAATAGGTGCAATTAGGTTTCATTTTTTGCAGTTGAAGGCTTCTGGGCTAATTTTTGATGTTAACTCAATAAAGATTAAAATTCTTGTCCAATAGTTACCAAATTTGGTTGAAATATTACTTCTAACATAAGGAACAGATCTACCAATTTTGGTTCTGTTGGTCAGTTTGTTCCTGAATTATTGGTCAATAAGTGGGACTTTTTCTCCTTTTACATTCAAATATAATAGTTCAGAAAAATCCATTATTCAAGCCAGATCGAGAAAAACTCTTATTTTGTCCTGGAAAAACATAATTCCCTCAAAAAGTCAATCTTTATCCTTCCTCCACAACAAGACAATTGCAATATCTCTAAAATGTGTGATTTTTAGTTAATTATTACAAAATTTAAAATAGACACAGACTCGGTATAATTCGAACATAATTTCAACTTCGCTTACAGTTGGTTTTACAGTTCATATCCTGTGGCTGTTGAAAGGAACAACTGCTTGTTTACTCGATAAATGTCATAATTCTGTTCCGATAGTCATGAAATTCGGCACACCAATTACCTTTAATACAAAGATTAGACCTACTTCTAAATCCTTAATCATTTACGCTACAGTTTTATTTGAGGTAGGTACCTATTAGCAGATTTTTGGGTTCTTGTATCATTTCTTCTACTCTTTACGGATTTTATTTTCTAATCTTTCAAGTTTAGGATGTTTGTTTGATTATCCATTAAGGTTGGAGCAGAAGTCAAGTTTTAAAAATGTTTAAATAATCTGTAATATACTTTTCAAAACCTACTTTTTCCAGCGGAGTATAGCTGCGCTGGAGTTTTTTGTCCTTCTTTCTTTTTACTTATCTTTGTGAAACCAATTCGAATTTTTTATCGTCCAACTTTTGAGGTACCTAGTTTTCCGTGAAACTACTCGTACGGTCATGGAGTTCGCTCACAAAGGTAGGTATCGTATTTAGCTACGCTGTAGGTAGCTAGTACCTATATAATGGAAATTGTGATTTTTATCAATTCTTCTAAGTAGCGTTCGTCGAAGAAAATTTTCTCTTTTGTGGAAGTTTTTTGGCGCAAAAATTTGGATCTGGAACGAGTTTTAGATGAGTGTAGAGAAAACTGGGGAAGATTACGGCTAAACGGATTTTCGCGATGGGATAGAGAAGGAATAGTGGTGAAGAAAACTTCTTTCGAAATATCCACTTTAAGGCCTTGGTGTTCGGCTGGTCGAGACAGCCGTGCAAACCACATTTTCGGGATTAAATGCTCGTCGTACCCTTGAAACTAATTGCTGTATTGTAGGCCTATTCCATGGAGCGGGGTTCTACTTAAGGAAGAAAATGAAGAAGGTGGAACGTAATCGTATATACTTATATACCTACGTATAGTATGGGGAATTGCAATTGTAGTGTTTTGCCGATCAAAGTGGACCAGTTTTTTGATTATATTTCTTTTTAAATGAACTAGTCACAGCTTAACTATTTTTTCGAATCTATAACGCAAAATTCAGAAGGTGTTAGAAAATTCTTCTTTTTTTTTTTCTGTATAACGGCCTCGATGTTTTCGTTCATGGGTAGGTACTGAATTTTGTCGTTCAAAACAAATTTGTTCTAAGAATAATTTTCTTGTCTCATTCAAACTATGTCTGGTTCATACATTACTCAGAACAATTTTGACACTGATTACTCAAATTCATATATATTTCGTTTTCTTCTTCTCACAACACAGGTCGCACGAAATTCGGTACGAACATTTTTCCTAAGCCAAGGACCAAGCCTATTGATTTTGGTACGGATCGGCCGGACGGTACTTCCTTCACCACCATTTTTGTTTTTATTTTGTCTATAAATGCTCAATTTTGAACTAATAGCTACGTAATTCGAATAATAATATATATCATAATTTATCGTAGTACGCTACCAATTTTGGCGTGCATTGGGACGGACAGTACTTCCGGTACCGCTGTTTTTATTTTTATATTGGTCCTGAAATGCGGAATTTTGGAACGATATGTATGAAATTTGAAACAAATATTTATTATAATTTACTATAGCAAGCTACAAATTTTGCTGCGAATCGACCACGGTACTTCCAGTAAAGCTTTTTTTTCTCTTTTTCTTTCTAATTTGCACGAACTTTTCGTTTTACCAAAATTATCCATATGTTCATGTTTTCTTTTTTTTTATTTCATAACTTTATCTTATTTCTTTGATTTTATTTGGAATTATATACGATTATTTACCATACTTCAACATCCAAATTAATTTTTCATTTAAAAAAATAATACTTTCAAATTTCACATTGTCTAATATTTCATCTACAGCTAACAAATTTCATAAAATCAGTACATACCATTTACGCATATGAACTTTGAGACAATTAATGTGACCATCAAAATTCATAATTATTTTTTTCTCTTAGACCTACTTCTTGTAGAAAAGCTTGCTGCGCTAGTTTTTTTTTTCTAATTTTCGTCAATACTTTTCTATCCTTTCCACACTGTTCATCGTCTGATTGGGCTCAGAACGTTGTCCCTTAATTTCGTTAAAGAATTTGCATATTCCCTCCATAAACTGTTGAATTTATTTGATTTATTATTATTATTATTATTATTATTTTTTTTTTTTTTGGGGGGGGGGTGGTTGGGTATTTAGATTACCAGTTCAAAAATAATGGGTTTAGTTCTTTTCTCCAAAACAAAATCATGATCATCAATTTTTTTTTCTAATTGTACAGAAACGAGATATTCACCAGCTTTCAAAATCCTATAGAAGACTTGAAAAACAATATTCTAAGTACATCATCCTTTTTACTTGAATAATTAAAGGTGTGGTATGCCAAAGGGAGACCAATTTTGCGATCCCCTTTCAGCCCGGACAATACATTTAACTCCATGAAACACGCATCAGAGAACCAAGATGTTAACCACCCACACTGGATGATGCCCACAGAATTAGCATCACCCAACCAGCATAGCCTGTTAGGAATTTGTTGAACTAGAATTTAGACCATGCTGATCAAATTTGAAAATGATCGAAAACCTTAGCTATGTAGGAGAGGGACACTTGGGGTAAAATGAACACTGACCTTATTGAATCGGCTATTGGTGCTCCATGGCGGATGATGGATTAATTGACTTTATTTATACTCTAGGAGCTTATTTTCTGAATTTGGTTTGATTCTTTGGTTTGAGTTTCTAATTATGACGCGATAATGTTTTCAGAAGTGTTTGATGTAACTTTTGCGAATTTTCAGATGAGAAAAAATCAAGTAAGTAATATTTATTTTTATAAATTGACTATTACAATCAAAAGGGGGTAGTTCGTGTGAATTGTCACTTTTTTGTTGAAATAAACTGTGGGACTCACTGGTATGAGGTAAAGGGGCTCGGACCCCTCGACAACAGTTGCCATCCCAAAGGGCAGGCAAATAATCGTCCTTGCGACGTTAAACACACAAAACTCGTTCGATCGTAATTACCTGTATGTACTTCCAGGTAATGTACGAGTACCGAATCGTGACACAATAAGATGATGTCACAATTCGTACACGAACCGGACAGTCATCTCTTATCTCGATAGGGGATGATGCAACCTGACCATTCTCACCAACGTACGTATTCTCTTACATACATGTGTTTGTGTGCGTGTAAATAAGCCGTATATAAACCACCCGAATTGGCTCTAAAATCGCCAGTGTTTGGTCTGGTTCTGGCTTACCCGTACTTATATACAAAGTGGCTGAACACGCTTAAATTCTGTTGAAGTTCCTTCTGGTGAGAATATCTCTCACAACAAGGTATTCCACAGTGGTGACCTCGACTTGATTTTGGATACGTCGTGAGGTGTCTTGAGGCGCGTTGCGCTATTACAAAAATTCTACGCGGTGCACTAGCGAGAAACTCGCTTGCTCGGCAAATAAAAAAATTTTTTTTGCAGACTAAGACACCTTTTAGGTTGTTGAAGTAGAGTCTGCTGAAGTAGGAATTCATACCCCTCTCCTTAAAATATACAAACAAGGAGAAACAAGACAGTAGACCTGGAGGATGAAGGTTGGACTCATCCCCCAACCCCCTGACTTCGACTCGACACTCTACAAATTTAGCAAATCTGGAAGAAGGCCCTCAACACCCAGAATTAGCACGACTGGGAACTGCAATAAATAAAGAACAACTAGCAGTTAAAACGTTGAGAAGTGGTCAAACTTTAAGCCAAAGTTCAGACCTGAAAACACCTGTCCTACAAACACAGGAGCCAATGTTTTTGACAAGCAAGGAAGGAAGTAGTTCTGTGGAATACGCTTTTCATCAGAAAGATATAGTAATGGTCCCACCACCAACCAAAAACCCACAACCATCGCAGGGACGAAGTAGTCAGCCACAGCTGACACCCGAAATCTTGGCTCAGATTATGCAACTTTTGCAATTGCAGCCAGGGCAGAACCCCAACTTCTACAGATGGAGGATAGAGATCCCGGAATTTCTGCCCAATGAGGTAGACTTATAGTTGACTCTATTAGAAGACAGGTTCAAGACCGAGAACATAACTCTGAACCAGCGGTATCTACACATCTGTGGAGGCATGCCCCCACAGATAATCTGCCACATTCCAGACATCATGGAATGCCCTTCGACAGAAGATGACAAATATGCCTGGTTTGTCAAGAAGATCAAAAATGTATTTGGAAAAACAAAGAACAAAATTATTGATGATGTGATGGGTGGTATGAAGATGGGGGACGACAAACCCTCAATCTTCATGGCGAAATTGAGGCAGAAGGCAGATAACATAGTAGCCCCTTCTGTCACAGGCAATCAATTTTGCAAACAACTTCTCCAAAGTGTTGTGCAATGCCTAGCTGCCGTAGGTTTGACTGTGATAAACACATACGCAGACTTGGACTTCCCTGCAAAATCCGCAGATAATGCACTCAAATACACCAGGTCAATGCCCGTGGTCAGTGCAGTGTCTGCAGAGACTGGAGAACTCGCTCAACTTTGAGCCCAAATACCTCAGTTGACCAATGAAGTAAAATAGAACAAAAGCCAAGGCTCAACAAAATCCAATAGTAGCTGGCGACAAAGATCTAAAAGTAGAAGCAACAACAACAATAGTGGCAATAGCAGAGGATGACAGTCCCGGTCCAGAGACTGCAGATCTAGTTCCAGTAACAGGGGTCAGAGTTCAACTCCCCCAAGAACATCATCTCCCAAAACCCAGTCTCAAAATTGGGATGATAAAAGTTGCTTTTTTCACAACTGGTTTGGAGCAGAAGCCACCAAATGCAACAACAGGTGCAAATGGTGGGGTAAATCCTACAACATCTATGTGGCCGAAGACCCCTCGGAAAAACACTCATGCCGCCTGTTCATAAAGGACAGGACAAATAGGAGATGGTACTTGATAGACTCAGGTGCAGACTTGAGTATATTGCCAATAAATAAAATCCAAAAAGTACTTCCTCCGAAATACTATCTCCGTACTGTGAATGGTCAAAACCTTCCAGCTTACAGAATTGAGACCAGCAAAGTTGACATCGGACTTAAGGAAAATATGACGTGGTCCTTCACGGTTGCTGATGTTCCAAACCCGATCCTGGGTGCAGATTTTCTTACACATTATGGCCTGATCATTGACCTCAAAAACGGCAAACTGATCAATAGTGAAACTAAAAATTGTGTGGATGGCAAAACGCATGCTTACAAACTGGACACAAATATATCCAGCTGTACAAAAGTCGACGGACAACTCTTACGGATCCTGTCTGACTATTCTCGAGTCACACAACCATCAATTCGCAGGCATCCTACATACAAACACGATACAGTTCATTACATTGAAACCAAAGGACAGCCTTGCCATGCTAGAGCACGAAGGTTACTGCCTGACAAACTCAAAGCAGCACGGAAGTACTTTCATCGCATCATTGAGGAGGGCGTATGTCACCCCTCAAAAAGCTCATGGAGCTCCCCTATCCATATGACCAAAAAAGCAAGTGGAGAGTGGCAAATTGTTGGAGACTACAGGGCCTTAAATGCCATAACAGTTCCTGATCGCTACCCAGTCCCCAATATAATGGACTTCAACGCGAACATGAAGGGTAAAACGATGTTCACCAAAATAGACATCAACTGGGCATTCCACCAAATTCCTATGGCTGACCAGGACGTACCAAAGACAGCTGTTATAACCCCCTTTGGACTATTTGAATACCTTCGAATGCTGTTTGGACTTCGCAACTCAGCACAAACTTTCCAGAGATTTATCATTGGACTGTTTAGGGAATTTCCGTTTGCATATGCATACTTGGATGATATCTGCATTTGCTCTGAAGGCGGTGAGCAACAGCACGAGGAGAATGTAAGAGTCATCGTACAGTGTATACACGCCGCCGGGCTTATTATCAACGTAGGTAAAAGCTTATATGCACAGACTGAAATTGACTTCCTCGACTACAAAGTCTCGACCGAAGGCATTTCCCCCTTAAAGACCAAAGTAGAGCCAATATTGAACTTCCCAAAACCCTTAAATGTTGCTGAAATCAGGCGTTTCTTGGAGATGGTGAATTTCTATAGACGTTGCATGAAGAATGCAGCAGCCGAACAAAGTAAGCTGTTTGCACTAATAAAGACAAGTAAAAAGAAAGATAAGACTCCACTCGAATGGAATGAAGAAGCCGAACAGACCTTTGAGAAAATCAAAGATACACTGGAAAATGCAACTCTATTGGCCCATCCAGACAAAAGTCTGCCGTTATGCGTGAGTACCGATGCATCCGATTTTGCTATTGGTGCAACCCTGTACCAATTGGATAAAGACAACAAGAAGTTACCGCTAGCTTTCTTCTCGAGGAAGCTCTCAAAAACAAAAAAGAACTATAGCACATACGATAGGGAATTGCTCGGAATTTTTGCTGCGTTGAAGCATTTCAGGCACCAATTAGAGGGTAGATGTTTTTCTGTGTATACTGACCATAAACTCCTAATATATGCCTTCACACAAAAAGCAGAACTGGCATCGCCGAGAAGAGCGCGACAATTAGACTATATTGGTCAATTGACTACCGACATTCAGTATATAAGTGGAGAACTTAACACTCCAGCTGATGCCTTAAGTAGAATCGAAGCTATCTCGGCTCCTGTCCAATTACCTTATGCTGAAATAGCTAAAGCACAGCTTAAGGATGCAGAATTGCAAGAGTTGTTATCGAACGATGATACTACTCTCAAATTGAGACAGCGAAAAATTCCCGGTACTGATGTTTTATTAACATGTGACATCAGTACAGGTAAGAATAGGCCATTTCTACCGGTAAAATATCGCAGGTTGGCTTTCAACAGTGTACATAATCTGTCACATGCTGGGCCAAAATGTAGTGCTAATATGATTTTGGCAAGGTTTGTATGGCCACGAATGAAGTCTGACTGCAACAAATGGGCTCGCAGTTGCCTGAACTGTCAAGAATCCAAAGTAGGAAGACACACTCGCTCGCCCCTCAAATCCTTCAAACAAACGGAGCAGTTTAAAACTGTACATATGGACTTGGTAGGCCCATTGCCACCATCTCAAGGACACAGATACCTGTTGACGATAATAGACAGGGCAACACAATGGCCAGGAGCAATCCCTCTACATGAGATGTCAGCTCCTACAGTAGCTGCAAGGTTATACGATACCTGGATTGCGAGGTATGGCATACCAGAAGTCATAATTACGGATCAAGGTCGCCAATTCGAGAGCTCGCTCTTTAAAGAGCTGTCTAATAAGCTTGGTGTTCAACACAGTCATACCACAGCTTACCATCCTCAAGCCAATGGCAAAATAGAGAGATGGCATAGAGCCCTCAAAGCCTCTATCATGTCCCATGATACCAAGAGATGGGTAGAAGTACTTCCTACCATCCTCTTAGGCCTTCGATCTGCCCTACAAACTGATACAGGTCACTCTGCAGCGCAACTAGCGTTCGGCGAAGAACTATGCCTCCCAGGGGACTTCTTCACAGAATCGAAGGAAGTTAGCCCCGAAACCATTGTACAAAACATAAGAAATGATGCCAACAATTTCCTTAAACAGGCAGCTTCCCATGGCCAGCCCAAGATTTACGTCTCAAAACACTTGGCCAATACTTCATACGTATTTGTTAGAGATGAAAATATGAGATCTGCGCTGAAGAAACCATACCCCGGTCCTTACAAAGTAGTATCACAAGATGAGAAAAACTTTGTGATACTCATTACAGGCAAACCTCGAACAATTTCAATCAACAGATTAAATCCTGCATACATGGTAAGTGACGATAAAAGAATAAAAAGGTTGCAAAGGGAGAAACTAGAAAATATCCAGACAGATTCCCAAACAAACACGGAAGAATCTGTCAAAAAATGTGAAATAAATAACTCACAACAGAAAACATTAAAAATACCCGGTAAGATTTTCGGACAATGTTACCACTAAAACATTTGATCCTGAGGCCCCCTTATGTCCACAAAAAAGAGGCAGCCCCCCTGGCAGTAAAAAACGTAAAAATTCCCACCCTTCTTGCATGTCTGAGAGGTTAATGCGAAGAAAATAAAATTTACTCCCGAAAAAGTAATTTCCTCTAAGTAAGTTTAAACCCACTAAAAATATGCGATGAAAATTGGAACTCCGTGAGACAAAAGAAACTCCGGAGATAAACAAACGAGGAATGCCAACAAAAAGAAAATGACAGGAATAAACAAATCCACGTGCGATACGGAAATAAACATCGCAACGTGCGTTTACCGTTAAACACAAAGACAATCTCAACGTTGTGACGTCACAAGCAGAGATTCCTTTGTAATAAAAATTCGAAAAATATATTCTATGCGTTTATTTCAGGCATAACTTTGCTTAAACCGATCAGAACTTAACCGGAAAACTTGCATACGGTCGAGAATTTTAAGCGCTATCCCCTCTACATGCTGATAAGAAGATGCGAAAATAATGAAACATAACTGTAATGGTAAATTGAAAACTGAAGTAAAATCACCCACTTCAGAACCGCCAGAGATCTTGGACGTGTTTTCTAAAATATTTTTGGTTCCTTTTTGCTCAAACAACCAATTCTAATGTCACTGCCAACCAATACCATCCTAAAGTCCGCCACCTCCCAATTTTCCCGGAAAACTGTTGAGTCTTTACAAACTCAGCAGAAGACCAAGCAGAAGACGGAGCTGGACCGGATAGAGGAGGAGCTGCTCATGGACACAGCTCCTCCTGTAGACAAAGTCCTAGCGGAGATGACAACTCCACTTCCCCCAATAGTCTTTCCTCCCCAGTCACCACTGGAACTGACCACGATTCCGGAATCCTGAGATTGGATCCAAAACCCGCAGAGACCAGGGAGCCAATGAAGTTCCTCTTTACGGCGGAGCAGGCAGCAAACGAAAAGGCAAAGATGGCCACCTTAGCATCAGAGATGTCAAACTCCCCGATGCTGAGAAAGCCACTCTTCAAACAACCGCTGCCCCCTCACTCCTGCCACCACCCATACGCCTATACAAAAAATCATCCACCTAGGCGTAGGGGAGAAGGCAGTCGCACCCAATACCAGGCGCGCACCAACGCAAGGCGACAATCATACAAATGCGTCGGCGCTGCAGTTGGAAGCGCACTGGTCAAGTGGGAGGCAGACCAGAAGAGGCACTCATAAAACCCGCAAGTCCCCCCAGGCCTGCGCAATTTGATCATTTTTGCGGCGCAAAACTGGGGGGAGTAGCTGTGGGGACTCACTGGTATGAGGTAAAGGGGTTCAGACCCCTCGACGACAGTTGCCACCCCAAAGTGCAGGCAAATAATCGTCCTTGCGACGTTAAACACACAAAACTCGTTCAATTGTAATTACCTGTATGTACTTGCAGGTAATGTACGAGTACCGAATCGTGACACAATAAGATGATTTCACAATTCGTACACGAACCAGCCAGTCATCTCTTATCTCGATAGGGGATGATGCAACCTGGCCGTTCTCACCAACGTACGTATTCTCTTACGTACATGTGTTTGTGTGCGTGTAAATAAGCCATATATAAACCACCCGAATTGGCTCTAAAATTGCCATTGTTCGGTCTGGTTCTGGCTTACCCGTACTTATGTACGAAGTGGCTGAACACGCTTAAATTCTGTTGAATTTCCTTCTGGTGAGAATATCTCTCATGACAAGGTATTCCACATAAACAATTTTATTAGCATTTTTTTCAATTTACCTCACTTGGGGTAAAATGGACATGGGTAAAATGGACACCCAGCTTACAATATTTTTCTGCATATTTTAGTTTAAAGATGCCTCGAAATTATTTTCGAAAGTCAGACAGACAGAAGTGGTCAATAGTTTTAATAAAAAAAAAACAATCCTAGTAGATGCATCATGTTTGTATTGCTGTCAGATTTTTTCTGCCTCACAGCCTGGAGAACAGTGGATCCAATGTACTCAGTGTGACGAGTGGGCTCATGAAGAATGTGTGTCAGGGGAGGACAAATTATTTTTTACATGTGAATTGTGTGTTAACAATTAATTATTAAATCTCCGTTGAGGAATACTAATTATTTTTAAATTTTATTCCTTATTTTAAATAAATTTGCACTTGTGTCCATTTTACCCGATACATTTTGAATGAGTAATTTTGGAAGGGTCTAGAAAACTGAATTGTGAAGAGCATTATCAATCAAAATGTCTGAAAAACTGGAAGAGGAAAGTTGTTGAGGGTTTTCCTTAGATACCCCAATAACTAAATAACAAAAATTTCAAAAAATTAGTTGGTGGGATTAATCTGCGCTTAGTGTGTCCATATTACCCCTATTTACCTTACTTTTGAACTTACATTTTGAGATCATTAGTTTTCAGTTGTACTTAGGCACAACACCACCAGTGGCCATTGCCACTAAAGAAATTCAACAAACCATGATTATAAAAATTACACAATGTATTGAATGTAAAAGACACCTATCCTATAACAAAAAAGAAAAGGATACATAAGTATTCCTGCTTGAACGGACAGAAAATGCTGTGTGACAAACAGTTGAAAAAAGGTGGAACATATGAAAAGAAGGATTTATAATCTGTTTGTCAGAAAAAGTAGAGAGAAGGAAAGTAAAAACCAGTTATGAAAAAGTGGGAATATGAATTTAGATATCAACCACAAACCTATGACAAAGCCAAGGAAGTGGGGTGAGGGATTGATCGAAAAGGAAATAAATAGCCTAGGTTATGCAAATAGCATACGTAGACGTATTTAAGGCAGAGACTTTTAATTTTAAATTTTAGATAATTTTGATAGTTTTAATTTGGGCCAGATGCGTCAAAGGTCGACAATGAATAGTGGTATAGATGTGAATTTTTTGGTGCAGCTGATTGTTGGAGTGTAAAATATAGATTTAATTTGAAAGTCCGCCTTCAGGACTCAGAATTCCAAAGATGCAAGCGATTAAAATTTTTTATTCGAGAAATTAGCCGCGACATTTCTGGTTCGTGCCGAATTGAATGTTCGTTATTTTTGATTTGTTACTTCCGAGTGCCCCAGTTCTCTTGATCTGCCTTTATCTCAGTTTAATGATTTTTATTTAGCTCATTTTATTTCCTGCACCTTTGGGCTTCTGAACCGTTTATTTGGGAAAAACTTGTCTATGCAACCAAATTAGAATCAATAAAACTTTTAATACATATTACAAATTACTTTGCTTCGCAATTTTCTTCAGTATTCGGGAAATGAATGTGTTTGCACTTTTCTGGTTTAATAAATTCTAATCAATGTGCGAACGATTTTTATATCGCGTGAGAAAAATATCCCTCTTTTTTTTTTCTTCTTTTGAAAACTGAAAATGTATCGAAGTGTTTCCTAAGAATAATTGTGGAACCCACATTTTTCCTCGTTTGACGGGCAGGCTGGCCTATTTTCTTTTTTAATACCATTGTAGGTTCTTCTTGACAAGACTGTCGTTCTTCTTCATCAACTTCTCTTCCTGCACGACAAAGCATACTTTGAGTGAAAAAGAGGGAGAAAAAATAAACCAATATCGGTTAGTGAAAACACGATACAATGTTGGTCTGACATTTGTGAACTTTTTTTCCGCTTCAAAACAAAACTATAGTCGTTGATCGGCGAAACTGACAAACCGGCAAAAGACTGCGGCGTGGAGACAAAGTCGACAGCGATCCAAAAGCGTTTGCCTTTTCTCGAATATTGCAGGAAATGAAAAAGAAAATAAGACAGGCTGCGAGGGAGAGAGAGTGAGAAAGAGCGAAAAGAGAGTAAAAGCGCACATACGCGAGCGCGCAAATAAAAATCTGATTCACTTACGAACGAAGAGAATCTATTCAAATCGCTAACTTTTTCTACACTTTTTTTTGTTTTTTTTTTTTTGTTTTTTAATTTCCTGATGCATTATCTACACTACGCGAGGAGTTTAAATCGATTTTCTTAGTTGGGAAAATACGCCTTGGAACTGAAATGTGTATAATTCTACATCACATCGAAGAAATATTGAATTATAGCTAAGAATATGCGGTATTGCTTGATCAAAGAGTTCTAACCCTCGATCGATACTGCATTCGGGCCACTCAGTGCGGCGTTAAAATTCCTACACTCTTCTTAAAGACACGGTATGTTCGGTTTCTTTTCGATGTGTGCCCCCTCCCCTTCATTTCTAACCTCGTCAAAGGATCGTAGGTTACGACAGAAGTGAAGAATCAAATCGAGCTTTGCCGTTCGTCGTCTTCTTTTTATCAGAAGTTTCTTTTCAGAAAAACGGAGCAAGAACCTAATGCCAACTAGAGCGAGTATTATCGTGCCGGTTGAATGGCAACGTGCACATGAACGGAAGAAATACATCGTACGACTTTCAGTATTTTCATTATGGTTTTGATATGTTTGATTACAAATTCTTAAAAATTTACTTTTCATGTTCTAAACAGCGAGTGACACTCATTTAACGTGGAGAAGGGCAGGGAGACATAATGTTCTAAAAGTATGGGTTTACTGAGATTGTTTTTTTTTTTCTAACATCGATAATGTTGAATTTCACGGTATTGGGGATGTTTAGAACAGTGTAAAAATTTTCCGACACCGACAATAGACAATGTGCGGGCGCAAAGCCATATCTATTGCTATATGCATAAAACAAAAAAAATAAAAACAAAAAAAAATTAACGAAGAATGCGAAAAAGAAAAAATAATAAAATTGAAGGTATACAAAAATGATACAAAAACTGTTAGGTAGAATTGATAACTTACTTTGAAAATAACAGCTTCCGAACTGAAAATTTCGAACCTTATTCTCCTTGTTCGATCCGTTCTACTTTGTTGATTAGTAATGTTAAACTATAATGAAAAGTTGGAAAGTATTCAATTTCAATTTATTAAAATTTGTTCCAGAAATAGGGTACTGTAAAATACAAACATACCGAACTGGCGATTTTGTTCCTAAGTCAGTTTGAAGAAAAATTGATCCAAGATTTGTAAATTTAACACAAAACTTCCGTATCTCATTCAGTGGTCTCAATAGTCTCCATAAATATTAAAATTGTGTGATTTTCCCGGGATTTATTGCAGGAATATTGACAAAAAAGTCAACCTGATCTTCCACTTTCCTTTCAATGAAAAATGACAAATTCTTATCAAAAAATACATTAAAAACTGAATTTTTGTAAAACTGGTTGTTAAACTAACTCCTTTTCAATCAGAAATTATACTCTTGAAACAAGAGGGACCCATAAACCATAAAAACAGAAAAGGAACAAAAGGGCAGGTTTGGTATGCCTGAATTTTATAGTCGTCTTACCAGAAGTTGCGCAGTTGTTATCCTAAGTATGTGACTTACAATTCTCTCTAAGCTATTTTTATGCAGTGTTTACTGCATATACAGTGTATATTATATCCAAAAGAAGTTAATCAGGTTCTTACTCAGACATAACCTGTTGAATAATAAAATTGTTGATTTCAACATCCTCGCTTTCTGGAATGGAAGCAGATTTTTATTCATATTACGTACTATATTGGGCAGCATCATTTATAAGTTTAATATACTTCTTTCCTGCTTATTGGATATGAACTAGGAAAACTATATAGGATAACAGTGATGTAATGCTAGGTGTGGGGACTCACTGGTATGAGGTATAGGGGCTTGGACCCCCGATGACAGTCACCGCCAAAAGGCAGGCTTATTTTCATCCTTGTGACATTAAACAAAATTCATATAATTACGTTCGATTGTAATTACCTGCATGTACTCTCAGGTAATGTACGAGTACCAAATTGTGACTAATCTTGACAATGTGATGATGTCACAATCCGTACACAAACCAGCCCATCATCTCTTATCACTACAAGAGATGACGCAACCAGGCTGCCCTCACAAACGTACGTATTCATTATGTACGTGTGTATATGTGCGTGTAAATAAGCCAGTATATAAACCATCCGGACCAGCTTTAAAATGGCCAGTGTTTGCCCAGGTTTTGGCTTACCCATATGTTTAATATGAAGTGGTTGAACACTCATAATTCTGTTGAATTACCTTCTGGTGAGAATATCTTCCTCACAACAAGGTATTCCACACTAGCTTTTTCAAATAAAATAAAATAATTAAATTTACTGTGGTGTCTGAACTGACCCAACACGATTGTACTAAAGACAAAGTCTGTGTGCCATTATGACGTTAATAATATATCATTCAGAATGTCATTTTTGGATATTTAATCGCCGAAATTAGTCCTATGATAATGAAAACTGAGAACTTGAAATGTGTGAATTGAACAGAAACTTGAGAACTTATTTTGTAAGTGCGATGAAGGCATAATTTCATATTGTAAATTCTTTTCATAGAGTTTAAAGTTGAAATATACAATATCTTCATTATATCAAGTTCAATCTTTCTTTTAGTAGAAGGAAATTTTTGAATAACTCATAATAATTATTTTCATTAAAGAAATCTGAAAGCAGTAAGTATAAGAAAAATCGAAGTAAAATGAATAAAAGTATGTAGTCTAATTACGGTAACGTGGAATGTGTATTCCGGTATTATTCCTTATAAGCTACCAACGGATTATGAAATAATTAAATAAGCAAATTAAATAATAAATTTTATTAAAAAAAAAAAAAAAAAAAAAAAACCGGCTGCGTTAATTTGAATAAGTAGCTTTTATAAGTGGATATATCCAAATTTATGACCATAATTTTTTCAATTTATAAATTCTTATTTTCTTCAAATACAATCCTTTAATTTTTAAAATTTTAAATATGAATAGCCTGGAACCTTTGGTGGATGGTCAGAAACATTTTCAGCCTATTTTCATTAAAATCCATGAAGTAAGACACTTGTTCTGAGCGAACGAAATTCCGTTAGTTCCGGAGACAGAGCCTCCTTCGTACGCAGTCAGTAAAAATAACAAAATATGCAAAGAAAACAATTACAGAGCCAGTCAAGAATTCTATAGAAGGTCCCAAAAATAATTGTCGTCATCTATTATTGATCTATTGAATGCTTTTATGGCAAAAAAGTTCGTTTGAATTTCATCAGAAGAATTATGAACAAAATTTAATTGTTTGATTTGTGGAATTTTAGGAAAAAGAGACAAAAAAATAAACAAAAGTAATAGAATTTATTACATACTAGAGTCAGGCATCCTTGCTAGTAAAGAACACAATTCTCAATAAAATTCAGAACTTGTCATCATATTTCAAGTGTATCAGAACCACATTTTCATTCCTTTTCAGATGAGGGGGTTGTTAGTCAATCTTAAATACGTCTTTTATTGTCATGAAGATTTTCAGAAAATTTTGCATTACCATGAAAGTTCTCCCAATTTCCAGAATTACTATTCTCCTTGGGGGAAATAATGTTGTCGTCAAGATTTTTGAATCAAACAGATTTTAAGAAAATTACTAATCCTTCATTCTTTTAAAATTGTCATCATCTTTTCAAGGTTCTTGAATAGAACATACTGAATCAGTATAATATTTCCTTGCCTAAAGGACTTGAACTGGCATGCAACCATTATAAGGCTTGTATGAATTTAGGAGAGAAGACAACCTAGTTCTGGTCAGCTCCAAACCAATAATGATGAAAGTATAAAATTTTATTATGAAGAAAACAAACTGCTTGGCGCTGTAATTACCCACTTTTCGAGAAAAAGTAGGGGTGAACAAAAAGAAATACATACTACAAAGAAATACCCAATGAGATAAAGCAAAATTAGAAAATGAAAATAAAAGAAAAGGAAAATGTAGTCTACTGGTTCCACTATACATAAGCATGTAAAGGTAACAGGAAAAAGCAAAGCAAATAATGCAGTGCATTAATTAGATAAAGCAGAAACAGATTATTAATATTGTACAGTGTGGTAAAGAGAATGTCGAAAATCGGGGGGAGAAAACAAAAATTAAAAAAGTATTGATAATTAAAGTGAAGGATAAATAATTTGAGAGAATGAAACGATAAAAGAAAAGAGTGAATTTTATGAAAGATGAAAATACCTGGGATAACTGGTTGCCGAATATTGTGATATATCAAGAATAAAAAAAAATATTATAAAAAAATGTATGATCAAATAATCTCGGATATCTTAGTACGTACAAATTTTTCTGTTGGGAAGGGGATGTTCCTCCATTTTATATTGAGCGGCATTATTTACAAGCTTGATGTAAGTATTTCTTTTTCACTCATTGGGAAACTATGAAAGATAACATTATTAACATTGACACCATGGAAAGTTTTTCACATTGAAATCATGAAATGTACAAATTTTTGTGATGGTGAGCAAGTGTTCCTTCATTGTACATTAGGCAGCATCGTTAAAAAAGCTTCATATATTTTTTTCTAACTCAATGGATGTAAGCTGACAAAATTATGAAGAATAATAGTGATAAAAATTATAAAATGTACGAATTTTTGTGATGGGGAGCAAATTTGTTTTCTTTTGATGATATAGATTCATTGCTTTTGGCTGTACATTGAAATGTCGAATTTTATAAATTGTTCTATGTATATATTAGTGACCGCCGCTATTCTTAGCCTCCTTCTGCTATTTTATTTCGTCGATAAATAAATTTATGTAAATAGGAAGGAGCTACAGAGTTACCCAATGCTGCTACGCAGCCATAATTCGCACAAAC
Organism: Ericerus pela; assembly: GCA_011428145.1. NCBI lineage: Eukaryota > Metazoa > Arthropoda > Insecta > Hemiptera > Coccidae > Ericerus > Ericerus pela. The sequence continues at coordinate 569,577 of WOFM01000552.1, forward strand.
TACAAATAAATCATCCCCAAATTAGGAAAGGTGTGCTGCATGATGTTGATAGAGGAACATTTGCAATTCTGCATTTTCATTCCTTTTGAATGGTCGTATGATAATTTTCTTTTTATTTCTGTTTTCAAATCCAAACCGTCCGATTTAAACCAACAAAAAAAAAAAAAAATGGGTTAGTCTAAATTTGTACCTAAATATTGTTCTTGTTGTTTTCTTCGATTTCAGTTCTTTCGCAACGTTATTATCCTATGAAGAAAAGCTTCCCCTGCCACGTTTTCTAGAGAAAAAAGTAATTTCGCCAAACTGTGACAATATTATGTTCGTGATAATACCTACCATTTTTTTATGGTCTCATTGAGTATTATGACATGACAAAAAAGCTCATCCTTTTTTCGTGGTTGGGGTCTCAAAGTCGAAAATAAAGAGGGTGCTTATTCTCTCGAATCATTTTTATCCCTCACTAATTTTGCACTGGTGGCACTGAGCGTATCAAATTGTGGAGAACGTAGTACATGTATGGCAGAATTGATGCTTTTAAAATTGACTGACAGTCTTCGAGTATCCGTAGAGTCGTTTTATATAATTCGTAATTGAGAAGAAATTCTTTTCGGGGTATTTGTACGTAGAGCATGTTATGTTTTATTTCACAGTCTATTACTAGCATCTTCTCATTACGTTCATGCGGGTTTCGTGACAATAAATTATTTTAGTTAATTCACTGTAATCAGGCTCGTATCGAAATTTTTGATGCCTGTAGGCAAACGAACTTTCATTAAATCGTAGGGTTGTACACAGAATAAGTTGTCAGGAATCAAACTCCCTTCACTCCCCCCCAAACAAAAAAGAAATGAAACACTTATTGGATGTTCTGGAATACTAAAAAAGGATAAAAAATTTGTTTCAACTCGTTTCGCTCATAAAATTGTTTTGTCCATTTGTAAAGTCTCTCCTGAGTACGATTCTTCGATCATTTAGTTCTGGATAACCGCCAACCCTATCTCATCAATGTTAACCAAACGTGCCATCATTGTAAAACCCTACAATAGACGTAGGTTTGCTGAGCATGAGCAGTAGGTCTTTTTTGTCTGTTTTCAGTCTCTCGGTGCTGTGAATTTAAAGCTATCTAAATACGTTGCTGTGAAATCGAGTGAAACTTATGTTCATTTTAGGGCTTTAGGTATTATTGTGTAACGTCCGAAAACGAACGTACATCCCGAGTATAGGGAATGATATCACGATTCGAAGTATATCAATAAGTCTCGATTAATCGTAGAGTCGAAACCACAAACCAGCTCAAACAGCTAGGCTGCCAGCCCACCGGCGATAGCTCCCGAGGCCTACGAAGTATGTCGGGCAAATTTATGTAATTAGAAATAAATAAGTTGGCCGACCCATTATTACAGTTTATGTTTTATTACAATCGAAAAGGTTACTTACAAATATGGTAACTAGTATCAGGTTGTGCAGGTTACAAATCATGTTGCCCCATGGTTCTCGAAGTTTGGTGAACCAACAAATCTCGATTGAATATTCGTCTTCGAAATCGGAGAAGTAGTATCACGAACTATTTAGATTTACTATCGATGTTCACATTCAAAAGTATCGGTGAAAACAATTTAAAAGGTAACTTGATGTCGTATTAAAGAGCTGTATTATGTCGTGAATAATATTTCATATTCACAACGAACGGAAACTATCACGTACGGAACGAGACTGACTGTTCACTCTTCGGCCAAAAACGTGAACAGTCAAAGAGATAAAGATTGGTTCACCGATGATCAAATATCGTATTTCTACACGTCACCATATCGTTAAATAATAGTTGATCGACGTGTCTTCAATATTTCGTAGATTTGGGGAATTTGTTTCCATTGGGGAATCGGCGTATTTCCCATTCAGCTTATCTGTGATATAATCTTAAAGTTCGAGAGCCGTTCCCTATCATAATACTAGTATATATTTGTTGGTGACGTGAAGGGGAAGGCTACGGGTGATTAGATGTCATAATTGTTGGCACAGGTTTGGGTGTTTACCTGGGAATCCAGCACTAAATAATTGAAGGTACGACATGAAGTTTCAGTGAATCTTGCTTAGCATAACTTGAAATTTTTCCTGACAAACATTTTATCAAATAAATTTTATTGGTGGTGGATATTAAAAAATTTTCATATTTTTGGTTATAAAATTTGGAATTACTATTATCATGAGATTATTCTAACGCGCATTAGCTATTTCATCGTTTCTTGCTTCTATCCTTTGTTCTTGCCGACTCTTCCAAATGATACCGACGCAAAAAAGTTGTAAGTAAAACATTTGAAGGGTGTATTTTGAAAAGATTGTAAAGTCCGAAAAATTAAGTTTTACAGACACTTGAAGAATCTTCAACGTTTGCTGTAGGACTTATGACACCGTCTATTGCCTAGTTTTAAGGCTTTGTTTCCATACCTATCAATTGTATAAATTACTGAACTTTTTGCCTTGCTGTTTTTATCCACGAATGTAGTTTTCCATGAACTGCTAATGATATGGAAAAAGTAAAAGTTGAGCAAATATGGCCTAAAAACTTTTTCAAATTCACAATTTATAATTTGCTTCGAGTTATTTGGTAAAAACTATCGTATGTTTGATCGTTTGATTTAAAATAAAAGAGCTGTTTTACATTTATCATAGTTTTTACCAAATCAAGAAAAACTGGAAAGTTTATCCTTACTTCGGTGCTGGATACATCTCCCTCAAAATATGGAAATTGAAAAAATAATATTTTTGTTCTAATTAATTTTTTATAATTTCATAACAGGCCTTGGTGTTTTTCTCATCTGTTTAAATAAATGATTTTGAAGATATAAATAGGCTATGTTAGTAGATTGCAACTGTGGATTCTTGTTAATTTCTCCTATCGTCTTAGCCACCTAATTTTTAATTAACATTTTATCGTTTCGACTTATCTTGATTCACAGTAAACTAACGTATTAATATTGGCGGTGTTTTACAGTGTGTAATGTAATCAGACATTCACTTCAAATACCATAGTGAAATATAACTCTATCTTCTAGCAAAAACAAATGATAACAAACGGAATGCCTTATTTAAATAAGACAATACCACAGATTCTTTAGAACAAAAATAAAAAAAAGTTTAAAAATCTCTAACTTAGCCGCAGCTTTTTTAGAAAAAGTAGGTTTTCGAAAAATAGAAAATTAGATAGTCACTGAAAAGTTATTGATAGATCGTAACAAATATCTGTTCCGAAGTTACGTTCCTATTGCTCTAAAATTAGGAATTTCATTGTCGAAATAAAAACAAAAATCGTGTTACCGGAAGTACCATGCGACCGATCCACACCAAAATTTATAGGAAGCTATAATATATCATAGTAAGTTTTTGTTTCAAATTTCGTAGCTATTTGTCGAAAATTAAAAGTTTTATAGCGAAAATAAAAATGAAAATAGCCATACCGGAAGTACCATCCGGCCGATCCGTAACAAAATCAATAGGTCAGGTCCTCGGCTTAGTATTAATGTTCGTTCCAAATTTTGTGACTTTGAGATTAAAATTGTGAATTTGCAAAACATGCATCAAATTCTTGTTTACGAGACAACTACGCCTTGTCTAAAATAATTGCTTTTTTAAGTAGGTTTTCTATTAGAAATCTACTTATTAATTTTAGTCTCATGGAAAGAACTGGAAATCGAGGTAGGAATATTTTTCGTTTCACAACTCAAAGAAAATTTTATCACTAACTCAAATTCGTATATATATATATATATAATCCAATTTCTTGGTATCACAATACAGATCGCAATTTTTATTGGATAGTCACAAAAGGAACGAACATTAGTACTAAGTAAAGGACCTGACTTATTGATTTTGTTACGGATCGGCCGTATGGTACTTCCGGTATGGCTATTTTCATTTTTGGTTTGCTGTAAAATTTTTAATTTTCGACCAATAACTACGAAATTTGAAACAAAAGTTCACTATGATATATATAATAACTTGGTATAAATTTTGGTGCGGATAGGCCGTACGGTACTTCCGGTATAGCTATTTTCATTTTTATTTCGCCTATAAAATGCCCAGTTTAGGACCAGTAAGAACGTAATTGGAACAAATATTTATTACGATCTATCAATAACGTTTTGGCGACTATCCTACCCTAATTTTACATTTTTCGAAAACAGTTCCGTTAGAGTTGTTTGGCTCTTGCAATCGAATGAGTATAATTTTGTCGAATAATTTCATCAAAAATAAAGGATCAGGCAAAAAAAAAAAGTTCGTATGTGTACGGAGTATCGTAGCATTTACGCACACTTTCAAACTGTCTCTACTCGGCCTCATTTGGTATAAATTTTTCAAGTTACCTACGTCGTTTTCTGGCGATCCTGGCTCTGCACCCCTACAGCAAGATCTTTGTCAACGAGTTGATGTCATGTCCCCTCCAAAAATTCCTGAAATATTTTACGGCCCTTATTTTGGTATGCGTTACGACACGCCGCCCCCATAATCGAATTCATAACAGAATTGCTTTTAACCTAACACTTGCGAGCTTTAAAAAACGGTTATTTAATGCACGCGAAGTATGTTTTTTCCTCACCTAAAAGCGACCTTTTTCTTTTTCTTTTTCTTTTTATTTTTCTTTTTGTTTCAACCGACCGCTAGTCATAAAAAGCGATTTCGATTTAAATTGCCTTTTTTTTTTTTTTTTTTTTTTTCTTATACTCTACTTTTAGCTCCTTTTGCGTTATAGTTGTTATTGTGTACCTACGACTGAAAATGGGTGCATAAACCATCGTTCGAATTGGCGAGAGTAAACTTCATCGCGCTGAAGCACGCAACAAGATGGGAGGACATAACGAAAAATTTTTTGGTAATAAAGACGCGTTGAATTTGGAATTTTTTCGTATTTACATTCTTCTTTCCCTCTTCGCAGTCGACGTGGTAATTGAACGCCGCCAGTGTGGGGATAATAAATGGATTAAGAAATTTGGCTGTACTTCGGCTGAAAGGAGTAGCGCGCAGCACTGCGATTATAGCAAATTTTTTGGTTCGAAGAAATAAGCGAGAAAAGAAAAAACGAAGAAATTTGCGAGGTATTTATGCAAGGGAGCGGAAAATTGGCGTGGCTTTCACCTTTTGCTGAATGACGTTTTAAGGCGATCAACAAAAGGATTTTCACGTGGAAAATTTTTTCGGCCTTCTTTTTCGGACACTTCTGGTTTGTGATTCACGATGTGTTTGCCCTGGGTGGGAACAGCTAATCACACAAAACCATGTTCGAACCCAACGCACGAAAGTGAGTGTTAATTCTAAATGATGGTGAACTTCGCACACGCTGGTAGAAATATTTCTTTTTTATAGGTTCGTTAAAAAAACACGCGAAGCAATTTGCGAAAATAGGAGGCTTGGCGTAGAACGTCAAAAAATACATTTTCCTAATGAAGAGCAGATTGTAACGTTGAATGCCACCATCCCCCTCGAGTTAGTTCTTCACCTCCTAACTCGTGGTTAACCAGTGTGGTATTTAGTGGCCCAGCCTTAATTAGGTTTTTCCAAGGTAATATAATTATACGCTCGCTGGTTCTCCTCCGGGGGTAGCCCCATATCTTCATATATTATTTTTGGAGAACATGGTACCCCCAGGAACCGCCTTTGTTCTCCTCTCATCAGATTTTTTCTATTGTTTTCCCAGACGCCCTTCCAATTAAGTAACAATTGTTTTCTTCACTTACGATGAATTTGGGTAAAACCAGTCTCGTATGAAATAAATCTGTCGGTAAGTCTATGTGAGATAACGGATAATTTTATTTTTAGTCTTTCTTACACGTTGGTACTTACATTTTTACATACCTACCTGGGTACTGATTATCAGCCTAATGCTGTTTCGTTGTCGTAATTTCGTAATGCCTTTACGTAGGCAATTAAAAATGAATTTTCGCAAAATTTTACTGGTCTAATATTTGAAGGTGGGTTTGGACGATCTTCTATGCTAGACAAGTAATGTGGTGATTTTTATTTTATGATATACGGTACTGCAGTTATTCTCACATTGAACAGAAAATTTTAAAATACCATAGAAATTATCATGCGGTGGAAATCGTGTCACTCAGATTCTGGGCCACGGCCGATTGTTTGGGTGAGCAATAGTTTGTCTTGTTGGAATCTGTTGGAAATGTAAACGTGGAAATTCTTACTTGGTGTTCTCCTAACTCACGGGAGAAAGATACTGGCGTTACAATTCTGGGTGGATGTGTCGGCTTCCTCGTCTGCTTTCCTACCTGCAACTTGCTGGTATTTTTTGAGCAAATTAGTTCGTTTTATGTTAGTAAATAGTCGCGGGAAATCAACCCAGAGAATCATGAATCGCTTCTTTGGCCAAATCTCACAGTAAAATAGTTTTCGCGCTAAGTGATTGTGAGAGGAATTCAGCCTAGATAAATTAGTTTATTGAGTTTTTTTTTTTCAAGTTGACGTGCCTAATATGAAATGCAATAATTGTCTATGGTAATTTGATAAAAGTGTTTGAATTGTATAGGAAACAATATCCGAGATTGTCCGTGCCTGGTGTTAATTTTGATGTTTAGTTTCGACAATTTGGCTAAAAATTATAAGCAATGTATCAGTGACTCAACAAACTATGACTAGAAAACATTTTGAAATTTTCAGAAAAGCTGATTGAAATTTGGAATTGTTATTTATTAGTTTAAATTTGATAGAAAATTGTAAATAAGCTCACCCATTTCATTTTAACGTGGCCAAAATGTCAACGAAGTTTGTGATTATGGTTTTGATTGATATCTGTTCCCCTTCAATACTATGGTATGCCAACTGAGGTGGCAACATGCCACAACAAAACAAACCCAGTTGGCTGCACATTTATTACAAAATGTCACACTCGAACAACTTATGATTCCCAAAATGTCCTTAGGGCCCATAACACCAAGCCTCAAAAACACAAGTTGGATGATATATACAAGAAAATGGTCAAAACTCTGGTATGCTCGGATAGCCAGTCCAAGGTAACATTCATAGTAACCCCTGAAATTTGGAATTTTTACATAAAAACAGTGTATAAAAAATAGCTGTGTTGCAACACTGAAACTCCATCAAAAGGAAGACATCCTACAAAAAAGAAAGCATGGCAGTCCCCACCCTTTTACCTATGTATAAAGGAATTAGCATTTTACAAAAGTAATAAGAGACAAAGTAAACATACCTGGACCTTTATTTGACAACATAAAGGTACAAACTAAAATAGAATTTTAATTACAGAAGTCCATTTTCATAAATGGGAATGAATTAAATAAAGACGCAAGTGAAAAAACAAGAACATAAAAGTGAGACATATTTCTTCATGTTATTATGCCAGTACCAAAGTGGAACAAAGAGTGATCAGTCAAATTCATTGTGATGGTGGACAAACCGCAATCACAAGAGATAAGGCCAGATCAAGATAAAAATTTTCCTCTTTTAGTTACACGTATACATTTAAAAGAGAGAAATTATTATCTATATTTGGAAAAACCTGGTTACCTGTCAAGATTCAAACGACTTTAAATATTGGCAGTAAAGGCTACGGATTTTATTGGGATACCTCAATATGCTGGAAGTAAAGGCCACTAACTAACTGCTGAAGAATGTCCAAGGCTAATGCAATTTGAGATACCGTATTCAAAATTATTATAAGAAAATTGAGGGTAGCTATAAAACATAGAAACAGAAACCTAGTACAGTAGGTATTTGTATCTTGGTATAAAATAAAACTCGACCGCCTGAAAGTGAAAGTCGTTTTAAAATTCTCATGTTTAATTTGTATTGTCGGTTCACTCATTTTCACTAACACGTAATATGGTAGAGTATAATTTTGAATTTATTTTGTAATATAAAACTGGCTAATCACTTAGATAATTTTTTCGCGCGGCAAAGAAGAAAAACTTAGTTAGCCTGTAAGTCAGAAAAAAAATGAAGTTTTATAAAAATATTTTGGATTTCTCAAGAAAAATATCAAACTAAATCGTATGCATTTGTTAGCTTGACCCAAAATCATCGCATCAAAGTTATCTATCAGTGCCACGCAGTATTAGGCAACTATTAAGAATAAACATTGACTACGACGAATACGGAGTTAAAATAAAGGTTTTTTTCGAATTGTATACGCCTTCAGATTATGTTACGATTGAATAAGGTCATATATCCTTGAACTAAAAAATTATATTCAGAATTCAACTGCGTGTATATTGCTTAATGAGGGCCATGTGCGCATTTGTATTACAACCGTTTGTCGTGTATTTTGGATAACTTAACACTATTGTACTCAAAAGATGGCACATCTATTAGACAGGGACAATCGTTTCTATTACATTTTTACTGATGCATTGAATGTGAATAGTTAGTAATTGATATCGAATGGTAAATAAGATAGACCTATATAAAAATGTGTTGTGGTTGTTTCATCGGCAAAAAATTTCGATTCACGAAACGGCTGTCTTGGTTATATGTATAGTACCTATACGTCTATGCCCTTGAACGAAATAGGAACACGCAGTCGTCCAAAATGATTAAGATACTAAATTAATTACTTACGAACACTTTTTCACATTCATAAATGCGGCCTATATGCACCAATTAGTTGTTGATGGAATTGTACGGAAGCACCCAAAAAAAAGTTACAAAAGCGCACAAAACTAATGTACAAAAGTGCCCAAAAAAATCGGAATAATACAGCGAAAAATAAAGAAAATAAACCATAATTTTGGCTACCTATATTTTTGAATAAGGCTATGCCTACCCAGCCAACAACAAGCAGCAATACAACTTCAAACCAGTGTAAATTTGCTGTAAGTATCGAAGAGCATATTAAACAATTTTTTTTTTTTTTTGCTGCTTGCTGTTGGCTATGAAGACGTAGACTAAGAGGATTATTTTGCTCGTTTGCAGAACTTATTTAATTCCATCCCCAGGCCTCATCCGCTAAAACGTGTCTCTGGTCATCTAGGTATAAGCTTACTCAATAATTGTGAGAGTGTTAACCTCGAAATCTATTGTCTCGAGTTTCAAACTAGAGAATAAATGATAAGGTGAAGAAATTGAGATGCGATTTTGTGAGAAATGTGTTTAAAAATTACACAAAAGTTAAAATTGTTATAATCATGCAGAAAAAATTTCGCAATTAATTTTCAAAAATTAGAATTCATTTTCACTTCCTTTTTTGGTATAAAATTTTTAAAAACTTGTGCTTTTCTTTCCTAATCAGTGGAAAGTACAAAATGTTGCAAAAGTTACGATAGGGACGGCTTAGAGATTCATTAATAGTACAGGTTTCATAATTTCAAAAATGTTCACATTTTTTTGATAAACTTACAATTACCATGTTCTTCATTAACAAAATCAAATATAAAGAATACTAATTGTATGTTTCTAAATAACAGAAAAAACTAATTTTATATTTCATCAAAGGTACTTACCGTATAAAAAAGAACTTTCACTAAAATATTAAGAGAGCTGGGACATAGATTTCAAGGTAATTTAACCGTTTTTCTGATAATCAGCGATTTTTTGGTGACTAACTTAGGCTATTATGTGAAATTACACTTAAAGAATATTCCATTCTGCAAACTAATTTGAACATGAAAAATACTATCTTAATAATGTGCGCATTTGTATATCAATAGATGAGGTGAAATACTGTGCGCATTCGTATACTGATAAGGGAAAATAGTTTACGCTTATGGGACAGGAATTTGTGCACTTTCAGGTACTTACTTTTTAACAGTAATTTTTAGATCTTGTGCGCTTTCGATGAATCATTCATTTCTTAAAATTTGGTTGTAGGTGTGCTGCTGGAATGTTTTTGATAATATTTGTGAATAAGGACGCAGGAACGTTTTTTGTTTGAGGTGTACATGCTGAAAAGTCAAAAAACCGAAAAATTTAAAATATATTTGCAGTAGTGACAAAACAGGGATGGGGGCTGCTGGTAATTATAACCTTCACTATCAGCAAATGAAATTATTTTAAAAAAACTCTAGCGCAGTGATACTTCTCTAGAACACCCAATTTGCCAATTTTCAATTACATTAATATTTAAAAAAAAAAATGAAAAAAAAAAAGAAATTAAGGCAATGCAAAAACGACACTCATAACCTTTTGTGCCGTAAATAAGAAAAATATGCTTCAACTTCTACCGAACTTGCACTCACTTAATGACAATCAATTGTGAAAATTTCAGCCTGCGATCCCTTTGGTATAGTTTCCTTCAAACCTTGAACTACAATTATTTTCCAGTTTCCTAGAAAACTATCGAACGAATAGGCATCAAACTTCTATCCGACTTACACATATATTCACAAGGAAAATATATCTTGAAGATTTCAACCAGATCCATTTAACAATTTCCTCGAAATTCTAGAAAAACCACTGTTCAGACCTTTTTCTTTTCCAGTTATCTTGGAAATTACCGAACAAATAAGCAACAAAACTTCTATCAAACTCACACTAACATAAGGAAAATTTATCGTGAAAATTTCAACACTATCCCTGTTGTAGTTTCTTCAAAATTCTGGAAAAACCAATTTTCAAGGATTGTTTTGTTTTCCAGTTTTTTTTTTTTTTGAAATGACTGGACCAACAGACATCAAACTTCTTTCAACCCTGGTCTTTTATAAAGATTGCGTGTCTTGAAAAATTTAGCCTCATACCTTTTGTAGTTTTCTCAAAACCATAAAATAAAAATTCTCTCCAGAAATTTATTATTTTTCAGTTTTCTCAGAAACTACTGAATGAATAAGTACCAAACTCCTATCAGACATGCATTTATGCAAGGAAAATCTATCGCGGGACCACCATGAGATCACCATCTAGGTATCATTTTAAAGATAGTTCATGAAAGTCGGTTCTAAGCAGAACTGTCCAGCTGAATAAATAAAGCTTAAGCTAGGTGTAGGCTTTGGCTTGGTCAGTACTGTGATGTCCAAAAACAACATACATCCGGAGTATTAGGGTTTGAAATCACAAAGTGAAATATATCGAGGAGTGTTGAGAAACTGTAGAGTCAAAACCACAAGTCAGCTCAAACAATTAGGCCACCAGCTTACCAGTGAAAGCTCTCAAGGTCTACGTAATATGTCGGGCAATTTCGTATAGGTGAGTTAAAATAGTAGGCTGACCCACCAATACAGTTCACGTTTAATACAGTAAAAGTTACTTACAGTCAAATAACATGTATATTTGGTTGTGCAGTCATCAAAATTTATATTGCCACATGGTCTTTCAATGTCCAAAGAATTAACAGATTCCAACTAAGTATACCCCTTGTTGGAATCAAAAACAGTTATTAGTTGAACAGGAAATGGTTCAGCTAATGATGTTCACTTTTCGAGTTAATTTTGCTGAAAATAGTTTACAAAAAAGGACTTGAATGTCAAAATCAAAAGCTGTAGAATGTCGTGAATATCTGAAGTATTTACGACAAACAAAAAACATTGATGTCTAAAACAAGACTAACTGTTCACAGTGGAATCCAATTTGTGAACAATTAAGGAGATAAGAAGTGTTGGATCATCAGTAATCAAATTATAATGTACACGTCACCACAAAAGTATATAAAAGTCATTGATTAATGTATCGTCAATATATCGTAGAACAAGAATTTTATCTTGTGTAGAACTCGATGTATTTCTCTGTGGTCCTAATACTAGTACAACTTTATAACTTGTGAGCCGTTCCCTATAGTAAGTACCTATATGTATAATGTTCGAATTTGGTGGTGATGTGAAGGGAAGGCCGTGAGGTTTCAGATGTTTCAGTACAAAGTACAGTTTCTATTTAAAACTTTCAGCTTTTGGCTTAAATGTTTTCTTAAGTTTGTAAATAAATAACATGAAATAAATTCTTTTAATCTCAAAATTTATGAATGTACGAGTAATTCGATAATAAAAAGAAAAACTAATAAGATGTGGTGTGGTAGAGCAAAAAAAAAAGCAAAAAGTAGAAGACAAAATATGGCTTTCAGCTAATTTTTACCCTGAAAAAAATAAAGCTTAGGCTTCCAGCTTAAAACTGAGAACACCAAAAATACCCCATTTTTGGCTTTAAGCTTTTGAATTTCAGCTAGCTTAACAGCCCTGGTTCTAAGAGTAAGAATTTATACTCAATAAAAATTTATAAAATGGGCTATATATATATATATAAAATTATATATATCGAATTAATAAGGAACCTGCTTTTTCTTGGTTAAAAATATGATCTTTCTTATTTTTGTGGTCACATGTAAAATTTTGGAACATATTACCTGGTATGCAAACAGTCGTTTTGTTTATTACCAAAATTTTTTTTGGGGGGAGGGGGTACAAATGATACTTTATACCTACATTTTTCGTTGTAGGTACATTATACCCCTGTACGCCTCCGTTCCTACGCCACTGTTTATAAGCATATAAATATTGTATCTCAGGCCTACGGGGTACGAAATAAAGCAAGCTTCAGTTTCTTTTTTTGTTAATATTTTAATTCAACGTATATATTATGCTGTGCAGTGAATTTGGTTCACAAATATTTCATGGTATATAGGTCAATATTCAGAATGCTATGTGTTCAAATAGCGAAGACATTAAGTATATTATTTTATTTTTTAGTGCTCCGCATTTCCTTCACTTCGATATTTAATGTAGTAGTCTATCGGTATGCCCTTCATTCTAACGTGAAAACCAATAAATACCAATTTAAGATGATGGCATCTTTTTCACGCAAACTTTTTTAAGTATTCTCGTTCTCGAGTAAAATAATTAATTTTCGAAAGGAATGAAGTTCGTCGAATTTTTTAGACTAATAACAACCTGAAGTCAAGTTTCTTCAAATATTAGCGATAGTTTTTTGAACAAACAAAATTACGTAGCCGTTCTTTTTTATGTTTTTTCTTTCATCTCTCAGCTCGACTACGTTAACAAAGGCGAATAAAGGGTCTGTATCAAAAAAAAAAAAAAAAAAGTTTCTTTTTTCAAACGATAGATTTTTCGCCTTTTTGCCAGCCGAAAATTAAATCCACTGAATATTTAGACTGATCTTCACCTTTGTTCATGCTTACAAAAGTCTTTGGGCTGAAGTAAGATCGAAGTTTTTCTTACCCTTTTTTAAGTAGATTTTTGAAAAAAATCGGCTTATTAAAATTACCTGAGTATTCAGACTAGAGATGGAAGTGGATACGTTTTTCATTTCATGATCTGAGTATTTTGGCACTATTTTAAAAAATTCATTTTTTTAAAAATACGTACCCACTTTTTCTTTGAGTCCATTTCCAGACATAATTTTGAACGGATTGTTTCGAAATTTGAAACACATATTTGGATCCATCTAAGAAAGAACTCTATAGTTTTTGGTCCGGATCGGGCGCATAGTCCGTCCGGCAGGTCAGTTTGTATGCATTTTTTATTTAACAGCATACAGGTCGCAATTTTTAATCGATAGGCCTGAAATTCGGTATACATACGTGTTTCAGGTCAAGGATAGTACCTACCAAGTTTGGTGCGGATGAAATTCACGGTACGCCTGGTAGGAGTGATTTTGTTGAATTTTTGACAGACTAATGGCTCTAAAAGGAGTAATTTTTAAGCTATACCCTCAAAATTGGGTACAGATATTGATTTGAAGTGTTTCTAACAATATTTGAAATTTGGTTTCTATTGGTGTTATGGTTCATTCCCTGAGACTGTTGGATGTGCTAATTTTTCATGTTATTTTAATAAAAGTTGCAATTCTCCTTAAATAGTCACGAAATTTAGTACAAACAGTACCTCTCATATATGGACCAGACCTGCCAATTTTGGTTTTAATTGGTCAATTTGTTCCCAACTTATTAGCTATTCGATGTAATTTTCCCTTTTTTACCCTTTTCATAATGGTGCTGAAAAATTAATTTTTTAGACTTCATGAAGAAAAACACTCGTTTTAACCTAAAAGCAATCCGATCCCTCACCCGCTTCCGAACACTATATTCGAACACGGTCACTAAAATCTCTGCTTATATTTTCGTAGCCAGCACGTAGGCAACTTCACTATACTTTTGCAATGTAGATTTTTTACACATATAATTTTTTTTTTTTTTTGTATAGTTCACAATTCTCGTCACTATAGGAAAGAGACCCATCGGATTGTTTCCTAAAATCATGCTAGTTAAAACTTGGAATAATTTTTTATTTTTAAAATAAATAATAATTTTTGACGCCAAAATTAAAAATTTATTCAGAAAATATTTTGAAAACATGATACTGAATCAATACATTTTATCCCATGCATTGTATTTGTGTGATATTGGTAATTTTTTGCAAAAAATATAAATATTTTATATTTTAATTTATTAAAAGAATGTTGGTTATAGAGGTGATTTTTAAACAAAGAAATCTACTTTTTTTTTGCGAAGCTTCATTTTAGTGGTGGCAGATTGGCAAATCAAATTACCGTTCATAATTAATAAAAATTTTATTTTTCATTCATTTTATTTTCAGGTGTTCCTTTCAGTTTGTCAGTTAGCCTTGCTATTTTTACCCACAAAATATAATCTTCAACATAACTGTATCGTAATGGTATTATTGGTTACACAAAATTCTAAATTTTCCGCGGACATTTAAAACAACTGTAGAGAATACCTAATTTAGCCTTTTTAAATGATATTTTGTTTGTTTGATTCGGTGTCGAAACATTTAAATTTAACTTGAATTTTAATCTTTCTTCAGTTTTTAAGTTTTCTCAGGACCTGAACAAACCTTTTATTTTACCTCAGCTCCTGAGACAGATACCTCAGTCATCTACCCCTCTTGTCAAATCTGTGAAAATTATGGACGGAAATTTTTTTAAATAATAATTTTTTTTTTTAACTGGCTGTAAATTTTTGCTAGTATAAGAAAAAAAACTGGGGACACTTTCTTCCTTAGTCTCATTTAGAAACTCTCGCAAAAATGAATGCACCCTGACTCCTGAGTATTGTGTCACTATGAGTTGAAGTTATTGCATCAATATAACAACTGTAGTCATGATTTCAGTACACAATAAAAAAGTAGTTTTTTTTTTTCGCTCATTTGGCAGAGGAAGGGGTTGTCAAATAACTAAAATGTATATAACTGTTTTTATAGGAAATTTAGCGATAAACATTTTCATTCTGCACTACTTTTTCAAAAAAATCAATAAATGTGAAAAATTGTTTTGGGGGCATATTCAGCCCAGTAACTTTGGACGATCGTGGTGGGGGGAATGATACTTGTTATTTTGAACGCTCAAACTGGCCAACTTACGAAGAAATCAGAACTATTCTAATTTATCAGAATAAAAAACCTCCCTTGACTGGACTAGCGGGGACGAGGACGTACGGAGCTAAAATTAAGATTTTAACTTGGGAAATTCGAGGTAAAAGTATGAGTGGGCAATTATACATACTGAGAAAAGGGAATACTTAATGAAAGATATTGGATTAAGTAGGTAAGATAGATGGAATTAAAATTTTGTCATTCCGAGGAAATGAAAGAAACCCTTCAAAATCATGATTGAATGGTGAAATACCGGTGAGGAAGAGAATTTTATCCGAGACTTTTGGTAGCTATTAAAAAAAAAAACCTATTGGAGAGGATACAATAATAGAAAAAAAAATCAAAGCTTTACGGCTACCAATGGTATTTTCATCCAAATTCAGCTCATATGATTCATAAACAATTTCACTCATTGTGTTCCCATTTAAAATTTAAACGGAAGAATAAAAAATTGTAGTTTCATCCACTTCACCCACAGTGCCTTTCGAATCGAGATTTATCAGAAGAGATTTGAAGACCAAAATTAACAAGATGACTGAACATCGAGTGTAATAAAGAGAATTGTCCTTCATTATTTCTATCTGCTGAAATTTGAGAATGAAACTTTATAAGAGAGAAAAATCAGTGGACTAATCGAAACTCTAGGAGAAAAGAACGAAGAGAAACAATTTTATAATAAAATGTTCAATTACAAGTTACCAAAATTCTTAGGTTTTTTGTTGTCTAATTCTACAAAAAATACTATTTTTTCAAAAAATAAAAATGTTAATAAATAAATAAATGAACAAATAATATAGCTGGAGAAGAAATACCCGTGTAATGAGTGCAATTGGCTATTTAACAGTAATTTGATTACTTAGTGCTGTTAGTGATTATTTTTCACCTCACTTGTGTACTTCATGTGAGATCAATGGCGTAGCCGGAGCGTAATTTGGGGGGTTTTGACAAAATATTTTTAAGCAAGGGCCTAATTGACCATTATTTTAGGCGATTATTTGACCCCAAGCCCTCCATTCCTACTTCACTACATAAGATAAAAAAGTAAGTTTTGTGGACAAATAAAGATTTAACATTATGAGATTGACAGAAATTTGGCAAAAAGTATGTCAGTTATTTTTAAATGAAAAAATCCAAGTTACACAGTTACCCCATTTTTTTCCATTCATTTATTTGAATTTTAAACATTAGTTTGTTCAATAACTAACCTCTCTCGAATATGAGGAACAGGAGCAAATACTTAATTTTATTTCTTAGTGTTCAATCTTCGGTTCAATGAGAATGTGTATTTTAGCTCATTTGTGCCGCTTACAAACAGTCAGCGAAGCAGGATTTTTAATTTTAAATTTATCATAACGCCCAAAATAATAATAGACCTAATTTTAAATTTCGTGTTGGCTTCTTGAAAAACTTGTTGTAATGTTGAAATATCTGAGAATAATCTGTAATAACTGATGCAAGAATCTACGCTATTAAAATAATTTGTACCTATTAGTTATAAAATTGCCATTAAAGTACCTTTAGGTGCTTGGAAATCACGTTATAATTTCTACATTCTTCTGTTTCAGGTAACTTCAACTTTTGTTGATTGTCTACATTCTTCAGTTAAAATTACCATATCCATTTGTGTTCATAAAATCGTGAGTAACTATACAGCTTAATTATATTTATCTCTATCCTACAGTTGGGTTTACATCAAACAAACAAGCGAATAACAAACATTTGTTTTGCTTGTTTGGCGTAAATGGCTAAAGAACGTGCTATCTAGTTATCAAAGAAAGTCTAAATTCTATCTTCAATAAGTTCTTATAACAATTAAATACTACCCCAAATCTAGATAGATATATTTAAAAATGATAAAATCCATTCACCTTTTTCCAGTATCAAACTTTACGAAGACATATTCAAAATTTTTAAACCAATTTTTGAACCAAAAAAAAAAAAAAATAAGATGCTTTATAGAAAATAATTTTTCAAGACCACATTATCAGTCATCACAGAAAAAATTATGTGAATGTATTACTGGTTATACTAATAAAACTAATTGCACACTATACCACCCAAACTGAAAAAATTACACTGTGAGTCCATAGATTGATTGACCGATAAACCTCTGAGCACCGTAGCCATAACAGAAACTTTGCAATACGTTTCTGTTATAATTATACCTCGAAATAAGTGAAAATTAAAATCAATTCTAACAAAACCGTTTCGGCGTTACTTTGAGTAAACAATAATAGAATTAACTAACAATTATGTTTGGTGGGTAATATCAGTTTTGACTAAGTTAATCAGTGCTGGGTATTGACAAAAGGCTCAAACCATCAAAACCAGCAGTAGGTAACCCGTTAAAGCTAAGCGAAAAAATATATTGGTACAATTTTTTCTTGGGGAATGTTGCTTTCAAATGAAAAAAAAAAAAGAAAAAACTCATTACTCCCACCTGTTTACGCAGTAGACCGACATTTTCAGTTAGAGAAATGACTAAATTTTCTTTAGTACACTTGTTCGGCTTCTGATTGAAAAATATTTTCTTCACTAGTTCAAAATTATATTAACAAGGCAGCTTTCTCGGAACAAATTTTGACTCTAGCAGATCTATAGTTTTACTAAAAATATTGTTTCGTAGTTGCTCATTCATGAACTGAAGTACCATGAGGAAAAAAGGATGGCACTAACACCTCTCTAGCATATAAAGTAAGTTTAGGGCAAAAATGAATTTTGAAAAGATAGGCTTTTATTTATTTATTTTTAATGTGTAAACATTCTTGCTCTCTAGTCCGCTTCCTCCTGGGTGTAAAAAAATATTAGATACGAAAAAGTTGAGATTGCATAAAAAAACTGCATGGCGCACTGTCCAGTTTCAAATTCTGTTTGTCACATAACACACACACACACACTCACAAGCAGACATCCGTGGCGAGCTGGCGGCGCTCATCTTAATGTTTACACTTTAAATATGTGAAGGGGGACCCTCGCACGCCTTTTTTTTTTTTGGTTATAACTTCATACGAAATAAACATTATTTTGTTGTGGAAGGTTGGCTGCAGTATTGGTATATTTTAAAACCACGGTAGTGAGTAGAATAAAAGCTCATAATGAGTGGAAAAGAAAAAAAATCCAGGGAGAAACATGTTATTTAATATAAAACAACTGTTTTTTTGTGTGCGTGACTTTATTTGGTTGCACTGCCCTGTAAGTAGTTCTACTGGAACCAATATCTGCAAAAATTGATCAGAATATTTCCAGATTTGGTTCTTAATTTTGAATGAGCCTATTCACGCGTTTGATGATTTTTTGCACCCATTTCCTGTCAGTGCCTTCTGATCTACTCTTTCAATGCAAAAGAGTAAAACATTAAGGTGCATCCACACGAGGATGATCAGCTTGTTCTGCCTAGATGATCAGCCTGGGCTGAACAGGCGCTGACCAGCCATGGATGAAAAACTTGGGGTTTCCACACTTGTTCAGCTTTCTGTGTTCAGTTTACTGATCAGCACTGGGAATTTAAAGCATTTTCTCCTACGTTAATTTGGAAAACAGCACAACCTGAATGAAAGTGGATGATGCAACAACGTCTACACTCTTTCATCACCTTTGACAGACCGCTACCCAAGTCGATTGCAGATGAACGGCTGATCGAAGCTGATCAGCTTCAGTCAGCTTCACTCAGCTGATCATCTCAACGTCCACACTTCTTTCATCTTTGAATGATCATCTAGGCAGAACAAGCTGATCATCCTCGTGTGGATGCACCTTTACAATCACCATTTTTGATGTATAAACATCTTAACGCTCGATGTCTATAGTAGGGGCTAAATGAGAATTACGATTGTCAAATTCGCATAACTGTAACTCTCATTTGTGTTTGTTATATGATGTGATGTGTATTTGTATGGTGGTGTGTGTGTGTGCAATGTGTTGCGCATACACACAGCCACACTATTTTATGTTTGCACATCAATCCTTCAGGAATATGCCCCAGCGGAACTGACGCCTTTTTTTCCAATGTATAGTACGAGTCAACAAACAATTACGCAAATTTTGCTTCTTCAGAGATAACATAATAGTTTTTTTTTTTTCATATCTCTAATGCTTCAATGCCGCCACTCGGCACATATACACGACTTTTTATTTTTCTTATCTATCATCTACTTTGTGACAGATACAAAGCAATTTTCACAAACGTTTGTAAGTTTCGTTGTAAAACTAATCGAGAAGTTGTTACAGAAAGCGTGTTTTGGCTTCTACTGTTTCACACATCAGACTGCTCACCTCTACCCTCATTTCCCATTGCCACGCCGCCATCCTCGCTTTATGTTCAACTCATTCAATTATTTTTCCTTTCTACGCTGCCGGTGTTGCTTAACATGTCAAATGAACAGTGTTCGAAAAGCGAGAAATTACATGTCTCTTTTCTGGATGGCAAAAAGAGGGTAGATGAAGACAAAAACATTATCGCAGACGAGCTCACGCGGCAAGAAATAGGAGGATCATTTTAAGAAAATTATGTCTTGTATGGTAGGGGTAACATACTTATAGCTTCTTATAGGAAAATCTCGTTGAAATTTATCAGCTATCGATGTTGGTAAAGTTACGATGACATATCAGAGGTAACTATCAAATTTTAACAATTTATGAATTTTGTAATATTCTGTTAGTCTTGGCACCTTGGCGGATAAAAGAAGGCCTTCTATGGAGACATTCTTTGTACGTTCGGTTAAAAACAATGAGAAATTTTCAGTTATGATTTCTTCTAAAACTATGTTGTAAAGAGTTTATCTGCATTTTTCTGGTTTTTTTCCTTCTCGTTTCTGCAGTTTTTTTTTTTTTTTCTTTTCATGTTTCTTGAGGCTGAACAACAAGACATCTTCAACTTTGACTTTTAGCTGTTAATTTATCGTGTTGGTAATTTATAAAAGCTTTTGGAAGTTGAAAACTTCGTATAATCCAGCGTCGTCGCTGCTGTATAAAGTTGTTCAGTTCTTGGTCCTCGAAGTATTTCTGGCAGACGAGTGCGGAAAGTTACTGTAAATTTTCTCAACAAACTGGTCATTTTATTTTAGCTTCTTTTTTTTTTCTCTCTGTTCGTTTTACCATTTTTTTTTTTTATATTTTTTTGCTAAGCTTACAAAAATCCACTTAGACGTCCAGTGAACAAACAGTTGACTGCACTACACATTGGTAACTTTTTAGACCAAAGCTTATTTTGCGCAAATAAAACTCTAAAATTCATTAAGCTTTCATGTTGAATTGACTTTATTATAAACTTCTCCGTGACTTTTTCAAAAATACGGGAATCAAAGTTTTGCTACAAGCAATATTTATCTTTAATGACCTTCAAAAATATTACATTACTTACTCATTTCAATTTTGGCTTAGTGGGAAAAATAAACAAAGATTCGTTTATTATATTCAGTGAATAAGGTCGATTGTAAAAGTGTTGTCCTTCAGCATCAAAACTTGGCGTCAAGTTTTGTGAAGTTTATAGATAGTAATTGTAAATTATCCTAAAAATCTAAATTATAAATCGATGGTTACGTAAATCTTTATTTCTGTCCCATGATTTTTGGGGTTTCTCTTGCTTATCACTTCGAGGGTGTATCAGTAATTTTACAAATCGATGTAGGTACTTATTCCTGTTGAAATGTTTTTAATAACCCTCATTTTGGTTAAACTTATTCTTCACTATGATATTTTGAGATTACCCTTTAGTTCATTGCATCACATTTTCTTGTTTTTAGAGATCTAATATCGCCTCTGTGAGCCTAATGTGAATTACTTCCTTCAAAACTTTTCGCGTCCGATTCTTACATTACATGAGATACTATTATTGGAACTTCAGTTTATGTAAAATCTTCTTTGACTTCGTCTTCTTCGTGGTGGCCGCAATGAATTCATTTCCTATCTCCAGCTACAGTTTTTGTCAAATTCCTGTTTTAGTCCTATTATTAGTGCTTAGAGGTGAATGTTCACATTTACCGACTTTACTGATGAATGTCTGAAAAATATAACTTGAAACACTTAATTCAAACCTCACCACTGGTTGTCGACATACACTGAGTGGTATTGGTGAATGTTGATAATTATGTTTTCTCCTAATTAAATCGAGTGTTAATGAGTTAGCTTTACCACTGCCTCTTCTTACCACATGAGCAGGGAAAGTTTTTTTTGTATTTGTGCATATTTTTACCCGTACAAAAAAAGAGGGCTATGAATTTCAGTTTTCCTTCAGTTGTTTATGTTTATGGGTGGGTATCCAACTCGGTCTCAGATATAGGTTTTTTGCGCCTGTTGGCAAACAAAATTTTGCCCGCCCCCAGGGTTGTATATAACTGGAGGAGTTTGGGGTCGAACCTCTCGGACTCCAAGAACACCATAACATACATGAATTTTCTAGAATACAAAAAACATATTATTAAAAGAAAATGTTCTTACTTGGTCCGTTACCGAAATGGTTTATCTCTTTTTTAAATCTTCTCCACGGGTAAATACTGCGTATGACCTTGCTTCTCATTCTTTCGCTCCTCTATTTTGATTTTCCATTTTTTTGCTTAGAAAAATGAAAATAAATGGGAATAGGTGATAGGAAGTTGAAAGTGAAAAGAAGTAGTTACAAAATTTGAGGGGTTGTCTCCAAAACCCTTTATTCATAATCCTCTTTACCAGATAGCTTACTGTTCTTTTGGTGTGAAAATGATTCAGAAGAAACAGCAATGTAGTTGTTTCCAGTCACGTATCAGGAATTTTTTCATGGCGAGTGAAATGTTTAAAAACAATTTTCTTGCATGTTTTCTAAGAAAAAATCAAAAGGGATAAAAATTTTTTCTTAATTTTAATAGGTCGGTTTCAAACAGAAAAAAGTCTTTAAGAACAGACTGTTTGATTTGGATAATTTTTTTAGAAACGGATGAAACAATTTTGCAAGCGGAGTGAGCAAAAAAATTTTTCAGGTATTTCTTATGTTCTAGAACATTTATATATATATATATATATATATGTATATATAGCATTTTATTTTATTTTTGGGGTTTCTAGAAGATTTTTTCCTTTCAACTTGACACATTTTCCGCCCTTAGAAGCTGCGTCGATAGGCAGTCGCTTACTTTCCTATAGCCTAAATCCGGTCCTACTTTAACTGATGAATACCTTGACCTAGGTATTTTCATAGAAAAATATTTCTGTATAAGTTCTTTAATTATCCATCATAAACTATTCTTCATTTTTTTTCTCCAAATTTTGAGGTGTGGTACGGTAAGATGGACTTTTTTTCTCTTAAAATGTGTACATCACTTGAAGGAGGAGGCGAAGCACTCCTCATAAGGTTGGGAAAGTCAGTGGTAGTAAAGCTAAAGGGGCTTGAAAACAAAATCCCCTTATAAACACTTGATTTCGTAAGGTAAGAAATATGAACATTCGTCAGTACTATTCGATGTAAATATGTTAACATTCACTAGGGAACATCCAAAAAGAGATATTTTTTCTGAGTTTTACCAGCAATATGGTGTACGTTGACATTTACTGGTATTTGTTGTTAACATGTCATACACATTTTTTGATCGTACCTACCTAATTTCTTTTCCGTTAAATGTACGGCGACTGATTGTGGTTTTCTCAGAAAATTTATGACAAATGGTTTTGTCGAAATTACACAAGCTGACTCATTGCGGAAAAGTATGATTGAAATTGTCGGAATAAACATCTTGAATTGGCATTCAAAAACAAGAGATTTTTGAAATAATCGAGTTGACGTAAGCTACGATGTACCTACCTGCTAACTGTAACATATATTTTGGTCTATTTTTAGAAATGACGAACATATTCGGCTACACGTTTTCAAATACCAAAAATGTAGATATTCATCAACAATAAGTATCCTATAACTCTTTATAAACAACCACTAATTTACCAGTATTTGATTGTATAAATATAGATATAATGTCTATATACTCATGACCTAATAGTGCCTGTCCCTTGAGTATACTGCGAGTCAGCACAACCCTATAATAACAACACCCTACCTCACTTAACCTATCCGACATGTACACTTACATACCCCGAACAAGTATATAAACCCTCAATTTGAAGGAATAAGACATAGTTCCTCGAAGTTATTTCTGAGTACCTAGAACTTCTCTCATAGAGTAACTAGTGAACAGACAGTCTTGTCTAAAGGATTGTGATATCATATGTATAAGTGTTAACGTACTAATTTATGTACTGTATTGTACAAATTATTATTTTATTAAATGTGTTAATTCAAATGTGTGATTCAAAATATTATTGAGTCTCTCAAATACGTTAAGGTCCACAATAGCCTGTGGATAATAAATTGAATATTTTAATTATTGTGGGGACCATGTCCTCCCTTCTTTCGGGGCTCGGCCCCAGTCGACAGACCGCGGACTTGGTCCATCACCAAGTCCGCATAATAAAGTCTACGGACGTTAAAACAAATTAGGCGCTCGTAGCACTTAGGCTAAACAGACGAAATTCGTTCTCTGTTTAGCCCACGTGTTACGAACGTAGCCTAGCGCAGACGTGCATACAAATACGCACGTGCCGCGGTCTAGGCTAAACACGTAACGCGCGCCTATCTCTCGATACTCGCGGATGACGTACGTGTTTAGCCTAGCTTATACACCGGCGATGTCTTTCGCTAGTCGCCGGTTCAGGATAGTATAAAAGGTTGGCTGCCTTACCAAATTGGTAATATCCGAACACGCAAGTCCGCATCCATTCGCCTGTGGGTTTTAGAGGTGAACCCACAGCCTGGTGACCTCGACGTGATATTTTACGTTGGGAATTTTTTTAGGAAGCAGGCGTGAAAACGCTAGCTGGCGGAATACCGCTGGCCTGCTAGTGCGAGCAATCGCGCTTGTCTAGCGGAACTTTTCGCTGGACTCTTCACTTGGAGACTGACTGTGGGAAATCGACCCCCCTTTCCAAAATAAACGTTGTCCACTTGGAAGGGTAACGGAACACGCCTGAAAATAAGGAAACGTCTCACCAATCGTGGTAACCCACGATTCGTACATCTAGGATCCTCTAACGAGTTGAATCTATTCACAATGGTAGATGAAAATGTTGCTGAAACTGCTGATCAGCCAGCTCAAAATATAGCTAGGCAAGCAGCTGTTCGAACCATCGCTTCCAGAGAAGCTGAAAATCAAGAAAAACTAATTCACGATCTCATTAAAGCTAGTGTAGAAGAAGCCTTGGACAAACAACAGAAATTGTTTGGCAACCTCCAAAATAAGAAAAGGAGAGTTGAACTTCCTACGTTCTTACCCAAAGACGTAGAAACATGGCTCATGCAACTGACAGGCTGCTTCAGGGTTGAGCAAATTCCCCGTGAAGAGCGCTACCAGCAACTTTGCGGTAGTATGCCAGCCAAAATAATTCGGGCCTGCCCAGACATAATGGACTGTCTGGAAGATGAGGAAGACCCGTACGAATGGTTCATTCAGAAAATAAGAAGAACCTTTGGTACCACTCAACGCCAGGAAATAAGGCAATTATTGAGTGGGATGTCAATTGGAGACGACAAACCAACCGTTTTTATGACGAAACTGGTTAAAAAAGGTGATAACCATGTCTCTCCAATGGTAATTGCAGATAGATTCTGCGAGCAGCTACCAGCTTCAATGGTACAATCGCTGGGTGCTCTAAATCTGACAAATGCAAGGACCGATGACGACCCTCTAGCACTAGCCAAAGCTGCAGAAACTGCAATGGAGTACACAGGGAAACCTGTCATCCAAGCAACAGCAGCTCCAGCAGACGAACTGAGTAAGCTCCGAGCCGAAATAGCAGAGTTAAAAATGGAAACTCGCAAGGCTAGAGACTATACATCTGCTAGGAGTAATTTCAACAACAGATCCAAGAGCCGGGGACGTAACCCCAATAGAAATAAAAGCTATAATAACAGGCAGTCACGCTCTCGAGGACGGAGAGAGGATAAAAATAGGAGTCCAACACCTCCGAGGAGATCCAAATCTCCCAAGAAACTAGATCCAAACTGGTCAGCAGCTCTTTGCTTCTACCACAATAGATATGGAGAAAAAGCAAAGGCTTGCAACACCCGCTGTAAACAATGGGCGGAGAGAATGGTCCAAGATGCGCAGGAGAAGAAAACTCTCCTCGCAGAGATCGAAAAGAGAGAACAGACTAGTAAGTCAAACTAGACCGAGGGGTCATATCGGTGGCTACCGATCCCTCGCCCAAATTCTCTCGCCGCCTGTTCATCACGGACAGGACAAAAAGGAGAAAATTCCTCATAGATTCTGGTGCTGATCTCAGCATTTTACCAGCTAAAAATAAACATAAGAAATTTTCTCCGAAATCCAAATTAAATGCAGTTGACGAACATACATTCGCTGCATATGGCAAAAAACATTGCAAAATAGACATTGGTCTCCATAGGGACATGTCTTGGGATTTCACAATAGCTGATATATCACAACCAATACTTGGAGCAGATTTTCTTGCTCACTACGAGTTGGTAGTTGATTTAAAAAATAAACGTTTAATCGACTTAACCACTGGCAAATATGTGGAAGGTATAACAAAAAATTACAAATTACTAGATACTTCCATTGGAAGTTGTGCAACTGTAGATAAAAATTTCCTAAAAATACTGAATGAATATCCAGGTATTTTATTACCATCAATAAGGAAACATCCGACATACAAACATAATACAGTGCACGTAATAGAAACAAGGGGTCAGCCTTGCTCAGCAAGGGCACGTAGATTGCCACCCGACAAACTTGCTGAAGCCAAGAAGTAATTTTCTAAAATGATAGAAGAAGGTATTTGTCGACCTTCTAACAGCGAATGGTCCACACCAATACATATGACCAAAAAGGCTAATGGAACATGGAGAATTGTCGGGGACTATAGAGCCCTGAACGCTAAAACCATTCCAGACAAATACCCCGTACCCAATATAATGGATTTCAATAACAATATGAAAGGTAAAACAATGTTTACTAAAATAGACATTAATTGGGGCTTCCACCACATACCAATGGCCAAAAAAGATATCTGCAAGACAGCACTCATCACTCCATTTGGCTTATTCGAATACTTGCGAATGCCATTTGGACTTAGAAATGCTGCTCAAACTTTCCAACGTTTCATGAACCAGCTATTGAGGGACTTACCATTCGCATATGCTTATCTAGACGACATATGCATATGCTCAGAAGGTGGAATTGATGAACACGAGAAAAACGTAAGAGCCGTATTACAGCGTATACACACTGCCGGCCTTACGGTCAATTTACCTAAAAGCGAATTTGCTAGAAACAGTATTGACTTTCTCGGGTACCAAATAACACCAGAAGGTATAGCCCCCCTGAAAACAAAGGTAGAGCCTATACTGAAATTTCCTAAACCCAAGAACGTTGCAGAACTTCGAAGGTTCCTAGGAATGATCAATTTTTACAGACGTTGCATAAAAAACGCTGCTTCAGAACAAGGCAAACTGTTCGCCCTTATTAAAACCAATAAAAAGCGCGACAAAACGCCCATTGAATGGACTGAAGAGGCAGAACTAGCATTTGAAAATACAAAAAACATGCTAGCCAATGCAACGTTACTGGCTCACCCGGATGACAGTCTTCCACTCTGTATCTCAACAGACGCATCCAATTTTGCAATAGGTGCAACCTTATACCAAATAAAGGATAACACCAATCAACCACTTGCCTTTTTCTCGAGGAAACTTTCCAAAACTGAGAAAAATTATAGTACTTACGACCGGGAGTTATTGGCAATAAATACAGCAATAAGGCATTTTAGACACCATGTAGAGGGTAGATGTTTCGCCGTGTATACGGACCACAAACCCATAACACATGCCTTTGAGCAAAGAAGTGAGCATGCCTCACCTCGCCAAATAAGACAGCTTGAATTCATTAGTCAATTCACGACTGACATAAGATACATCAAAGGAGAGCTGAATGAACCAGCTGACGCCTTAAGTCGAATCGAAGCTATCACAACTCCATCTCAGTTACCATATGCCGAAATAGCAAAAGATCAACTGGAAGACGAAGAATTGCAAAAATTGCTATCTTCCAACACCACTGGTCTTAAACTAAAACTGAGAAAACTCCCTGACACAAAATTACTACTAATATGTGATGTGTCAACTGGTAAAGAACGTCCATTTATTCCATTAAAATACAGAAAAATGGCGTTTGACAGTGTGCATAACCTATCACACACTGGACCTCGTAGTACTACAAAACTCATGACCTCGAGATTCGTATGGCCCAAAATAAATTCAGATTGTAACAACTGGGCCCGTGCCTGTCTGAACTGTCAGACAGCCAAAATTGGCAGACACACGAGATCTGCATTTAAAAGGTTTAGACCAACCGATCGGTTTAAACACCTTCACATAGATTTAGTGGGTCCATTACCCCCATCACAAGGACATAAATACCTCCTTACGATGATTGACCGTGCAACTAGATGGCCAGAAGCAATTCCATTAATTGAGATGTCAGCACAAACAGTAGCTACTCAATTATATACAACCTGGATTGCTAGATTTGGAGTACCCCAAAGCATTACAACCGACCAAGGTAGACAATTTGAAAGCCAATTATTTAGTGAATTAACAAAAACCTTGGGTGCTAAACATTGGGCTACTACAACCTACCACCCCCAATCAAATGGGAAGGTAGAAAGGTGGCACAGAGCTCTTAAAGCTTCATTCATGTAGGTACCTAAAATAATATTAAGCTTTCTTAATATACTTCAACCTCCACAAACCTCTCTTATTCACATGTAGCGAATCTGTCTCCTTACAACATCATTTTTCCATCGAAGCTGCCTCATAAATTCGCGTGAAGTTCGTTTTGTGCTCGGTACTTCGTCTTGAAATATGTTCTTTGTCGTATAACGTACGTCTTCATTCTTCGCAAACGACTTACGTAGACATATTTTACAGAATTTATGCTCATCATATTCGTCTTTTTATGATCCCGATATAGTGAAAAAATATAATATGCCGATGTCGGTATAAAAACTTTGCTTTATTGAATGACGAAGTCGTATCTAATTTATACATGTTTGGCAGTTTTTATTACTTTTTCGAAACCAAATTTTATGCCCAGGTATAGGGAAGCGGAAAAGGACAAGAGGATCGAGGAAGCGATTCTCAAATCGGTACTGATGAATGGTGGGGAAAAGTCTCAACACATGTTGTGCAGCTAGACAAGGGGTTAAATTGAGGCTCGAATTTTCATTACTTTCATAGTGCGCTGTCGCTGTCCATTGTGGGGGCAGTAATTTCAAAAATAAACTGGCTTTGGATAATTTGCTGAGCTCAGATTTACCAGTGCTTTTTATTACTAAACAAAAGCGAGTACTCGCTGCTGCAAGGCGACATTAATTGACTCACACCGACCTGCAGCAATTTTTTTTGTGAGACATATGCTGTATGTCTATGACTTTTGTTCTTATATAAGCCTTCAAGTCTTTAACAAACTTCGCTCTGAATATTGTTATGGAACATAAAAATGTCCATGATTGAAACTAAGTTCTGGTAAATAGAGGCTTACTTGATCGTATTTATGTGCCCTTAACTTGAGCTTTACTAATCACCACGTAGAAGTCCATATGGCCTGGTGATTGCCTCCTGTTGAACAGAAATAGTCAACATAGAGTTTTATAATAATTTTTTCAATAGACATTTTCCAGCTTACTTTCGGTCTTATGCAACTTTCCTACTTGTTAATGCCATTCCAAATATTAAGGGTGTTCAACCATAAATTTAGTCCAGAAACTATAAATGTAATTAAACATAATTTCTGCGTAGCGATAGGCTCATTTCCTTTTAAAAGTTTGTTCTTACTTCTACTTTTGAAGTTTTAGTGCTATTTTAGTTCTGTGAACTCGAAAATTCCCAAAACTGGTGGCTTAAATAGAACAATGAAACAAATTTTTTGTTAAAAAGAATATGTGGTAAAAACACTCACGTCTTCAGAATGAAACTTTTTCCGTTTTTGTCCACAAATTTCTGAGAAAAAAAATTTTTTTCAGCTCTACCTTGGTGAATTTAACATTTGAAAATAGTATCCAGAAATGTTCAATGTTTTCTTTCATGGTGCAGATCTATTCTATTTTTTACTGATTGTTGGCAACCAGTTGAACAATTCTTTAACTATAACTTTTTTTATCTACAGAGGTAGATTAGTTTATCTTGAATCTAGCCTCCGTATTTGTGTAATGAAGCCAATCAATGCAGTATCGTAATGGATTAATCAATCCCTAATCATATATAACTGAAGCTGCAAGTTTATTATTTGGTTGAAGGTTTAAGAAAATTATTTTGAGAAAATCCTTCGAAAGCTTAAAAAGAATAAAAAATAAAAAATAAAAAATAAATCAAATATTATAATAAAAAAAACTGAAAATGTGGCCGGAAATTTGAAATTTCTCTAAAATTAGCCAGGAGCTGCGTAAGTTATTTTATTGAAATATATTAAGTTATGTTGTTTTTGTTGATTTTCAAGTTGGTATGCAAAACTTACCTCTTTTTTTTATTTTCAGTTTTTCTGAGCCCAAACTCGAGTCGTAAAATTTATATAGCTATGTGAATGTCTAGGTGGGAGAAACAATGTTTGAAAAGGGAAGACGTCAATGTAAGTAACGAAATTTTACCGTCTGAGAATAAAGATCTTCCTATTCAATTTTAGTTTTACTGTTAGAAAACGACATTATTCGCGCTGATTGTGTAAAAGTTAATTTTTGAGAAAGGGAATACAGCGGTGAAAATGTGTTGAAAGTGACAAAATTATGACTACCTGATAATAAGTTAATAATTAATAATAGTATCTTGAAAAAATGAATTTTGTGAATTTTTCACCTATATTTAAGTTATGCATGCAAAAAACACTATCCGAATGTGTATTTTAATTACCTAGTTACTGTATTTAAATGAAGAAAAACAATAATTTGGAATGAATTGAATTTTATTCGTTCAGTTGGGTGTTCGAAATAGTAAAATGTTATGAAAGAATGTGCAATGGATGACGGCGGACCAAAATGTAGCATTTTCAGGCGTCTCTGTTGACAATCATTCTACTTTGCAAGTGGGTTTTTTTTATTAATAATTACGTATTAATCACGAAATTATCGAAAGACCTAGGGATGGGACCTACAAGGCTTTTCTTTTCATGACTCAAGAAAACTTTTGACCTTTAAAGCTCAAATTCATGTACATGTTTCTATTATCTTTTATACATATGAAGATGAAATTCAAAAAGCCTTCTGGGAAAACTCCATTATTTGTGAACCAAACTTAATGATATTGATAATCTGAAAGTATTTACCGTATCTACTCAATTTTATCAGAATAAACTCATTCGAAAACTACTTTGTTTTATCGGAATAGACCTCCCAATTTTATTGGAATGATTCCATTTGAAATTTACTTACTCAATTTGATCGAAACAGACTAATTTCAAAAATATTCAGGTACTCAGTTTTATCGGAATAGATCTTTTAATTTCATTGGAATAGACCTATTTGTAGGGGCATGTTCAGAATGTTGGTAAAAAAATTGATGAAAGCCGTTAATTCGCAAATAGAGACAAATAAAAAACCGACATGATAATCAATAACAGTTTGGTTTGTGAATTTCCTTCATCGTGACTCACCAGTATACGTTAATTCTTGCCGAAACAATTTACCCATTCGTTGATGGGTGAAGATCAAACGTGTGATGAAAAATTTCAATAAAATTTGATTTCTTCCGGCAGCTGAAAAAAAATCCTGGTGAAAACCTTCGCAATTCTTCAATCGTGAATGCAAATCTAAATCGATTATTCGGAATAAAAAGAAAAAGGTTCCTTGTTTTTTAGCTATTTTTTTTTTTTTTGTTTATTATTATTTGAGTCAGAATGCAAAAATGTAGGCTAAAGTACGCACACTACCACTACATTACCAAAATGTGAAAGAAAAATTCAAAAAATTCGTTCTTCGTTTTCCTCTCCAGCGCATAACTTAAGTTGTTCTCAATTCCAACTATTTTTACCCAGTTTTTTTCCCTTCTCTATTCTCTACTCTCCTAAGATTTAATGTTTCTGTCCGTTTTCTCAGCGTCCGTTTTTTCCGGTGGATTTTCCATTTTCAAAGACAAAAAACAAAACAAAAAGAAAAAACTAACGCAGCAAGCCTAGCTAGAAAATGTAGGTTTTCTTGGCCAAAAAGATTTAAACAAATAAATAAATATCATACAATAATATATTTCATCTCATGATAGAAGATGTTGGTGCACTGAAAATGATTGTGTATTTGTAGGTGTTTTGTATGAGTATAACTTGTACCATCGCATTGTGTCAGTTATAGTGATGAGAAATTCCTGTAAATGCTATTAAAATATCTTCTTCTATATTTTCCTTTTCCGTATCATAAATAAAATCAAATCTTTACATTATCACTCGTATCTAATTTAACGCATTTGATTGTAATCACTCATCGTCGATTATAATAAATATGTTAGTCTACATATCTATTACGTTTGTAACGATTGTCAAATTCTAAGTTACCACGTTCGAAATCATGCCCGATGATGTATCACACCATAAAACATAAAAAATTTTAAATTTGGATCTTTTTTTGAAGCCCCTACTGATCGAAAAATGGGTCAAATGAAAAAACGATTGTCAAATTTAATCTTTGCACCTCAAAAAAAACTGACGAGGGATTTATCGTATATGAAACATGAGAAGTGAAAATTTAGCCCCCTATTGAAACCACTGCGGTCAAAAAATGAGTCAAATAAAAAAAGGAACGTAAAATTCGAAATCAGCGTCCCAAGAAATATGCTCAACGATATACCACATAATAAAGTATGAGAAGTTAAAATTTGGCGTTCTTCTGAAGCCCATGGGGGTAGAAGAATGAGTCGAGTGAAAAAAATGATTTTAAAATTTGAAGTTAGCTCATCAAAAAATATATCCGATGATGTATGACACAATAAAACATGAAAAGTCGAAACTTTGCTATTTTTGAAGCCCCTGGGGTCGAAGAATTGGTCGAATGAACAAATGAACGTCAAATTCGAAGCTCGAAAAGTGTGCCGAAAAATATGTCAAATGATGAATCAAACAATAAAATAAAAGTAGTCAAAATTTGCGTTTTTGTATACGTAAATTTAATTTTCATTTTCTTTCTCCTATTTTCGCTGATTTTTCTTTAACTTTTTGTTTCTTGTTCTTTTTTTTTTTTTTTTTTTACACGTGCATATTGCTGATGTCGGGCCGTCTTTTAAATTATTTTAAAAAGTACCCCTTACCGTGAGGTTGGACATTTTTAATGTCAAAAATAAAAATTACAGTAGTATCTGTCTGAGCGCTGGGTAAAAATTACGTTTAATGAAGTGTCAAGGAAATTCATAATGAATTGTATTGCGAGACAATAAAATATGTGGGCAAATGTTTAAAAGATTCCGTAGCAAATAAAATAATAACAGGTGACCCAAATGGCGTTCTGCGTAACAGCTTCTTTGATTTATCTGGAATATTTCTTCTTTTCTTGATAATAATTTAAGATTTTTTTATATCTATTTTACGCGTGAACGGTTGAGCTGATTGAAATAAAATTTTGCAATGTGTTAGAATATAATATAATATACTTATTCAATGTATGTATCAAATTTCGTGACTATAGGTTAAAAATAACCCATTTTAGAAGCATTTAATCCCCAAAAATGCAATGTAATATGATGTACCGGACGTACCATTCTGCCAATCTGGACCAAAAACCCTACATTTGAATAATGGTACCAAATTTCCAGTCTAACTGATAAAAATTGCAACCTGTATCGTGTTAAATAGAAATGGTCATATACCTATGTATGTGAATTTCAGCTAATAGTGCCAAAAGTTTCCTTGGGTCATAAAACGAAAAAGAAGCTACCAGCACTCCTGGGTCTTGAAACCAAATCAATTTTAATCTGCAGATTTTCTTCGAAAACCTACATAAAAACCCCACACAATATCGACTGACAGCACCAGGCTAAAATGGAGCCAACGTATCGCCTTAATTTTTTTCCCCCTATAGTGGCCCCCTTCCTTTTTTACTTTGCTCCCTCGCCTCGTTTCTTTTCGCCACCCTATATTTTCCCCCGCCTTTGTTATTTTAGCGGAATTGGAATACGGAACAGTAAATTTAATTTATTTTACACGTATAAAAGCGACAGAAAATCGTGTAGTGCCGCGCCGCCAGCGTTGTCGTTAGGCAACAAGAACAACAATGTATGAAAAGAGCAGAGAAAAAAGTCCGAAATAATTAACGTTACGTCTCTCGCAAAATTATTCTCACGTAAGTTATAGGTTTAAAATTCGGCCACAACACAGTTATAAAAGAAACCTTTTTCGAATTTTCTGGAATCTAAATGAGGGAAGCACGATTTGCCGCTTAATCAGTGTCCGTGGCTGAACCAATCCTTGACCGAACATGACACACGCTGGCGCCAAAAGCCTATGACACATAGCTTTGTCGTAATTTTTGTGCAAAGTGTGAAACGGGTGCGAACAGCTACCTATCTGGTGGGTGAAATTTTTGATTCGCTCGTGCTTTGACGCTGTAATGGCGCATCGAAAGAATTTTTTAGAAAATTGCGGAAATTCCATCTGGACTCGACGTTTGGCACTAGGCTCAGGGGCTCTGCCTCCTGTACTCCTAATCGACGCCTGCGCCTGCCTAGTTGCTGAGACTTGCAATTACGCAAAATCGAATTCGTGGTGGAAATTTGTTTTTCGTTCATTGACTCCTCCACAAAGTGTAACTTCACTGCTGGGACGCCCGTTCGAACCATATTGATTTGTAATAAGCCTGGTGTTCTACCAGCCCTAATGCTCCATGGTGTTCAACTGTAATTGTATTCTACCGAGTGATTGACTCGACCATCGGTTTTGTACCATTATTTTGAAAGAAAGAAAGAAATTTTTTTTTTAAATTTAATATTGGTACCTAAATCTTTCTTTTTTGCTATCTTATTTTCAAATGGTTATTTGCGATGAAAGTGAATAAATTAGGTGATTTTGAAGCACGTATCAATCACCTACTGTGCATACAGTGTGGTGTATTTTATCACGCACCATAGGAATTTCCCATTTGGTGCGTCTGTACAATGCACCATCATATAATCGATCTGTTATCTTACATAGGCGGAACATGTTCAAACGTACCATGCAAAAGAAAAAGGAGGGAAGAAATTCGCATTTTAAAATGATGTGCATATTATGCATTGTAGATTCAATAAAGTGATTGTGTACAGTTCTAATTTTAAAAATGTCCTATACTACGGAAGACAAAATCTGGTGGGTGCAAAAGCACTATGGGGGAGCTGCCTTCTGTGGAGTGGGTGAACAGTTCCATACAATCTTTCCCCACCATCCAAAACATCTCATACAACCATTATGAGAAGTATAAAACAGTTTTCAGCCGCTGAAAGTGTAAATTATCAGCAGAAAGGAATTCCTCAATCCAACTATACAGAAACAGCAATGGACACCCTAGTCCTAGCTGCAGAGGAGACTGCACCAGGAAGTAGTTCACGGTATATTGGCAGTCAGATTGGTAAGTCACACTCAAAGGTGATACACATTTTACACAAACATGGCTATTATAGCTTCAAAACTTGTGTTCATCAGGAATTATGTCCTGTAGATGCTAACAGAAGACTACAGTTTGCAATGTCCACTTTGGAAATTATGGATGAGTATCCAGAGTTCACACGATAAATAATTTTTACAGACGAATCCTCCTTTAGGCTCCACCATCGTCCCAATCTTCAAAATCATCGTTTTTGGGCTACACACAACCCCCACAATGTCTACCTTGGTAGTATGTAGTATCCTGGAACCCTGAATGTATTGGCTGGCATTGTGAGCCAACATGTCTTAGGTTTGATAGTTATTGATGGTAGACTAACAGGTCAGAAGTTCGTGCAGCTCTTTCAAGGTGGAATTAGCAAATAAGTGGGTGACCTTCAGCTATCAAGAGCATTGTGGTACCAACACGATGGTTGTCTAGCACATAATTTTGGCCTTGCCTCGAAGTACTTGCATGCAGCATTTCCAGGCCATATAATAGGAACCCACAAACCGTTAGTATAGCCAGCTTGGTCTCCTGACCTCGCTCTTCCTGACTACTTTCTGTGAGGTCATATTAAAACATCAATTTATGGTAATGAGCCCTTTGTGCCAAGCTGTGGAAACCTGTTGTGCAAATATCACCCACCATCAACTTACCAATGTTGCTTGTGAATTTGAGGCAAGATTACAATTTTGCGTTGCCACTGATGGCGGACTATTCGAACACCTATTGTAGATTTGTTGTATTGAGCCTTAATACATTTTTTTTTGCTTGTATTACTTTTTTCATTTGGTGCATTTTAAAATGTTCTGCCTGTATTAAATAACACATGCATAATATGCTGGTGCATATAAAATACGCATCAAATGGGACATTCCTATGGTGCGTAATGAAATACACCACGCCGTGTACGCCCATGTTACTTATTTTTTTGTGACACCTCCTGTGGTATGATAGGGGACGCCCAAGGTTTCCACTACCCGCAGTCGCAACGAAATCTTTCAATCAACTTTGACTCATGGTCAAGGACCTCAGCAAGAATCACCTACACAGGATGATAAGCGCAGAATTATTACCACCCTGCCCTATTAGCCTGCGTTTTGGTTAATTTTTATTTCAAATAAATCTACAGCGAAAATCCGCCGTTTTTATTTACAAATCCTGAGCATTTCCATCTAAAAAACAACAGCTAACACTTCCAGAAACAGCCCAATCTAACTTACAGCATTCTCAGATGATTTGCTTTTCATCTCTTTTGGAAAAAATCCTTGGAAACTCGGGATTTATTTTTTAAGCTTTCATTTTCCAAATACCTACCACCCTTGAAATTTTCCTGTTGATTTTTTTTTTTTTTTTTTTTTTTTTCAGTGGCTACTAAATCTTACAAGTCGGTATAAGTATAGTTTTTCACATGCTAGTCAACCTTGAATACTCGTTCCATCTCATCGAACAAACAAATATGAAATTTTTTATTTTGATTAGCGTGTGTCAAAGGAAAGAGTATTCCTTTGCATGCCCTCAACGAAAAATACAAATTTTTCAAGTTGAAATTATCTTTTATTAGTATGAAATTTTGATCGTTTGTTTCGACAACGTGGAAACTTCTTCCCACCTTCGTAATTATATTTCTTTTCATTGACAAATTGGTATGTGTTTTCAAGTAGGTTTGTAAATAAAATCTCCTTTTTTTTGAGGGGTGGGGATAGTATTAGTAATAATGTTGATTTTTCCATCATGGACGAGTTACATAATGTTTATTGATACGATTGTTGATTTTGAATATAGAAGGTTATTAATGTGTAGAAAACATTATGTTTTTCAATATCACATTTCACGTTGTTAAATTTAATTTGCATTGTCGAGGTATACAAAGATGAGTCTATTTTGCATGACAATTAGCGACTTTTGTTCAGTAAAATGTTTTCGGCTTGTTTCACGGCAGTATGGTTGGCTGAATATCAAATTTTTACAATTAGTAACTGCTTTTAGAAATGACAAATTATCCAGAGTGTGCGTGATATTCCGAGGGAGTTCATTAGAAATTGGAAGGCACATCTGCGTTTATTTCGTTTAAACGTTTATTCTGCCAGAGTGGATTTGACTGGCATAATCAAAGTTTTTCAACCAGTTTGCTTCCAAACGGGGTATTAAAATTAACTTCACAAAAGGTTTAAGGGTAAGGTGATGAAAATTTTCCGTTTCAAGACAAAAGAAAACCAATGACACCTTCTTCCTATTTTGACCTTGTTTTGTTTTATGTGTAGGTATATAAAAATTATATGATAGGTATATGTATATATCACTTAAATTTTTGATTCATGGTTTTGAGAAAACTGCAAAAAAGGTAAGGCTGAAATTTTCACGAAAGGTAGTCATTATATTGAAACAGGTTTGAAAGGAGTCTAGTGCCTATTGGTTAAGTAGTTTCCGAGAAAACTGGAAAAGAAAAAATTCCTGGAAAAGAGATTCTTCCATAGTTTTGAAGAAAATGGAAAAAGGATGGGGCTGATATCTTCATGATAGATTGTTCTTATGTGAGTCCAAGTCAAACAGAATTTTTGTGCCTGTTCGATTTGTAGTTTTTGAGAAAGCTGTAAAAGAAAAAATTACTAGAGAAAATTTTAAGTTGACTGTTTTGAAAAAACTACGAAAGTAACAGGGCTGAAATTTTCGCGAAAGAGTGCTCTTATGTAGACCAGATCGGATAAGAGTTTGTTGCTCATTGGTTTCGTAGTTTTTGAGGAAACTGGAGAACAAAAAATTATTGAAAAACTGGTTTTTCGAGGATTTTTAGGAAACTAAAAAAAGGATTGAGCGTAAACTCTCACGATACATTTTTCTTATGTATGTGCAAGTTTGATTACTCTTAGTTGAGTAATTTCCAACAAAACAGGAAAGTTAAAAATTTCTGGATACAATTTTATGTTTACAGTTTTGAAAAAATTACGAAAGGAATAGGGCTGAAATTTTCATGAAAAACCCTCCTTATATAGAATCAGGTCTGATAAGAGTTTGGTGCCTATTGATTCAGCAGTTTTCGAGAAAACTGTAAATCAAAAAGCTGGAGAAAAACAAGTCTCTTGTGTTTTCCATATTTCCAGTGCGTCGTTCGACTGCACTTGTAAACTGATACCAAGTACTCTTGTTCAAAATATTTTATCTGTCGTTTAGATCACACAGACGTTCCCGCCAAAAATAATGAATCTTCAATACCCCTGCAGGTGAGAGTCTGAACAGGAATATTCTTTCTACAGTCATAGCACAATATTGCCGATATTTATTTGTATTCATCCATCAAAGAATTTAATAGATTTGAAATCTTCGATTAAATAAGCCCGGAAAAATGGTTATATATATTTTTTTTTGGACTAATTACAAAGAGAGAATCATCATCAACAATCCGTTTTTAGGAAATAAAATCTTATATACCAAAAAATTTCTGAACTTTTCCCATTTTTTTCTTTTTCTTCTTTTTGTTTCTCTTTTTGGATAAATTTTAAATGGCTAAAAATTTTCCCTCTTGAAAATAGCCAATAAATACCTTCGAATTCTATTTCTCCTACTAAGGCCTCATTTTTTGTTCTAATAATTTCGATAGACTAAAATTAGATGACAGCTTTTCACCATTTTAATATTTATGAATTGTTTTGAAAATTCGATCATCTAAATCTTTTGATGTTGACCTGTTTAGGAATCTCTTTGGTGTTTAACTTGTCATTTTTAAATTTATTGCTTTACCCTTTATCGATAAGTTTTCTATCTGATTTTCTGTCTTATTTCTTCCAGTAAGAAACTTCAATTGGTTATATCACAAAACCATAAATTACTGGTGAATTTTTTCTCGGGCATTTATGATCATTGTCTATCTCGTTCGAACTTATTGATCTTTATGAAAACATAAAAAAATTCTTTCTCTCTAAAAGTTGTGAAATATGTGTCGCTAAATTAAAGGGTGATGATTAATTGGTTTTGTTTTCTTATAAGGGTTTAGATTAGGATTTCTGCGGGTTATAAACGGTATTGGTGACGACTGAATCTTCGTTCTTGCTGTTACAAATCA
The DNA here is from genome assembly GCA_011428145.1 of Ericerus pela. Classification (NCBI taxonomy): domain Eukaryota; kingdom Metazoa; phylum Arthropoda; class Insecta; order Hemiptera; family Coccidae; genus Ericerus; species Ericerus pela. Next base: position 608,550 of record WOFM01000552.1, read on the forward strand.
AATATTTGGTAGCCTAGAAATAGTTGGAGGAAATTTGAGTAGTTTACAACATCTCAACTGTCAAGGGTAGTCTAGCCAGTTCCACATCAAAAGAATCAAAGTACTGGTCAATTTTTTGGTCAACAGGTTGCTGCATCTTTATCAGATTGTGGACTAGTAACAATTAAAGTATGTAGTAATATTTTTCGTATTCAAGTAAAGAATCATAAACGTCAGTAAGGTAACAATCATTCGTGCTTGCTTTTAAATTTATGATTTATTTTTGGCTCGTCATGTTCTTGATTTGAAATGTATTCGCGTAATGGGTTGAGTCTACAAGCAGGGTGAATAATTGTCGATATTAGATGGAAATTAAGTTCTGAGGATGAGCTAATTTTTTGAATATGATTTGATATGATTTTGATGATGGAGGTTTGTAGGCTAAAACATGTGGAGTACTCTACTGAGTTCCAGAATTCTGGCTTGTCTGACAACTCAAAACATTGTATTTTTTTCGTTCAAGGTTTTTATTAAAATTAGAATAGGTCTAAAAATATCTGTTCTCTTGGGAGCTGTTTTCATTTTGGATGAAGCCAACCCCTTGAGATACCACATATTTAAAATCATCTTACAAAAAAAAAAAAAAGCTTGTAATATTTTTTATTGAAGATTGAGACAGAATATAATTATGTTTGATTATTATAGAGGCCAGCTGATGTAACCAGATCTGGTCACAGGTTTATGGGTGCCAAAAATTAGACGGTCCTTTTAATTTCAGGTTGTGGAGAGGAGGTACAGAAAATCCGCAGTCAGGATCATAATGTAGTAGATGCCATGCCACTTAATAGCATCATGGATATTGGGAACATTGCTTTATAGCATCAAAACATCCAGGTACCAATCATCAAAATACATGTTTTCCCACCACCCATTCATGTTCTGCTGACAAATATGTAATGATCGTGCAGTAATGAAATATGAATAGCCAACCGAAAGTTTTTCTTTTTCTTCGGAAAAATATGAAAAACCTTTTGGCCTTGAGTTTTTTTCAATAATCCATTTTTGGCCTAATCGAATCAGTTATTTATTAGGGCCATTTTATCTTGGTTCCAAATTGATTATTATGAGTGTCGTCTATTGTAACTGACTTGATTGGCTTGAATAACTCCAGCTTCTGGATTCAGGTCGAAGGAAGAGAGGGAGGATAGTGTACAATTTGTTTGACGAGAAAGTCTTGGTATGATTTTGGTTAGTTGAGGCAGTAGTACCACTCCCAAAATAATATTCCATGTGCTTGCAAATTTTATACCAGTGTTAAATGGGAGCCAGTTTAGGATGTGCAGGGAGGGGACATTGCACGTTATTTTTCCTCGTATTTTTCGAAATATTTGTCAATTTTCTGTTCATTCTATAGAAATATATTGCCCTAAGCACCAGCGAAGCAATTAAAAAGACGATCTAAGTAAAATTGTTTCGTACGCCGACAAATCTTACTGGCGTGACATTTTCAAAAAGGCTTTTTGGCTTTATGATAACGACAATCGTGTCTGTTTGTGAATTCTAATTTCCAAACAGACTTTCATTTATCTTGAACAGAATCTTTCTCGAAAATTATAACGATCAGCGTTTTTTGTTTTTGGGGGTGGGGTTGAGGGGGAAGGGGTTTCGTTTGTGTTTGACATTAGGTTAGGTGTCGTTGAATTTTTTTTACCACTCGCTCTTTGTCTTCATTTTACTCTCCAATCTCTTTTGTCATCCTCATTTCCAATGCGTTTTATTTTACAGTAATTGTTTCTCATAAACCAACGATATATATTGACCTATTTTTTTTTTTCGTATTCTTCGGTTTTTTGCTCTTTTTTATTTTTCATCACCTCCTTCGCCTCTCCTTTTCTTACACCCTTCACTCGTTCTTCACTTTCATATCCTTCTTAAGCTAATACGTGAAAGTAATAGTAATATAAAAAGTAATATTTGGCCAGCATTCTTTTTTACTTTATCGGATATTATTTGACGCGTGATATGATTTTATATTTTAGAGTTTGCGCTTCGTTCTCCAGATAATTATGGTAAAAGGCTTCTTTTTTTTTTGGCGTATCTTGCATTCAACGGTTATTCCTTGTAACATATCGGAGATCTTTGTATGGTTTGTTGGAATAGGGTTCCACAAATTTTAAAGAAGATTCTTTATCGTTTCTCTTTGTTTTTTAATGGCTCGTGTTTTGGAGAACCATATAAAACGAATGCGTGCGAATCGAAAATCTCTTTTCGGTCGTTTCGACTGATGGAATTTTATATTCTCGGTACGGCTGAGAAAATGGGCCATTTTGTTATCTCTTTTTTAGGATGTGCGCTGGCTATGACGACGTAGACGGCGGAAAAAAAGCAATGGATTAGAAATAATACGCCTCACGTTGCCTAAATTCGAGTGATTGATGGTATAAATATCGAGTGGAGTAGAGCTTCTCTGCCTGTACTGACAGAGCAGGTCGCCGTGTAAAAATGTTGCCTGTATAAAATTTCCAACAATATTAGCAGAATGTCGTTGCGATGTTGGTTCGTTTATATATTGTCACAGAAGATAACGATGGCGTTGTATTAAAGATGAAACATTGAACTTGGTTTTTTGACAAGGAATAAAATATAGGATCCCGGGGGTCTCAGATTTGATACTTTCAAAAAGAGGAAAAAGTTCACGAAACAAACTGAAATCCACACCCATCAAACTGACTGCTTCTATCGTCGTTCTGTTGCATTTTGAACGAAATCACCGTAAAGTGTCTTTTCTTTCGATTAAGCTAATATTAGTTATCAGTCGCCGGTTCCCCCTCCGCATACCAATTGGATTTGAGACTTAAAATATTTATAATCCTCCTAAAAGAAAAGCTCAGTGAGAAAGAGCGAACCGCAGAGAAAAAAGGTTTTCTTCCTTTTTCTCTTTTTGTTTTTTAGTTTACAAATAATAAAGAAGTGAGGGATGTACTTGGAGAAAAATCTGAAAATTTGCTCTTGTGGAAGCCAAAGATTTCCACTATGGCTTGGAACCTTCCGTAGAACAATCCACTCGCTAAAAATAACAAACTCCTTTACATAAAATAGCTCTCCTCCCTCCTTTATTCTCACCCTTGATTTTCTTCCTTGTCCCTCATTTCATTTTCAAACTATTTATTTGAATGGGCTATTTATATAGTACCGTATACCTGACACAGTATGGCAGACCACTCAGAGAGCACCCTGTGTAGGCAATTGATCAGAGGTGACTAAAGACAAACACAATGGATGTTCCACTTTTTGCACCACATCTAATGCCTTCAAAGATTGGAATTTAGAAAGCAAAAATATGGATGAAGAGTGAAGAGAAGAGAACTCTTTTTCATCGAATTATTTAAACAGAGACAGAAGGAAAAAGTGGACAAGTATGAGAGAGATACAAACAGCAGCTTTTTTTATAAGCTTTTATTCTATTCACTAGGTCTGTTCTATTAGCCATGAAAATCAACACTTTCAACACTGGTGTTACCCTCAAAATTAACCGTAGCATTCTTTTTGCACCAAAACAATACCAAAGCTTATCAACTCAGCGTTCTATTTGTACATGAGGTTGACACCAGGGTAACACTGGGAAAACAAATACTGTACTTGCTCAGGGAGTAGGTATAGGAAATCAGGAGAAGGGCAGAGTGTTTTGTTTATAGGCTGATACAAGAAAGAGATCGCTCTTATCAGTGATGTGGTAGTTCGGTGTTAATGGTGTTACATTTTGGCATTCTTTTTGGATCAACATTTTCTTAATCTCGTTGCATTATTTGAGGTAACTTGATATTAACCTGGCGCTGACCCGATATTTGATATTACACTTGCCTTGACACCAAAAACTTGGCATATAGAACAAACTTACTACTGCGATTTTAAAATATGCCGATACTGCAGTCAACCTTCTACAATAAAAAAATATTTATTTCAAATGAAGTTGAAGAAAAATAAATAAAAATAAAAACTTAACTTTATAAAACTTGTTTTTAATGTAAATTTATTAAAGTTAAAAAATAAGGGACCAAAAAACTGTGGCGTAGGAAAAGAGAAAAAAAGAGAATATATTTAGGTACATGAGAGAAAGAAGGAAGATTTTCTTACAGATGCACGTTCCACTGTATATTGTAATTTCAAGGATGAATGCACCTGCATCAGTAGTTTCTCACGATATAGTATTTCCCCTTACTTAAAAACCATGTATAAGAACATAGTGCTAGGGCAATGCATCCACAAAGAATGTGTGTATTTTTTCTACACAGGATGCTATGACGATAGGCGGAGATGTCTCCAAAATCTTGGCTGACCATATATATACATGGTGCAAATAACCTCTTACAAAAAAGGTGCAAAGTAACTAGTAAAAAAAGCCTAAAAAGAGGGGAAAAGAATCAAGCTGAGAGAGTAAAATATAAAAAGAATACAGATAATAGACTCTGTAAAGGCCTCCAAAAACCAAGCCCTGAAAGTACTAATTTGCCATCACCAAATATATGTGGAGTAAACTGGTAGACCATATATAAGTATAACTAATCAAGAGAATATCAGACAGAGGTTCTCCAAAGATAATAGGCGAGATGTGGGTGATATGGACACTTGGGGTAAAATGGACACTGGCCTTATTGAATCGGCTATTAGCACTCCATGGCGGATGACGGATTAATTAACTTTATTTATACTCTAGGAGCTTATTTTCTGAATTTGGTTTGATTCTTTGGTTTGAGTTTCTAATTATGACAAGATAATGTTTTCAGAAGTGTTTGATGTAACTTTTGCGAATTTTCAGATGAGAATAAATCGAGTAAGTAATATCTATTTTTATAAATTGACTATTACGATTAAAAGGGGGTAGTGTTGATTTAATTAAAAGATGTAAATTGTCACTTTTTCGTTGAAATAAACAATTTTATTAGCATTTTTTTTAAATTTACCTCACTTGGGATAAAATGGACATGGATAAAATGGACACCCAGCTTATAATATTTTTCTGCATATTTTAGTTTAAAGATGCCTCGAAATTATATTCGAAAGTCAGACAGACAGAAGTGGTCAGAAGTTTCGAAAAAAAAAAACAACCCAAGTAGATGCCTCATGTTTGTATTGCTGTCAGCTTTTTTCTGCCTCCTCACAGTCTGGAAAACAGTGGATCCAGTGCATTCAGTGTGAAGAGTTTATTCCCCCAAGCCCAAAATTTCCCTTCAAGACCTTGCTTGTTGGTTCATGAATATGTGATTTAATGTACGAAAAAACTTCCTTAATTTTTCTCTGCCGTCTATGTGATTTTTTCCGTTTTTTTGTCAATTTGTTTTTTTCATTTTTGTTTCTTTGGAGCGTTCCTCCTCCGAATTCTGAAATTCTTCATCTTTCATAGTTCCAACGTGACCACATCTTCTTGGTTACCGTCGTGTGGTGTTGCAGAAATATTTTCGCTCTCGGTATTTAAGACTTCATTAATGAATACGAAAACAAAAATCCAAAATTTAGTCTTATCGCTATGATGTTACGAACATTTTATGTTCACAACAGCTGCTGCCTTTCCCGTACCAGCTTATGAACTGTTAATACCGCGCATTCCGTGAATATTCTTGGAAAATATGGGGTAAATCTACGTTTTTAACTTTCTTGTGCCAACTCATTAAAATAACCTGCGAGCAAATGAACGAATCAGGAAATCGATTTAGAGATGGCGGAGGCTGGTATAAGGACGAGAGAGATGTAAAATGGGATTGGAGAAGGTGCGTAAGAAAAAAAAATTAAAAAAAAAAAACAAAAAACAAGGAGAATATTTTTGAACTTTTGAACGCCGCCGGCGAGAGAAAGAGCTGGAGAAAAATATGGACGAGAGTACGGAAAAGTGTAAAATTTTAGAAAATGGTGAAAATTCGGTTGTGCTGGGACAGTGTCGATAATTTACGTGTGACATATTCGTGAATCGAGAACGATTCCAGTTTCGCCATCCTTCGCTAAGGGTCTCACTTTCTCCCTCTCTTTCTCTACCCCTTCGCTCTCCTTGCACCCCATTTCTGGCTTGCTTTCTCACTTTTCGTGCGAATGAGCTATCTCATCTTGAATTCTGTAAAACGAGATCGTAATAAATTCTGTGCCGAATGCAATTTAAATAAAAGTTTTCCTTTTTTTCTTTTCTCGTTCCTCAAGCCTTTTTCCTTATCCATTTGATGGCTGTTCTGAAAGACGCGGAGAAAAAAAACTCGGTCACATTCGATATTCGACGAATTGTTGGACCAGAAATAGAGAGGAGAAAAAAACGAACGTCTTGAAGATTACTCTTCAAAACGGAATAGGTGCACGATATTTGTGTCGTGCTGGCATTGAGAATGAAAGAAGTGGTGATGAAAAATTACGTTATTGTTTTGCGAACAGAATGAAGGTAAAATATACGTCGGTTATGCATTGTAGCGAAATACTTCGGCGAGGGAAAGCATGAACGAATTCAACTGAAAACTGCTATCGTTAATGGAACAATTTTCGGAAAAAAAAAAATTCAAATTCAATTCGAACTTTAAAATGAGAAGAAAAAAAAAAAAACCGTTCATTGGATGCAAAATTTTGTACATTTTCTTCTTGTAATGGTTTTTTCCTCTTTCTTCCATCTCGCTTTCCTCTCCGACTAAGTCTTCCAGCAGCCACCTCATCTTGAAATAATTCCGAGTAAGTATTTCTTTTGCTTTATTCAAAACCATAGAGGTTAGCCACCTTTCTTCTTTTTTTTCCCTCCATTCCGTGTCTTTTCTTACCACTTTTTCGTCAAATAGTCGTTAGCATTTTTTTTTACTCGCGGCGAAACGAATAAAAAACGTTTTTTTCTTTCACTCTTGGCGAAAAGGCAAATATTTAACTCGTAAAAAAATATTCTTCTGCCTAGTAACCCAATTGTGTGTACGCATTTCAGCTTCTGGCTATATTATGGATAGTGAAATTTTCGAACACGTTTTAAAACACGAATTATAAAAAAAAAATTTTATTTTATTTTCACGTTTGTCATCTCAGCCCTTCTCTTAATGTACTCTTTAAGGTTGAATTTGGTATGTTTCGAGATTGTTAAATACAAAGAAGCTTGACCTTTATTCGAAATTGAAAATGAACTTGAACCTTTTTTTTTCAACCAACGCTCCTGTAAATAAATCTGATGTTTGATGAAATTATTGTACTGTATACATGTGTGAGTATTTTTTCGCAGCGTATTGCGAATTGCAGATTGATTCCTCTTGTACATATTTTCACGAACGAACATGATCGAGGTATCTTGCCATTTTGCTTGTTTAGTTATATATGTAAGCTCTTTAGAAAATAATGAAGAATCATGTAGACACATCTTTCATCTTTCCATACTTAAAATCCATCAATAGATGAATATAATACAAATCTAATATATATATGAGAGATCTCTGCAACTCACTATATCAGCAAGTGCGAAACACAGACAGAAACTGTGGTTATTTTAAGAATGTGAATACATATTCTTACATATACATTTTTTGTATTTATCGCTATGGTAAGATATATAATACATGACCAGAAAGGCGATGTTTACGCTAGTATTTTTCGACTGAAGAGTAGCTCATATCGTTGATGAATATAATCTGAATATAAAGTGAATGCACGTCCATGTAAAAAACGTGGAACATCTTTTTACATGGAGGCATATTCAGTTTACATCGAGGTAGAGGATTCTCTAATTTGCCACAATTAAGAGGTTGATATTTTATTCTGTTTTTTATAATTTTTAAGAAAGACTCATCATTATGATAGAATTTTAACGTTTCGTTGCTTTCTGAACATTAATTATACAAAATAACTTCTTCAACAAGATTCCAAAGTAAGTTTACATGACTTGGGAGCTGCTCATTGGCTGCACTCGTTTCGCAAACTGCCTCACATGTAATCGCTCACTTTTGAACCTTAGTGTGTAATGTACTATTATAACAATCTCAGGGTAGGTTGTACTTCTGTAGAAATAAGTTCAAGAGGAAATGAATGGTAAAATTTGCCCTATCTACAAAAGGAGCCGTAAAAAAAGACGACCTTTGCTATCTTATTTTTAGGCTATAAAAACTTCATCAATCGATAAAATAGCCTTATCAAAGACGTTGAAGGCTAAAGATGCGGGCATTCTAGTATCTCCATTCTTACCGCACTGATTTTACAATTTTACAACTTTTTAAAATTTCCTAAATTCGTCAAATTTATTTTTATTAGGACATGTTTTTGAAAATATCAGTCAAATTTTTTTCGGCTTCAGTTTTATCATCAACGGTAATGTTTTTGTCAAAGCTGTGAACAAAATGCCAGTGTACTTTAATATGTTTCTCTTCACCGAAATAGTTTCTCAGTTTAGCAGTAAGTAGTTACCATTTCAAAACCGTTTCTGAAAAATTTTAACTGATTCAATTTATTGTCTGATTCTCAAATTCTCCATAAATGGCCTAACGAAACGCAACATATTTTATTTAAGCAAAGGAACTATAGTGATTACATATACTTTGCTTTTGAGGTGTTCAGTGAATTGGAATACGATAAATACGAATGACGTAACTGAAGCAGATTTAAGGTTATAGGCGTAACAAAGGCACAGTCGAGCATCTCCTGGATTACTCGCAAGTAGCCTGAATCTGACGAATCCTATGATCGAGAACAATGTAATTTTTAAATTGTTGAGCTTCTTCCAAACTGAAGTCTGTTCGGCATATTTTATGCTCACTTTTGAGAGCTTCCATCTTCAATATTCTTATTAGTTTCCAAACTGTAGGCTGCAGATCTTTCACGAGTCTATTGAATTTTGGGTGCCGAGATTCAACATCATTGTCTATGTGGTGCGGTCGTGCAAATTTTTGCAGTTTCGTATGTTCTAATCTAGACTCCAGCCACTGTTCTATGAAGTTATCGTAAAATTAGGTCAGTTTGTCTGACTGAGGAATAGTTGCCCGTCTAGTCTACAAAAGTAATTCCCTCAAACATTTTGCAGTTAGTGAATTTGTGAACAGAAAACAAATGTGAATAACAGGCTTCAAATACTGCCGTGAGTTATCAGTGAACATAATATAGTGCCAGAGATTCTAGAATCGACGATAATTTTGGGTTTTTCCAATGCAAAATACCTGTTTTTATCGACTGCGTACGGAAGAGGTTATATGTTTGGTATGTCTATCTCCGGAACTAACGAAATTTCGTTCGCTCAGAAAAAGGACCTTATTTTATATATTTTAATGAAAGTAGGCTTAAAATGTTGCTGACCATCCGAAGAATGTTCCAGGCTATTCATATTTTAAAATTAAAAAATTAAAAGGATGTAATTGAAGAAAATGAAAATTTAAAGATTGAAAAAATTATTGTCATAAATTTGGGTATATCCACCAATAAGAGCTACTCATTCGGATTAACGAGGTCGGTTTTTTTTCCCCCCCCCTAAATATAATTTATTTATCTTATGTAAAAATTACCGTATATCTGGCATGCCTGTATATAATACTCGTTTGGATTCTATATATGCAACTGTCACTTGGTACACGCAAGTTCCACTAATTTGGTCAATTGGCGATTACTTCGTTCTGTACCCAAGTGCCATATACGCATCTGCCGCTATACCATAAATTCAAAACTTCCGCTAAAAATCAGAGGGAGTCATCTAAAACGACTTTATTTTTAAAAAAAAAAAAGTCTAGTGCATCAAAACTTTCCACTGAAACCTAGTTCACTAATTTACATTTAAAATATTCAAAAAACAATCTTGAATTCCAAATGCGTGAAACAACTAAAGAAAAATATCTATGATTCTCGATATCTTGAAAACTCATCGATCTGTCGATATTTCATTCTTAGATAGGTAACAATTATAAGTGAAATACGTAAAATAACGCCTTGCGCCGTGAGTACAGAAAAGATTCTCCAAGCAACACAGGCGGGTTACAGTTTTTTTCTGTTCGACTTTTTTTCGGAAACTACTGAATCACTAGGAGCTAAACTCCTTTTAGACATGATTCTACATAAAAACTACGTTTCTTAAAAATATCAGCCCTTTTTCTGTTGTAGTTTCTTCAATATCCTGGAAAAACCATTTTTCCAATTATCTCTGAAATTATAATAGACATGAAACGTTTATCAGACTGCACATATACATAAGAATGATATGTACTTATCGTGAAAATTTCCGCTCGATCATTTATGTAGTATTCTGAAAATCCTGGAAAAATCACCAGTAAATTTCTGTTCTCCAATTTTCTCGGAAACTATTAAACCAATTGGCACTAAACTCCTCTCTGAACTGGTTCTATATTATAAGAACTACTGTTCGTTAAAATTTCAGCTCTATTCCTCCAGTACCTAGTTTTCTTAAAACTGCGAACACAAAATTTTCTCTAGCGAGTTTTTCTTCTCCAATTTTCTCGGAGACTACTGAATAAATAATTAACACACTTCTATCAGACTTGCACATAGCTACATAATAACGATGTATTGTGAAAATTTCAGCTCGATCCTCTTTGTAGTTTCATAAAAATCTTGGAAAACCCACTTTTCAAGGAATTTTTTCTTCTTCACTTTTCATCGAAATTACTCAACCAACGAGCAACAAACTCCTATCAGACTTGGTCCCATATGAGGACTTACCGTTCGTGAAAATTTCAGCCCTTCTGTTTCGTGGTTTTCTCAAAATCGTGAACACGAAATTTGGATGATACGTTCGTTACATATACATAATATACGGGTAAGTATGTGATACAAAAAAAAAAAAAAAAAAAAAGTGAAAAAGTGAAAAAGGAAAAATGGAATCGATAGTTTTCTTTTATAGTGAAACGGAAAATTTCTGTCATCTGCGAACCTAACCTTTTTTGTGAGGTCAATTTGAGTACACCGTTTGTAAGCGAACTGGTCAAGAAAAGGGTAGATACCTAAATACGTGAAAACGAACGACCCTGTAGGTAGAGGATAGTTTGTAACATAAGTATGTCCACGTGGAAACACCTTTTGGTAGGTACTTTCGCAGTGAAGAACTTCGCAGCGTTCGAACAGTAATATTTCGTGATGCGGCCTCCTGTTGGAAATTCGAAAAGCATTAAATTTCGCGTGGGCGAACAGACCCGCGCCAAAACAATTCGCCGAAAACCGATGCGAAATATGCGCACCTATAAAGCACGCGTTATCGAATGAAGGAATGTAGGACGCTCGTCGTCGATGTACCTGGCCATTATTGTCGCAAAATATTAAATTTATGATACCTACGCGTCGTCAAGGTGAAACCATCTCCGGAATTTGGGTGGCGGCGGACAGTCGGATCGAAGTTAATTTAATATCGGCGCAATTGCGACTGCTGTGAATGACGACATTCTTCCGAAACCGCGAAACGCCACTTAGAGAGAGCTTTAATTCGTTTTGTTCAACTTCGTCTCGTCGTAATGAGATTTATTAATTTTTAACGACACACACACACACACACACACACACACATATATATATATATATATCTAACAATAGAGAGGGCACAGATTGGCGGTGTAGTGCGCGAGCTGCGAACGACGACGCAAGCCATTACGTATTCGCGAATTTATTCAGCTCCCGCAGCGGAAAAGGGGGTGGAAATGGCGTAAAGGGGTTTTCGACATTGTGGCGGCGCGACGTCGTTCCCACGTATAGGTGCCTACTTCCTATCTGTTGGCTGCGTGGTGAGATGTTGTTTCCAAGTGAAAATTCATCGAAAGTATTGTGTTCGTCGGAAGGATGCTCGTGGTTATTCGAATGAAAGTTTTCTGTTATCAATGTAAAATTTATTCCTGTTTGAAAGTACAATATGCCGAGGTGAGTGAGTGAGTGGGTGGGTGTGTGTGTGTGTGTGTGTGTGTGTGTTTCGTGTAAATCGTATGTCCTATCCTATCCTTCCTTCTTATATACTATATAATACGAGCAATAATTGTATGTATGTATGTATGTATATATATATGTACGTATATATGTATGTATATATGTATGTGTATATGTATGTGTGCGTGCGTGCGCGTGTGTGCGTGCGCGTGTGCGTGTGTGTGTGTGTGTGTGTGCGCGCGCATATTGAAGCGAGTGAAGTAGCCACTGCAAAGCACCTGGTTAAGAGGCGTTCAAAATGTCTGAACAAAAAAAAAAAAAAAAAGATCATATAAATTGCGAGTCAAAAAGAAATAACAAAATATTTGTAGTCTGTTGGATTAGGGAAGGGGTTCTCCGCGGTTTTGTTTGGTCCAGGCCACTCCAAACTTTGCCATGCCACTGTTTCGGTCTATTCATCAGCAGTGCAATATATTAGCAATTTTGTACGCCAAAAATAATGTGTTGCGAATGTGTTAAACCTGTTACTTATTTAATTGAAATATGCTGGTGTAGTATATTAGTGAGTGTTACAGGTAAACTAAGATGATGATTTTAACCTTTAATCAAATTTCTTCGAATCTGTTGCCTATTTAGATTATTTTCTGGTGTCCGAGAACTTGTCTCTTTATGTAACTTCCAAACATCAAGAAATTCAACCAAAATTTTGATAGCAATGACATATTAAATTTTTCCTCTTTTATTTTTGAAAATTTTAATTTTTAAATATGAAATATTTAAAAAAAAAAAAGGTTATATGATGAGAAAGGCATTGTTTACACGAATATTTTGCAAGATGAAAATAGCGTTTTTCATCGATCAAGCATAAACTCGATGTAAAAAGGAATGCCTAACAAGGTTAACCTTCTTTCGGCTGCAACTTTAATCTATAAGACAGCTATTGAAATAATAAAATCCTGTGTTCCATCACTTTTTTGCAGACGATTAAGTTCGTCTACAAAAACGTGTCGAACAAAATATAGACAGCTATTATGCTCAATTTTTAGAATAATAGCTGTCTATATGACACCTACTTCACATGGACAAACACTACCAAATATGCTGACAATGAAGAGTCATCATATTCAGCGGATGTTCCGATCTCACGCCACCTACTTTAGGTTGGCCATTTTGAAGATATGATAATAAAATTACAGACACTGTATTCTCTTCTTTTGAAGACAAATTTATTCCTGCGTCTCCAGTCAAACGATCGAGTTAAGGTTCATACTAGTTGTTTATGGACTTACTAGGTTTCAAATATTGTATAAGTGAAATAAGAATAGTAGTAATAAAATATAATGTGAATATTGAATTTGAAATAATAAAGAGATAAGACAAGAAGATTTATCTCATTTGTTGAAATATTCTAAACGTAGAATATCTTCCGCAACACCAGCTTACTGGTGATGTTTTTATTTTTATTTCAATAATATCAAAAAAACAAGCTAACCTCCCACCCAATCGAAATTATTAATGGCAATGATATTATAAAAAAAATTCACAGGTTTCATACTTTGTAAGAATGAGAGGAAGGCATTGGAAATGAATAAAAAATTAAAATCTTCATTTTTTGTTTTCTTTCATTTTTGTATTCGCTTTTTAACAACAAAAAAACGTTATCACCTCCACTATATCTTTCATTACCATTTACTCCTTCCACTTTTTTTACCTTCGTTATCTACCCCTTCTCTTACTCTTCACGCATAAAACATTGGTAAAAAATGGGTGGGCGACACATTTTTACAAATTGACTCAGGAAGCATTTTTAATACAAAAAAAAACAAAGTTGGATTTGAACCTCCTGCCTCCTACGGGACAGACTATGTTTTTACATACAGCGCTACAGCTGCTCATGCTGTTAACGGTGTGTTCAACATATTCTATCATGTTGAAAGGAAAATACTTCACCCATCATTTAGGCTGAGCCCACTTGAATGTTAATGCTTACACTCACGCACATTACCAAAAATTTTTGATGCCGATTGTGAGAGTTGAGCGTTTTTACACGGTGATGCTCAATGCTCATGTTGTGCTTTTACTTCAACATTATTTATGCGGCATTTAATTAATGATCTGTCCTTCCTGATCATTAATTATAAGAAACATCTTCTTCAACAAAGTTCAAAAGTGAGTTTACATGACTTGGGAATTGCACACTCGCTGCGCTCACATCCGTAAACTTTCACTTGTATGTAAACACGCACTGTTGAACCTTGGTATGTAATATAGGTACTATTATGTACCTAAAATGTTCGTTTATCTGTTCTAAGCACAACTCGATCATCCGCATAAACTACTACGTTTGCCCAAAATCTCTCGAAGCATATCACTCCGAAATTAATTTACTGTATGGCGTGTTGCTGGTTGACTGGATGGCAGCGTGGCCTATTGTTGAGGAAGGCGTAGTTCAGAATCCTATAGCCTGTAGTCCGCAAAGATATATTTTCCAATCACATAGGTATATAAGAAGCATTGACGTCACCTGCCATTTTGAGCCATATCGTAATGTTGACTGGTTTCGATCTTATGACCTGTCATGTTTTTAAGATCATAAATCCAGCCACCATTCCACGCAGATTTATTTTTTGAAATTTTTAAACTAGCGCAAAAAAATAATTTCTAAATACAGGTATACAAATATTGTGGTTCCATTTTTTCGCGTACGAACAGGTATATAATATTAACCTTTACGTATTGTGTGGTAATCGCCGAGGCATGGAAACGTTTTATAGATTGCACTTCACGAAGTCGAAGAAAACTAATTTTCACCGTTTTCCTGGTTCTCGGTTCTTGAATTAAGGGGCAAAAATACGAATTTAAATGTTTCGTGACCTTTCACGCCTACCGCGCTGTCGGCTCCTTTTCGCGCGTGCATTCAACCGCAATAAAAAATTCAAAACGGCTACCGAGAATGCGTTTATTCAACGTTAACCGAATGCAGTTCTTTTTCAATCGCAGCTGTTCGACGCTTCGACGGTTTCAAATTCTAGTCGACGTGGTTGGGAAAAAAGAAAAATTCTAGTCCGTTTCAGCGGACTGCGAACGATTCCTTTTATCGAAACACATTTTTCATTTGCGTAGGTTCAGAGAAAATTTATCGTATGGGAACGGTCGAGTATTTAAATTTTTTTTTTTTTTCGAACAGAGCGAAAGTAATGTGAAATTGCAACTTTAATTAGTCGCCTGCGATGGTGTTGGCTGTCGGGTGCCATAGGATTTTAATTTATCCTATGGGAATTCTTGTCTACGCTCAGATGACAGTGAGGTTTTTGTTGATTTTACTTTTTGCACCAGTCCTACGTGGAATTAGTTAAATTTAAGGATTATATTTGTCGATCTATTATCGATGTTTTATCTCGTGCTTCCGAACGTTATCGAAAAAATTTAAGAATTTAGGTAGGTACTGCTATTCATTCCCTATCTTCTTTTTCTATTCTATATGTAGGTATCTGTTTTCCTCTACTAAAAGTAGATTTTTGCTAACCGTTTGACGTTCCAATCGTCAAGTTCGTTGAAGTTTTCACCCCTTTTCAGTCACAACCAGAATGTGGTTCGCAGCCTAAAACAAGTTTCAAAAAATTTCGTGGATGAACTTTCATCTAAATGTAGAGTTTCGAGTATGTTATAAGCAGTTAGTGTAGTAGTAGGTAGATTACAGTATTGCCTCATTTGCCTGTTTAAATTTTGTATGTGAGCTAATCCAATTGCAGCTTCGTTATTTCATTTTTTTCACGTTCTCAGTGTTTTGTGATAGCATTCATATCAGTATTATGTTAACTGCAACGTATTTGTGACCCACCATTGGCCGATATACTCGGAATTTCGTGAAAGTATTAATTTTTTGACTTGAATGTATTTTTACTTCACTTACGTACGGATTATAGAAGAAATGTAATTTGGTTAGAATAAAAGTACGGACCCAGTGCAAGGCTGTATCAGGTAATTTCAAAAAGCACTGATTCCTTAGAGTACTCATGAAATGGAACTGGACGATTTTTCTGCATAAGTCCTCTCCCCCTCGAAGTCATACAAACTTTTCACATACCAATCTTCTTTTTGGAAAATTTCTCTGATGAGAAAGTGGCAGGGGGGTAAAATTCTCAGCCTATCTCCAATTTTCCTATAATTCACCACGTGTTAAGCGTGCTAAATGAGGATTACATAAGCCTACATAAGTAGATGAGGCGTAAAGTCGACTCGGTTGGCTGAGCAGTGAGCCGATATCCTGGGAATAATAAATGTAAAGAGAAGGGGCTCGTAATAAAAAAAAAGGAATTATATAGCAAGAAATACAGGTGTGAAATCAAAATGTAGAGTTTTCAAAGCACAAATCAGGAGCTTAGTGGAATGAAATAAGTCCCAAAAAGAGTCAACTACTGATGAAAGGAGGTCAAAAGTGGTCAACAAATAATCTAGGGGCTCAGACAAGTAGGTTCCTGCTTTGAAACAAAAAATTTAAATAGCTCCGCACTTTTTTTCATATAGGACGTAACTGTGGTCCCAAATTAACCCTCCAAAAAAAGTAAAACAATTGAGTGTTGCCCTAGGAAGCAGCGTCTGCTTTCTTAATAGTACTCTCATTCGCTAGAAGCCCTCTGTGATACCATTTTTGTGTGACATTTGTCTCAAGAAAAAGTACCGGTTGATCCATTTGCAGTCAAGTTCATTTAACCATAGGCAATGTTTTCGTGTCAGTGTTCCATCACCTTTTTGCAGATAATTCAGTTTGTCTACAAAAATGTGTCGAACAAAATATAAACATTTATTATTACAAATTCTAGGAATATTAGCCATCTATATGATACCTGTTTTCACAGACGAACACCATCAGATATGCTGACAACAAAGGGTCATCATATTTGGCGGATGTTTCGATGTCACGCTTCCTATTTTAGGTCTGCCATTTTGAACCATGACAATAAAATCATGGACACTGTATTCTCTTCAACTGAAGACAAATTCATTCCTGTATCTCCTTTCAAAGTAGTAAGTTAAGGTCTACACTAGCTGCTTGTGGATGTAACAGGTTTCAAGTATAATATAAGTAACAGAAGTAATAATGATAAATTTGAATGTAGTGTTGGAATTTGATTTTGAATAAATAAAGAGATAAATAAAAAGATTTGTCTCTAGATTTGTCGAAGTTTTCTAAACATAATAAAACATTTGCTACAGTCAGAGTTATAAAATATTTTTATTAAATACTCTCATTTCTCATTAAAAAAAAAAAAAAGTTTCAACTCAGTGTTTCTCATTCGTTTTTTTTTCTCACCTTTCTTAAAAGTACCCAATATCAAAAAATTGTGAAAAAAAAAATGAAAAATAAGATTTGTTTTGAAATGTCCGCATGTTCGCACGAAAGTGTAAGAGAATTCTTTTTCTCTTTTGAAGGGTAGCTTCCGTACTATTTTGATGAATAAACCTCTTAAAGAGTTTTCAACGTCGAAATTTATTGACTCCTTCGCTTAAAATAAGGGAAAACTTTTTTTTCTACTTCTCTTCCCGCTCTACGTTTAATACCTTCTCCTAAAGGAAAGGGGAAATCGGAGAAAACCGTCGATCATCCAGACTGGAAAATTACCTAATTTGTAAACCTAACTTGTTTCATGTGAGGCCCACAAATATTTTCCCCGTGTGGTTACTTAGTGGCGAAACTCGTCTGACATAGTTTACAAAAAAACAACCAAAAGTTTGCCTGTATAAGGTGGTTTTTTGGGAGAAGGGCGATAAGCAGGTATTGCACGATTTTTCACGGACCAGTAGTTTGAAGGATCGTTGCGTGTGCATTTGAAAAGGGTGCATTAAAAAAAGAAAGTCTGGCTCGTCACCTATCCAAGCTTTTTCAAATGCTTTGATCCTCCTCGAAAGTCGGATTCATGTGTTGGTATTCACGTCATATTTAATGGCGCACTCTACTTCGTTTTGAAGTATTTCAGAAATGTAAAGAATTTTTTCATATTATTTGCTAAGTTGGTTTCGTGTTGCTTTTAGTATTGCCTTTATTCTGATACTTCAGCGGAAAAAAAAAGAGGAATTTTTCGTTTATTACCTTTGCCAAAAATTGTAACCTTAGAATACGCTGAACTGTATTCCTTGCTCGACCTTTATTTTCGCCAAATCATGTTGTACTGGGCTTAAAAGTAAGTGTGTAGGATTTTTAATTTGAATTTTGACATACCACTTTTAAAATTATCATGTGAGAGGTTAAGAGGTCAAGAAAATCTTAATTTCCAATTGAAAATTGATTTTCACTCTTCTAAACGAAGAATGGCGTAACTGCATATTTTTCCGAAATTTACTTATGCCTGTTTTGTGGTACACAAACACTATCTACACGCAATGCTAAAAGTGTACAAGCCGGTTAGCTAAGTATGATGTTAGTTCCACGATGACAAGTTTTTTGTTTTTTCGCTGAGCAAGGAAAGTTTTTATAGGTCTTAATTTTCGATTCTTCACTCCCTTGCAAAATTTATTTTTTTGTTGATACACTCTTCTTCTTTTTTTACTACTTACCACATTAATTATAAGCTCATCTCCAACCCTTTATGTGAAAAATTCTCGTCCTAAACATTGCGTGACCCTTGGTTTAACCGTCGATCAATAACATGCTGAGTGAACAATCAACAGATGTGCATTTAAGTTCGTATGGTGTAAAGAAAATTTTACCAACAGACATACGTCACAATCCAAACACTGACCGCTTGTGACATAATGTTGAATTTTTGCGTTTTCTTTAAAATTGGTTATTCTACCTAGTGATTCCTTTTTTTTTTTTTTTTTCAGTCTTGCGACTTTTTCAAATTTAATTAATTTTAATTCATCTCCAGAAAAGTGAAGAATATTAAATTTTGAAATAAACTTTTTTTAAATTTTAGTATCTTTGTAGTTCCAAGTATTTTTGACTGTTGTTGAACTTTTCCGTCTGTTACGGAACGCAAGAAAGTTATCAGCTGGCAGCTGCTACCTTGAAAATAATAATTACGAATTTATTATTTCCTCTGACGCTTATCTGTAATTTACCTACAAGTTTTTCTCTGTAGGTTCAAATTTTATGTCGCTTTCTCAGATACGTACTACTCTCTGCTTTTCAGTACAAAAGAAGAAAATTCAATGACAATTCTCGAAAATTTATTTCTCGATATTTCCAAGATAAGACGAAAGACCTAAAAAATACCCGTCAAATGTCTTAAATCCCCAAAAATATTTTATTCTGTTGTCGTTTTAGATTCGCGATGAAGATTAATTAATTTTTTTAATTAAATGTCAAAGTACCAGTGGCCTAAAGCGTGAATTTCGTCGGCTCGAAGTAGTTTGACATTCCCCACCCTGCAGTTGGGATCTTGGCGTTATAATGTTCGCGAATAAATTTCGAATGTTTGAAAGCAAAAAAAAAAAAAATGGAGAATCGCGATGAAAGATATCAGATATGTATCGAAACAAAATCTAGTGCTTCAAGAATGCGAAAACAATTCAATCGAAATGCTAGGTTTCAGCTGTGTGTTTGGCGATAGTAAATTATTTTTTGATTCGGCCCAAGGGTGTGTATTTTTTATATTTACTATACAATATACCTACTTGAAAAGAAAAACACTAGCGCAGCATGCCTCGGTGGTAAAAGTAAGTTTTAGAGAAAAAAGAGTTATGAATTTTGATGGTCACATTAATTGTCTTTAAGTTCATATACCTAAATGGTATGTTATGATTGTATGAAATTTTTAAGCTGCTGACAAAATATTAGACATTGTGAAATTTAAAAGTACTATTTCTTGAAGAGAAAAATTGATTATGATGATTATGGAATACCTTGTCATGAAAATATTTCTGACCAGAAGGTAATCTACAGATTTTGCGTGTTCAACCACTTCATATGTAAACATATGGATAAGCCAAAACCTGGACAAACACTGGCGATTTTAGATCCGGTTTGGACGGTTTATATACAGGCTTATTTACACACGTACCAACACACATACGTAGTAATTATGTATGTTTGTGTGAACATATAAGTTCGTCATTTCTTGTAGTGATAAGAAATAGCGGACCAGTTTGTGTATGGAATTATGACATCATCGTCATTGTTGAGATTGGTCACAGTTTGGTAATTGTACATTACTTGCATGTACATGCAAGTAATTACTCTATGTAATTTGTGTATTTCATTTTACATCATAGAGACAAATATTTGCCAGCCTTGTAGCAGGGACAGTTGTCGAAAGGTCTGAGCCCCTTTACCTCATATGAGTTGAGTCCCCACAATTATAAAGTATGGTAAATAATCGTATAATTTCAAATAAAATCAAAAAAATAAAATAAATTTACAAAATTAAAAAAAAAATATGACAATGTGGATAATTTTTATAAAAAGAAAATTTCTTGCAAATTAGAAAAAAAAAGAAGGAAATAAAAGCTTTATCGGAAGTATCATCCAGTTGATCCTTAACAAAATTGGTAGCATGCCTCAATAAAATATATTAAATATTTGATTTATATTTTGTACATATTGTTCCAAAATTCTGCATTTTATGACCAATTTGAAACCAGAAATAGCAATACTGGAAGTACTATCTGGCTGATTTGCGCCAAAATTGATGGCTACTACAATGAATTAAAATAAATATTTATTCTGAATTTTGTAGTTATTGGTGCCAAATTGAGCATTTTACAATCAAAATAAAAACAAAAATGGTAGTACAGGAAGTATCATTTGGCTGATCCGCGCCAAAATTAATAGATCTATTTCTTGGCTCAGTAAAAATGTTCGTATAAAATTTAATGATTATTGGATGAAAATTGTGACCTGTACCGTGGGAGCAAGAAAATGGAATATATACGACAATATATATAAATTTGAGTTATTGGTGCCCACATTTTTCTAAAGTCATCAAACAAAAACCATACCCACCCCAACCCTGAGAGCTAATACCGCATTAAGGGTAATGAGTAGATTTTCTAAAGAAAACATACTTAAAAAGGGAAAAGAAATTTGTAATGCAATACAACTGTGATATATAAATTGTTATGTATGGTTGGCAGGTACCTGCAGGGTGTTGTGGTAAATGCACGCGCAGAACTACAATGATCACGTTGTGTGTGTGTGTGAGCCAAGCTAGGTATCGTCAATTAAGTCTATGCAAGGTGAGGTACGTAGTCTGGTTGAACCAAAAGTGTGTTTGCCCTACTACATGTATGGACTGGCCACACAATCTACTAGCGAATGTATAAATACGTCCGTCACCGCTGGTAAGGAAGTCGCCACCGTACCTATATATTCTTCTATTTAGATGAAAAGTTTATTCCAACAGCATGTAGTATATGAACGGAGTAGGCATAATCAAGAGCCAAAACACAATAGATAAGGTCAACCATTGTACTAAAATTAGCTTGGGACACTTGAAATTCCTGTACATTAAAATAAGTGGTGCAGCTTGGATGGTCAAGGTTTCGGCCCTTTTTATGTTATTTTATCAAAAATTGATAACCGTCTATATTCTAGAGTACCTATTACAAATTGAACGATTACTCTGAATCCATATTTATATTAATACGAAACTCGAAGACAAAACTTGTCAAATGAACAGGTATAATGATGAATTTTAATTTTAATTTGATGTTCATATCTTATAAAAAAAAGTTGGAATACTAATAATTTTATGGACAAAAATCGAATTTTCCCCTACAATGAATCCGACCGGCTTACAGCCGTGTTTTAACGAATTCTAAAATACGACCCAAATCCTAAAAGGTGGGTGGTAATTGTAAAATAAGGTCGAGGGGAATTTAGAGATAATGTAGGCGAGTGAGTTTGACACGTGACAGCGGTATATTTTTGTGTGGTCAGGAAAATGCGAACGAATCAAAATTGATTAAAATTTCTGTTGTAAAATCCGATATTCAGTTCCCAAACCTATTTTACATGTAAATTGTAGCCCATGCGAATTGTGTGTGACGCAGCCTTTGACTATATGGTACTGGACCAGTAAATAACGATAATTTCATTCAAAACTAAAGTTAAGCAGAAAAAATTTAAATTTTTTTTTTTCAAATCGAGCCTAGGTAACGAAAAAATTTTTTTATAGATAAACGTTACGATTAATAACGTTCAAAAAATTATGAAACGTTATATGTTAACGCTTTTTCGTAAGGTTGAAATATTTTATTTGTTATAATGTAATGTTTTTCATAGCAAAATAACATCATTGCTTTAAGCTATCTTTAGTTACGCTATCCTTCTGAATTTAACGGATTACCCTTACCAAATGTATTCTAAACTGGTGAAATCTATTAAAACATCGAAAGTACCTACGCACCAAATAAACGCTGGTTGCCTACTTTTATGCCGCCATATCTGTACGTTACAAATTAAATTGGGTTTATGGAGCTTTACTGGTCCAGTACTATATGATCAAAGAGCGCAGCAAATTATAGGCTTTTTATTTTCTAACTTTAATTTCCTTTTCTGTTTCAGGTAGGCTGCTTTCATATATTCTATCGATATTCTTTGATTCGCAAAATCAGTTACTCCGATGTTGGATACGTAAGTAATAGATAAATGTTCTTGCTGGTATTTGTACTACTGTATAGATTTCACACTTCCCCCTTCTTGACACTTTCCAATTCATGCACTACTGAGTGTTTCTCAATATTATTTTATGGCTTTTATTCGTTTTTTTATCAATCATGCTCGTGTACAACGATAAAACTTGACTAAACTTAGGTGTGCAAGAACGATAATTGACGTAAAAATATAAGAAAATTCTGCAGTGGGCTACTGGTTAGACAAGTTCTGGAGTAACAGAGAGATGGACTTATTAGTAGCGGACTTGTGAAGGTTTTTTTTTTTTTTTAGATAAGTGGACGACCCACTTTCCTGGAATGTTGGATCTGCTCTTACTTTTCATCGATAACATTACATGATCGATACTATCGATATTTCCTCGATAGTTTACACCATAATTTAATCAAATTTGCCAACTGTTGAATTTTTGTTTCAAGCTTTTTTTTGTGTTTTAAATTATTTTTGGTGTGCGTTTAAGCGAAAGCACTAGAGGCGGGGCACCACCAAAACTAGCGATATTATCAGTAGTCTGTGAATATCGATATCAAAACTTTTCGATATTTTTTATCTCTAATTTTTGTATTTCTTCCGTCAGAATCGTCTTTTAACATATCAGAAAGAATTACTTATGATAACAACGAAGAAGTTTTTATAATACGAGTTTCTCAACTGTCATTCTTGCATTTAGTCCTAAAATTTATTCCTGGTATAGTTGGTTTTGTAGCTCTTAGCTCGTATTATTACTGTGGAAAACTAGAAATAGGCTAGAAATTCGAATGAATAAACGCGTACTTTTCCCCCTAGGAATGGTTAATGTACCGTCACTTTATCAAAAATACGACGTATTACCTGTTGTTAAAAGAAAAATACCTACGTCAATTTTCCTGTATAAATATCTTATCTATAGGTAGTGGTTTGTATATTGTGCGTTCCATTTTCTTGCTATTCCTCGCAATTTTTGTCCAATAGTCACGAAATTCAGTACGAACATTACAACTAACCAAAGACTGGTCGTATTGATTTTGGTGCCGATTGGCTGGACAGTACTACTGGTGCTGCTATTTTTATGTTTTTATTTTTGCTACAAAATGCTTAATTTTAGACCAATACCTAACAACGAAATTTGGAACAAATATTCACTATAATTTATTGTAACATGCCATCGATCACTGATGGAAACGGTTTTATTCTGGTTTTCACTCACAAACTTTATTTTATTTCGGTTTGGTTCCTCAGTTCCGTTCCTCGCAAATTTTTTTTATTCATTTTCCTTTTTTTCTTGTTCAGTTTATTTCAGTTTTGTTCCAAAAACAAAATAGGAAAAGTTTTCTTTTCATTTTCATTCCCTGTCGTTTCTGTTTCATTCATTCGTTTTCATTTCACTCTTTTGAATTTTTTCCAGGGGTTCAATACTTCCATTACTACTTTTGCTTTTGCTTTTGCTACAGCCAAAACCAATTTTATAAGTATGAGTTACAAAAATTTTTCTTCACAGATTAGTTTGAGAAAAAGTAAAACTCATCAGAAGTACATTATGAATGGAGCATATTAAAGAGTGTTTTTTGTTTCTAATTAATTTTAGTACCTACGGAATTTGAATTCTTAAAGAACGCTTCTATAAACAAAGTTGAAAAGTTTAAAAATTATCAAAATATCAACATTCAACACATATCATAATTGGTTGTACTACCACAACACATTTTTAGCATTTTTCACAATAAAACCAAACCAAATTTATTATATTTAAATAAATTAACTAGAGTAGAAATTCAAAATTTCTATTTTCTAATTTAACTGGAAGAATCATACCAAATTTTCTGCCTTTTCTCTATGATGTCATAGGCCAAAAAAAAAAAATGCTATGGCCTTCTATTATAAGTTAGTTGTATTGCTAGAAAAGAAAACTACAAAATGCAAATTTGAAATTTTTCCATAGTTTCATTTCCAATTTCCATACATGAACATGTGAGTGTTCCATCCTGTTTTTGCAGACGATTCAGTTCGTCTACAAAAACGTGTCGAACAAATTATAGACAACTATTATTCCTAATTCTTGGAATAATAGCTGTCTGTATTTCACCTAGCATTGTCACGAACGGACACCACCAGATATGCTGACAATGTAGAGTCATCATATTTGGTGGATGTTCCATATCACGCCACCTTTTTGGTCGGCCATCTTTTGTGTGAAACAAAGAAAACAAAAGTGATGTTGTATCTTCATTTTGAAGACATGATCATTCCTAAACCTACAGTCGAGTAGAGACGTTAGGGTCCATGCTAGTTGCTATGGACATTAGGTTTCACTAGTCTTAAGAAATAAGTAATAAGTATAATTCTAAAGTGTTTGTAATAATTGAAGTGAAATATTAATAAAAGATAATATTCAGAAATTATCTTATTTGTTGAGGTAATTTAAAAGTATTGAATTACTCTTGCAACAGTGAGTACAAACTTTTTTTATAACTGAATGAAAACACTATGCACTACAGCACTACCACCACTATAAGTCTGTAACTGAACTTCTGAAGAATGGAACAATTGTGAAATCTACTTGAAAAGTTCTTCAAATGTTCTTGAAAATGGGAACTGTGGCAACTACCACATGTCGGCATAAATAAGACCTCATCTCTCTCATTCACCATCATCCTGCTTGGTGGCCAAGTGAGAACAATGCCCTATTTTGGTGGCGATGATATGGCAGTTTAGATGTTCAGTTGGTACAGGTTCGAATCCCCGTGCCACCTGAATACCTAAAGTGGTGACCTTGATGTGATACAAGAGATGGGAACAATGCCCTCTCTCAGACACGCAACCATGATGGTAGATTATCACCTCACTACTGCCAAAATGTGATGGAAATGTATATTGTGTACCACAGGGTGGTGATGAGGGTGGGCATCTACCACACTCCAATGCACACACCTACTAACCAGGCACCTTCATATTGGTTGTATTATGCTCCACTATACTGGGTGGGAGTGGTGTGGCAGCTATCACACATTGGTGTAAATAAGACCTCATTTCTCTCATTCACCATCATCCAGTTTGTGGCCAAGTGAGAACAGTGCCATATTTTGGTGGCAGTGATACGGCAGTTTAAGTGTTTAGTCGGTATGGGTTGAAACCCTAATGCCACCTGAATACCTAAAGGAACAATTGATTTTTCTAACATTTATCATTTGTTTATTGTTCAGAGTGAAATTATTGAAAAGTTTTTCTTTCTTCTTTTGTTCTTTTGCATCAAAAGTGAAACGTTCTCTTTATTGTTTCGATCTCTTAAAAACAAATAGTTTCAATGATTTTTCAGTTTTGATTTTGGTTTGGTTTAACATCACTGCTACCAATAAACCAGTTTTATTTCGCATTGACTCAATGATACTTCTGTAAAGTCCATTTTTGTTACAATTTTGAAAGAGGCAAGTAATGATTATAAACTGTGTAATTATAGGTCAACATTTACAAAATTCAATATACAGTCAACAACAAATTACCATCTATCAGTAACTTCTTAGTACCTATCTATCTTATCTACATTTTTTAACGGAGTTGCTACTGCGTTAGTTTTTTTTTTCTATTCTTTCTCGTTCGAGTCGTGAATGTTCTTAATCCTTAGATAAGTACATTATCACAGTAAGTTGATCTAATTCTCAAAGTTGTTTGGGGTAACCTTGGTATACATATTGTTTGTAGTTGTATCTACGTGTTCGATTGTTTAGGGCTTGAGGCACCAATACCCAGTGTAATGCCACCTACCTAACCGAAAAAGTAATGGATATGCAGTAGGATGGAACGTCGAGTATTATTAATTCCACATGGAAAATTCGTAACGACGAATATTTCCTGTGGTATTTGCCATGTTTTCCCATTTGTTAAAACTGGAATGAGATTTTTCCGTTGAATTTAGTTTTCAATCAGAACTGTTTGACGTACAAGCGGCGCGTTAACGAGGATTCGCAAATTTAGGTCAATAAAATATAAAACTTTCGAGGAAAGGAATTATTCGTATAAATAGACCTCATCAGTCGTCGATATACGTCGAAAGGGAGCAACTTTTGGCGGTAGGGGTGGGTTTAGAGGGGTGGTAGGTAAAGCTGCAAAAGCAATATTACCGAATACCGACTGTACGTAAGAGCATTGGCGTAGAACAGGCCGGGGAACGAGAAAGTTTGACAGGATTATAAAGGTTATGGAGATAGCGAGGGAGCAATGATGAGTGGAAAGAAAACATGCGGTATAATGCCAACAATGGCATAACTCTGGCGCGCTGTTTTTGTTGTTTTCTTTTCAAATTCCCTACGGTTTGTGGCTGCTCGTCGAGTGTTTATCTGTAGTACGCGTTTTTCTGCGTTTCGTTTTGCTTTGTGCAAACAATCAAAATTTCAGTCGATCAGAGTTTATAATTTACGCGTAATCACTGTGTAGAAATGAGATTCAAATGGAGGTTCGGCAGGTTTCACTTTTCCCAGCTCACAGCATATCTCAAATTGAAAAGAACAAGAGCATAGTTGAAAATTTTTCGGAAATACGGTTATAGCTGTCGTGCAGAGCAGAAACACTGTTTACATGTATAATGCTAAAGTAGTAGATAGTCTAGTAAAATGATGATTTGAAATGGGGTTATTACTTACGAAAATTCTTACGGCTGAAATGATATGTTGAAGTGTGCCCCTCAATAAGTTATTTAAAATCCTCTACGTTCATACGCGGTTCTTCTACCAGAAGATACTAAAACGTGCGATTATATTTAGTTCTTTTTGTTTCCCTTATTAGCTAAGCGATGCAAAATAAAAGTATCCCCGTATACAACTGATGAACATAAAATCTGAAATAGAGAGTTTCCGCTCAATTTTTTCCTAACTATCGTAAGGGTTGAGTTACATGGTGGTATCTATAGAAGGGAACTTTTTTTCAAAATCTTGATATATGACAATCGGCATTATTTTCTCATTGGGAAGCTGAATATTAACACAGACGCAAAGATTACCAGAGATTAGCATACTAATAATCTGATATTTCTGTGGGTACTTCTTATTTCGTGTCTGTATATACATGGTGTCCCAGTACGGGAAATGAACCATCAGAAAAATAATTTAAAAAATCACAATTTTCGGATGATTTTTCTGATGGATTATTTCCGTTATTTAACAATCGATATATGTACAAGCCTGGAATACCCATGATTTAATAACGAGATACGGATGGAAATTATCAGAATGCTATTTTCTTTTGCCGTCTTCGTGTCCATATTGATTTTTAACTTCACAATAAGAAAATAATACATATTATTATGATTTTGAAACTTACACTTTTTTACCACATTCTGTTTCTCAGCTCCTATCTCCTATGATAGATATGAAAAAATTGCGTGAAAAATTTTTTATTAATTTGAATTTTACTTGCATTAACTTTATATCGAAGTGAGTACTTCTATTGTTTATTCCGTAGCTATGGTAGAATATTGAAAAAACTAACAATATTTAGACGTTGTAGCCCACGCCAGCCTACTCCACTCTTCATTTCGTCATTCCTCATCGTTGCCGTGTGCTTCGTGTTTTTGTACGAAGTAGAAATAATTCCCCTTGATTGAAGGTTTTTTTAATGGGGGCCTTCGCTCCCAAACCCCAATTTTTTTTTTGTTTCAAACAACCCACCTCACCAACCACCCACAGTACAAAAACGGTATAGAACAAAATACAGCCCACTTCAACAAATCTCCTACTAAACAATATTGCTTAACTGGACACAAAAAAAAAATTGAAAAAAATGACTTTCAAAACACTGTCAGATAGGGATTCTAAAATCTGGGGCAACGATCGTGAATTATGTTTATGAACGGCAGCTTTGAACACAAATTTCTCTAACAAATAGGATACTCAGTAACTATAATAGGCCTATGTAGATATTTCAAAATGGGAAGTAAAGTAAGTTGGGGCTCACTTGTTTGTAGCCCTCCCTGGTGGAAACATAAAATATGGGGGAGAGCATTTTTTTTACTCTTATTGAGAGGCCTACCTCTACATATTTCAGCCTTAAAACCTTTTGCAACTACAAATTCGATTTCTACTCCATTTTTAACGGTATCATACCCAAGGGTTATATGCGTGTTCCTCGCACCCCTACAACTATTAGAAAAATCGTAACTATTTCCCTCACTAATGGCCAACGAACGAACATTCGGAAATATAATGACTGAAACTTGCCATTCCGAATCTTGAGTTCACTGAGCCACCGATTTTCAAACTTATTTATCTACTGAACCCGGGAGGAAGTTATGTCCTTGCATTATTAAAATTCTGCACCAAGATTTATTTGAAAATTGACGTCAATTTGGTTGTGCTCCTGGTGGACGATCAGTGGAGTAGGAATGAGGCCGTTTGGAGACAAACCCTCTCCCGAAATTTTTTGAAGACTTCGATTTAATTAGCCTGAAATTTGGTACATGGTGAAAGTTATAGGAGAATAATTATTTTATTTAATCTGGAACCCAGTATTCAGCAACAGTAGCAAAATTTAAAAAATTGCATTTTTATCTGGTGAGATACCCCCCACTTAGCCTTTCTTTGTCAACGTTTTTAGATTCTCTCGCACATTGCAATAAAGATATTTACCCAAACATCTATAATTTTTTGAAAATTTCAGTCACGCAGCCAGTCTCAGATGCAAGTGTAGAAGTTGTTTTCCTACTACCTATAAAAAGTCCGAAAAAGTAGCTTTCTAACTCAACAGCTGAGTCTCGGTTGGATGAAGTAGCATTGATATCAGTTCACTGAGAAACTGAATTTATTCTGGAAACAGACATCAATGAATTTCCATGGTTCTGGAAAAAAAATTTTCTGGAGTAATTTTAAGTTAATAGGCAAGCCCGTAGCCAGATGGGGCAAACTGCAGCCCATGGAGAACAAAATTATTTGTAAATTAAAAATTTTACAAAAAAATTTTTTTGAAAGAAAATTTTAACTAAAAATCAAAAAACATCGTTAATGGGCTTCTTTCCGTTTTTTAAAACTCAAAATAAAATTGAAAATTTTTCCAGATGGGCAAAGAGCGCCGCCAAGAGGTGTGTTATCCCCTTTCTCTTTGATATGGGCCTGTTAACAAGATTGGTTTCAAAATAAGTCTTAGGTAGATTATATATACTATGTCTTTTAAAATCTGAAAATTTAAAAAAAATTAATTTTGAAGTTTTTTCAGCAAAATTATCTTATTACTGAAAATTATAATTTTAGTCACTATCTAAACTCGATTCAAATTTAATATTAATAGGACCAAAATTGTTTATTAATGTTTTTTCCCTGTGAAACTATTTATTTGTATTTGATCTTGAACTAAAATAACTTTTTTGCAACACCCTTCCCAAAAACAGACATTTTTGCACGTATTAATCATACGTGAGGTAGATTTTCCCCCAATGTCAGGAAGTAAAATTTAGCACATGCACAGCATAAGACTAGGAGTGGAAAAGATCTCAAAAAAATTACTCGGTCACAAATCCTTTTCAATTTAAAAAAAAAGTGATTCAAGTTCAGATTACGAATCATTCTCCAAAGAATGATTCGAATCCGGATCACGGATCATCTGTAAAATAAAAGGATCGGTTCAGATCATTCGTATGGATCCTGTGGTTGATTTAAAAACAAAAGCTGTTTCATCAATTTTGAAAAAATAAATGAATAATTCTAAAATAGGTAGACATATTTTCTATTTTCCATGTTTTTTCATATTTTTTTTGAAAAACTTGAAAAATTAGATCCTGAGAAATGGATTTGAACAGATACTTCGAATCCTTTCTTAAAAATTGATTCGAATCACGGATCACAGATCCAACAAATAAAAATGATTTGAGTTTTGGATTACGTATCATAAAAAGGATCCGTGATCCGGGATTCATGATCCGAATAGTTTGGATCCTGCCCTCTGTTGTTGGGACTTACTTGGATAATTAAATCACTTTCTTGGCTGCGCATGGGTGCTATATCTAATCCAACATTATGAAAAGTGCACATCTCGATTTTGTGAAACTGATTGTCAGGTTACCTCTCCAATTGGAACGTGGAGGCAAAAGATACACACTGCGGTGGCGAAAATAGTAATTGGCTGTAAACAGAATAATGGATGAAAATAGGTGTAAATGTGTTGATCTTGTAATGCAAAAATTTATTTTAAAAATGAGTTTTTATCTTTACAACTGGGTAGGATTTAAAGATTGTCCTCTAATGATTGGATATTAAAGTCTTTCACATTCTCAGAAAATCAATTTAAATTTTTTTCTTTTCTTATGAAAAATTTCATGGGAAAAATGCATGATTCTGTTTTCAGACTAATAATATGAGGTAAATTTAGCGCTCCTTGTGGAACCTCCTCTTTCTAACTGAAAATAACATTTCAGCTTGGAAGCAAACCTCTTTTATTTCACTTAATGATTACTAAGTCTCTATTTCAGCATTTGGGATTAGCATTTCTAGAAAGAAAAAATGTTCTCAAATTTGCTTTTCATGTAATTTTTTAGTTATCTTTAGGTTCATGAAAATAAAAAAACTAAAAAAGCTCAAATTAATAGAATATTTGCTGTTTTTAGAATCTAGAAATCTCTCCTCTTTCAATCAGTAATTCTTTAGCCGCTATTTAAGCCAGCAAGTTGTGGTTGGTATGGCTGGAAAGAAGAAACATTTTACTTAAATTTGTATTCCATCAAAGTTTTTATTCATCTCAGTTAAGGTAATTCACCAATAGCCATCACCCTGCCTATTTCTACCACTCTAAAACAAACACATGAATTTTAATTTGTTAATGCTTCATCTGGCAACACTGACTAGCAGTATACTTCCTACTAGGCTTATTTTTTTTATCATTTCATTCATTGTTTTATGTTGCAAAGGTGTTTATGGTAATAATGATTTAATATTTTTTCTCAAAAAGCCAATGAAAATCAATAAAAAATTAACAAAAAAATTAAGGTACATGATTCATGTAACTTCTATATTTTGGATTTGAGCTTAAAAGAAAATACAATAGGATTGTAAAATATGTAATATGAACTTCTAGGAATGTTTCATTACAGTAGCAACCATATTGATTTTAAATTCCGTTAATTCCAAGGGTGGTGACTACTAGAAAACAAATGATGCACTTTACCAGTTTCCACCACATGTGTTAGACCTTACTTTTGGACTTAAGCTGAAAACATAATACAGTGGGATAGTGAAATAGGTATGTAATATGAACATCCTGGAATGTGTCATTACAATGACAACCATATTGGTTTTTAATTTAGAAATTCCATTGGAAAATAAATTATATAATTTTATCTAAAATTGATAATGAAGTATTAACCTAATTAACTTTCTCCCCTTCATTCTTCGAAGTAACTATGATCCAATTTTCATCAAATTTATCGAACAAATTTTGTGATATAGTGATTTAAACACAAATTTTATGTTAGAGGTGACGGTAATTGGCAAATTACCTTACTTGAAAATAAACAAACAAAGAAAACGCAAGTTGAAGGAGAATTTGTCATTTTTGTAATGGTGAATACATTTTTAAATAAAAAACTTTTCTTACAGAATCTTTTTATTTTTTGAGGAGGTGTTACAAAAATTAGTAGGTTATACTCGTGCAAAGTAGGTGATTGATACTCTTATCAAAATCACCTACTTTATGTCCTTGTCACCTAAATAACTATTTATTAGTATTTGATTTTGAACTAAAATGAAATATTTATTGTATAAAAAAGAAAATATTTTTTCTTATTTTATCTCAACGTTATTACCAATTATTAATTAACTTTATAAATTCACAGAAAAAAAGCCTAAAATATTCTGGCAATTATACCCCCTCCCTTGTCATCAGAAAATAATCTCGAAGTAGGGTATGTCTTTTGATTACAGTCTGTATAAAAAAAAAATTATTAAAAAAAGATGCATAAAAATATTTGGCCAAAATCCCCCCTCTAAAATTATGCTGTGGCTACGCCACTGTGGGCGACGTATTGATAGGTCTAGGCATAACACTGTACTCGCTGCTATATTTTTCATAAACAATTGTTTGATTTCTAGGTCAAAACGACGTTACTGATAACAGTGGGAAAAACAGAAGCAATTCTAAGCATACCTACCCCAGGTAAATTAACTATGTGATTAAACCCATGCCTGCAAGGACATGAATGTGGTTTTCGTGCTTATCTATAAAATTAATTTTTTTGTAGTGATGCCTCTTTTCGGTTTAAGATACCTATGCAGGGAATCTTATTACTGTATTGTTGTTTTTTGTGTCTGCATGTGTGTGAGTGTGTGTTAGTGTGTGTCTTCAAGGCGTTTTATTAAATTCATTTTTGGACCAATTTTTCTCGCCCATTAAGAAATTCTTGCTGTAGGTTAACCGGGTTTGTCGAAAACGTACTAATTATACCGTTAAGCTTTTAAAGCTTTTGCTTGGTTGGTGTGGTTCAGTGGGGTTTCTCTCTTGGTGTAGCTGCGATTACAAACAAGCAAAATCGGCATTGAATTCACATTATAGTCGACGAAACACTTAAAAGCCACTTCATCACCGCTGTCGTTGTCTTCACGTGGATTTTATTCGCTTTTCAAGAGACCGGCCAGAAGAAAACAGCGTATCAGTAGGACCTCTAACTGCGAATAAAGATCAGTTTGATAGACGAATTTTTCGAATCGGTAAATTCGGAATTGATTTTCTGCGAAAGCTGTATCGCTCGATTCATAGCGAAATTTTGACGCAAAATGAGAATTGAATTCGGCTTTATTGCGTCGGTATGCGGAGGGACGGTGCAAATAGAGACTGTCATATTTTTTTACATCATTCGCAGGCTTGAGAATACGACTGAGCGCCTGAATTCCTGGTGAAAGGATTGTAATTTAGCTGAGTAGAAGAAGAAAAGTTTAGCATTGAGAATATATACAAGTAACGATTATCATAACGAATTTGACGAATTCATTATCTATGGTTTAGCAGGTTAGAAGAGATTGTTTCAGTGTACTGTAGGTACAGTACGCGTTAAAGAATTTGCGAAATTCTGCCCAGGTGTCGAGCGAAGTGTAACATTAGCTCTGTTTGATAGGATTACACTAACTTACACCAACGGATATTCCACAAATATTCAAGTAAAACTTGGCGCAAAGCGCTATAACATTCCTACATTTGTGGAATCGCCCTCCTGGTGTAGGTTGGTGTAAGTTGGTGTAGTCCTATCAAACAGAGCTATTTACTATGTCAAATGCAGATGCTCCATTTGTCGGGTGGTTCTAGGATGTAAAAAAAAGGTTCATATGGTATTCTTCAAGGTATTTCTCTTCTCACGTTTCATTTGATGTACATGTTTACATTTAATCGAGCCAATATAAATTTTCTAAATTGAGGAACTGGTAGGGATGGGCTGCTCCGGAGCAGTCTGATTTGAAAAACCAAGTTTTTTAAAAGAGCTATGGTTCCTGAAACTGCTCTGGTGTGATAAAGTCTGCTCCTTGCTCCTTTCTGCTTCCATGTTCCAGAGACCAAAAGGAATTTTTTTCAGTTTTTTCTAATACTGGTTTTTGTTATTGTTGGTGTTACACTGATTGTTTGAGCACTTG
The DNA here is from genome assembly GCA_011428145.1 of Ericerus pela. Classification (NCBI taxonomy): domain Eukaryota; kingdom Metazoa; phylum Arthropoda; class Insecta; order Hemiptera; family Coccidae; genus Ericerus; species Ericerus pela. Next base: position 642,555 of record WOFM01000552.1, read on the forward strand.
TTGGCTACACTGATTCAATATATCGCAACTACCCATTCTTTCGATACATATATTCTTTATTCATTCTTCTTTCTGGTGTTTGTAGAGTTAACATATTCTTTGTTATTCTCTAAATAATAAAGTACATACTTGTTGCGATACTGGAGTGTTTTATACTAATTATTTTATATTTACTTCATAATTTATTTACCAAATACTTAAATGGACGTATTGCCTCCAATGTCCAATAGTTATGAGCAATTAAATTGAGTTCAGTTCATATCATTTGCCATTAACATCCATACAATCAAAGATAAAAAAAGAATCACGAGAGAAATCTTTGATGAGGAGAGCTGAAATTTTTACAAGATGTTGTAGTATGTTAGTTTAAAATTCTGTGGAAATTTCAACTCAACCGCACATTTCATTTTCAAAATATTGCTGAAATTCTGCCAACTCCTCAACTAGATCGAATCCTTATCATTTCAATCGCTCAGTCTGAACAGAATTTTAATGATATCTCGGCAAGCAAAGATAAAATTGAGCTGGAATTTTTCAAAGATATCGAAATTATGTTAACTAAGTATCCGGTGAAAATTTGACTAAAATCGTACCTACCATTGATTCTCAAAATATCGCTGAAATTCTACAGCTAGATTTAGGTTATATTATTTGCATAGGTATTCCATATAATGAAAGATATTGGGAGGAATTATGAGAGAACTATTAGTTGTAGAGAGCTGAAATTTTCACAGAATTTTCAGCTAACATACTACAATATTTTGTGAAAATTTCAGCTTTCTGCAATTTACACTTTGCTCATTATTTTTCACGATAACTTTCATTGCATGGAATGGAAAATATAGAAAAGAAAATGATGGAATTTCAGCAATATAAAAATACAGTGTCAGTAACAAAGTATGAATGTGTTCACTATCTGATAAGGCAACAAATATACAAATTACACTTAATTAGGTTTATTGAATGTGAGAGCTGAACTTGGTCAGGGTATCATTGGGCCTATTTTTATTGACAAAATTTAAAAGGAGAGGAACATTTAGAACTTTTGCAAGGAAAAATATCTGATGGAATACACCAGATTGTAAACAGGTGTAAAATATGATATCAACATGGTAATGGTCCTGCCTATACTTATCACCCTGCAATGGAGTTGGGTAAGTTTGCCAAAATTATACAATTTCCTAAATTGTACCTTTGCTGATATTTAAAAAATGGAAGAGTCAGTTACTGATCCATGTGATGAATAATGAAACTATAAGTACAAATAGCCACAAGGGAACCAAAAATTTTCTCAATATACTCATTTTCCTCCTTTTTACAAGCTTAAGAAAAAAAGCATGCATAAAGACAAATAATTTGATTATTTTGTTTGAATAAACTTATGCATGAAAAAATGTTTTAGCTCTCAAAATTGTTAATTTAGTCGAAGTTATAGTTTGAAAATGGAAAATTTAAGTTTTATTGGAAGTGAATACTGTTTCCTAAATCATACTACTTTTTGTTGTTATGTATTTCAAAACATTGTAACTAGTCTATTACAATTTATTCATTCAAAATATCCCTGAAAATATGGTAAAGAATAAAATTAATATAAAACCATCACCAAAAACAATAAAATGAGCTATAAAAATGAAAAATATATCACAGGTACGATTTTGGAAACTGACTAGTAAGATTTAGGAAACTAGTTGCCTAAATTGTACCATCTGGAGTTTGTTGATAAAATCATATGTAACTTTGACAATATTTGAGGGAGAGTAGTGTGAATGAAAACAAAATAAAATTAAGGATATAAAATCAGAAAATATATTGTTGAGGATTCTAAAAAATATTATTTTTGTCATAGGTAGCTAAACTGAAAAGTGGTATGATTTTGGCAACCTTACGTTACTTCAAAAATGAATTTCCAAAGTACTGGTACCAAATTTACCGCCCTTCTACAGTCTGGTGTATTCCATCAGATATTTTTCCTTGCAAAAGTTCTAAATACTTCTCTCCTTTTAAAGTACGCTGATGAAAATAGACTGAATGATACTATGACCGCAAGGATTTCAGCCCAAACATTCAAAGAACCTAATTGAGTGCAATTTGCAGCTTTATCAAATAGTGAAAAAGTTCATGCTTTGTCCTGGTTCGTTAAATAATGCCTCACTTTTGTATTTACATGGAAAGAGCATGGCGAATCAAAAGTCAATTTTGAAACCACTAAAATGTTACTATTCAGTAGTGCGTCGAAATGTGAATCACCCTGTATATATTCCTCTTTTCTACAATTATCTATCCAGCACAGATTCAAAAAAAATTCGTACATATGATTATCTGAAATTTCCTGTGAAATTTTAGGTAAGAAAAGGAGGCTAATCACGGAAAAAAAGAAGAAAAAAAGAATTTACGTAGGTACGCATGTAAAAAAATTGTTTAATATTTTTCATTTTAATCACCGAAATTTCTTATCCAAATTCACAGTACATGGTTAATTAATTGACTTCGGAGAATCACATGAATAATTTGGAAGAAAACTTCGTTTTTTTGTGTTTTTATTATTTATTTTTTTATTCAGAGTGTATGTTTTTGAGTAGAATATCTCATCTCGAAACGGTAGTTTCATCGTTAAAATTAGATGAAATGTTTTTTCGAACGAATGATAGAAATAATAAGAAAAAGAAAAGAATGGTGCGTTTCTTCGCCTCTCGTTCGTGAAAACTGTAGCCTAAATGCCAGATTATAACCTTTACGATGCTCATAGAAAAAAGATAGAAAAAAAAAAAGGCTGCGAAAACGTTAACAAACAAGTGAAATGTCGGTTCTTACACATTTCACAAGTTTAACTTGTATAATATAGGTGAAATGATACAAAAAAGACAGAATAAAAAACGGAAAAACTAAAAAAACATAACAAAAAAAGAGAAACAGTAGAATGAATGCAAAAAAAAAAAAAACAAAAAACGAAATCGCAGTACCTGGAATTTTCTTTGGAGACGCTTTTCATATTTCGTATGAAATGTAACATTAAGTTGATGTGTACAGTAAGCAAAAACCCACTTGATAAATTGCTCCACATCTTTCAAAATAGAACTACCGGGCAATATATTATGTATCCGGCGTTTTTTGTATTTTTTTTTTTTTTGTTTTTTCAAAAAGTAAGCATCTCTTTCAGTTCATTATTTTTGAAAGTGGAACGCCGAGTGAGGACCACTTCGGGCATTTTTTCCTTCTTTTCTTTTCACTTTTTTTTTTTTTTTCAGTTCCAGCTCTTTTTATTAATCAGTTGTTTTGTTTTATGCAGTCGTGTATTTTTTTCCTCCCTTCATACTATAAGCAGACCGAGTAAATGGTGGTATAATTTTTATCCCGTGTGAAACTGAAGTTTTGGCCCAGACGGTACAAGAAACTGTAAAATGGGTCGCAGAAATGCATAAAATGTCTAAAAATTTCCCGTTTTCTAACGCGCCGTAATTGCGTGACAGCAGTATTACAACGATTTTCACTTAAATACCAATAACTGTGGTGTATCGAGAAAAACCAGCAGTACAAGAAGTACCCGATTAAAATTCGTGTACTGTCACACTTTATTCTTTCTTTGGTTTCTAAAGATTTTGCAGAAGTCACTTGTGATACAAGTGCAAAAAACAGGTGATATTGTATAAGTGTGAATTTTGCAGCTGTAAGTCACACAAGTATCCATCATCTACTTTGTACGCGTGTCACACGTTATTTTTTCAACAACGCCTACAAAAAAAATTGTATTTTCCAATGAGATTATTTGGTACTAATTTGGCTTTTCTTAGGGAGGTCATGGAGGGTTGAACCCTCAAACTCCCGGTGCGGTCGACCCTGCTCAAAGTGATTTTCTTTCCTTTCATCCGTTAAGCTTCTGTAACAATATTTTCATATTGTTCATAACACTTCCTAAATTCGTCTATTAATTATCATCATCATCATCATTACTCTCAATCTATTTTCTCTTTTTAATTCATTCATAAATACTCACGTCATTTCTACAAATCAAGACTTGCCTGATGACATCATCCTCCTACATAAACAGTTACTTTGTTTACACAAGTCCTGTGAACTCATTTCTTGTTTATACTATTTTTGCAACCTTGCATACATACTAATTTCCATTAAATTATTTGTGAACACCCACTTTATGTCATATTCTTAAGAGACCATTGGTCATATTTCCTGTACATATATTTCTATTAACCAATGATTTTGAAACCCTTCTCCAACACTCTGTAAATTCGCTTGAACCTCCTCTTTAAACTAATAATTAAAATACTACATAATCTCATGTTTTGTACTTCTACATTCATTCTATTTCATTCTTTTTTTCCTTTTGATTACTCACTTACAATCTAACAAATTCCTTTAATTATTAATATTATTACTGTTCGTGTTTTATAAATTTATTGTTTAATACACTCTTTTATCAACTTGTGTATTTTAAATGTTCTGTTACGATATATAACCGTCACAGCTTCTGAGACCTTTTAACGCTCTTTGTAAACGATCATTTTTTTGGTGAATCAATTGAATACGTTTTTTAGAACCACAAAAATTTTTAAGTTTAATGACAAATCTCGTTTCCTGATAACCATGAAGAGCTGAGGATATACATTTCTAAATATCTAATCTTTTGAAACTAACTTAGGTTTATGGTTTTAAAAATTTGGGTAATCACACTTCTCTTAAAGCTTGAAATACTCAAAATCTCATAAAAACACAGCCAACTCAAGAGTTTTATATTAACCGGTGCCTATATCTAGAAAAAAAAAACACCGTGTAATCAACTTTTTTGAATAAAAATGAGAAAATGGTTTGATAGTTGATGACTTACAAACTCGGAATCAAAAGTAACTATCATTTTCATTAAGATTTCGACGCATGTTTTTATTCTCTCTTGTGATTGCTCTCTTTTATAATTATATTTATTACTCTTCTGAATTATCATTACCAATAGTGAAATTTTTGTTGTTTACCTTCAGTTTACAGCATGAACAGAAATCAATCGGTTTGCTTAAATTTTGCGACTCTGTTTATTTTCAGTTTGTTGTAATTACTTTAAGGTTTGTATTAATCTATTTGTTGAACTGGGATGAGAAAAATTTTGCTGAATTTCCAAAGTACCTACTGATGATTTTCGTCCTCGAAAAAATAGTCAAAAATGAAAATTTGTTTTTATAATTTTTTTCGTAATTCTTTATTTTAGTATCCTCACCGCGTAATATTCTAGTTATTGAGTATAGAATGCCTACACCCATTTTCATTGGCGAATTAAAGAGGGTGGGGGTACACTCCAGGTCCATTTAGCAGTGGGGTCCAGTATCAGGGGCATAGCCATGATTTTTTCAAGAGAGGCCAAAACAATTTAATGACCTTTTTCGGGGTTTTTTTTTTTCGCTCGTCACTTTTGATAATTTAGAAAATTTGAGAAATTTTTATCATCTATAGAACCCAGTATCGCATCACCCCATTTCCCCCCTCAGCCACGCCCTTGCCAAGTTTTGGTTTCAAAGAAATAAAATATTATTAGAGAAAAATGGGAAATTATTAACCGTATTAATTGACACTACGAATAGTAAGTCTACTGGACAATAGGGAGGGGGTACGATAATAGTCAATCAGAGACTCCCTCAACAAGGGTGGCGGTTCCGTTTTGGTTCCAAAAAAATTCAATTAAAAAATCAAAGTTGAAGTCTCGACATGAGAACCAGAGCACCGCTTCTGTTGACCTTTGTCGGCGAGCAATATTCCTATTTTTCATACGAAATATTAGGGACGACTGTTTAGATATTAACTATATTTTTTTAAATGAATAATAATTAAGTTTTCGAAATTACTAATCATTTTCGCATGTCAAGAGCCTGCAAGGAATGAATAATGTTTTATAATTGGAAGAAAAAACGAGTTCACTGCATTTCGATTGTTGTGTGCTTTTAGTGAGAGATGTCGAAAGTTTTTTTTCTGCTTTCTGTTTGTATTGGCTCGTGAAGAGGGTGGCATTTGTATTGTCAAGTAAACCTTTTCTTCGATTAGCGTCAAATGAAAATTAGCCGCCAACTTAATCACATCCCGTATAGCTGGATGCGAGCTGAAAGAAAAGAAGAGACGTTCATTAAAACGGCGGCGATTACGTTTTTCGTTGTTCATTCATTGGTTCGTTTTTTGTGAACAAATCAATAAATAAGATTTACGGTCTTCGTTCCAATTTTCGTAAATTTCGAACAGTAATCTGTAATTTTCAGTACAGAAAATGCGTCTTTTCATCTCCAAAAGGACCAACGGAACAAAAACCGCCCAGTGAAAAGTAGGCAGCCAGGTACACGATAAAATCGTCCCTATGTTTTAAGCCATTTTTGTCTCTCTACTGCAAACAATCTTTTTAAGTAAGCGTTCTATGAAAATCTACGTATTAACCTTGCTGTCTTGGAACGACATACAGGTGGAGATAGGTACGTTTTTTCGTTTCATAACTCAAGAAAAATTTTAGCATCAAAAGCTCAAATTCGTATATACATATAAATATATAAACCAGTTTCGTACATTCGTACTAAGCAAAGAACTGGACCTGTTGATTTTGATGCAAATCAGCTGTACGGTACCTACTTCCGCGTTATTTTTGTTTTTATTTTGTCTATAAAATTCTCCATTTTGAACCAATAGCTAGCTATGAAAATTAGAACAGATATTTATTAAAATCTTTATTAACTTGTGTGGTGAAGGGTGATTGTTGACGAACGAGTGTATTACACACTCTTCGATCACCTAGCGGCCCAGTAGACTTATAGTCCACAAACTTCCTTTCTGCGCTCACGGCGTTAAACCAATAGAAACATAATTTGGAACAAATATTTATCATGATTTACTTTGACATGCTACAAATTTTGGCGTGGATTTGCTGGATGTAGGGATGGCAAACATCGAACTTTTCCTCATCGATAACTATCAATAGTTTTTCCAAAATTCCAAAAAATCTAATTAATTTCTATTTTCCAATCAGTAATTTAAGTATAAAATCTCGATCCCAGTAATTTTTTATAATATAAAAAGTGTAAAAGGTATAAAATGGATTATGATTTTCATAAAGAGTTGATTAGACAGTTTCTCATAGTTCGTTACTTGGATAAATGTATTGAAAAACATGAAAAAAATTAAATTTTCAGCATCAGTTTTTAGTGATGGAACATACACTAGGAAATATCAAATTCAGCTCTCAATGATCAATCGAATATATTATCGAAGGGTTAAAAAAAATAACCTCACTTTTGAGTTTAACATTTCAATTTTTGATTTTCAATATTTTCTTTCAATTTCTAGCATTTTTGTGTTTTTTTTTTTTAATTTTTTTTGTAAATCCTGACTTGTTTGATAGTTATTGATAATTTTTCTGTTGTTGATAGCTTACTGATAATGCTCTTGTCGATAACTGTTGATAGTTTTGCCATCCCCAGCTGGATGGCATTACGGTCAACTTTTTTTTGGATATTATTTTGGCTATAAAATGATTAATTTTGATCCAATAACTGAGAAATTTTCAAAAAATATTAAATATATTTAATTGCAACATGCTAGCAATTGGTCAGAAAGTACTTCCAAAAAATTTATTTTTATTTTGATTTTGAAAGAGATAATTATTTTTAACTACTTAACTTCAGTCAACAGTTGAAAAATTTAATACAATCATCGGTTATGATCTATTAATAACACAAGCGTCTGTGAATAGACAAAGAGAATGTTAGAAAATTTGTAAGAGAAAAGGGTAAAACAAGATTTCCGCCTTCTTCAACTTTTTTTTTTCTTTTATGCAATATAGAATTTGGCTTATTTACTCTCAGGACACAACGTAAAAACAAAACAATACTGAAGAAACAAAATTATAAAAAAAATTTTCTGTTTGAATGAGGATTCAAAAACTGGTGTTCGGAGTGGCAACACTTGCCTTACACTCGTCGCAAGGAGCCGAGGTGAAACTTCTCAAATCTCCATTTTAAAAATCACTGCTTAGAACCCGAAAAACTCGTATGATGACACAAATAAAACTATATTCATTGTCTCAACGTAGACCCCTCTAATAGTAACCGTTTAGTAACTAATTTCCTATAATTTTCGCAAACCTACTCGTTCTAACAGAGCTGCTGCTACGTTAGAGGTTTTTTTCTTCGTTTTTAGACGAATACCGTTAATGTGTGAGTTGCTGGAAAATTAAAAACGGCTGTTTAGCGTAGGCATATTACAGAAACAGGGTGAATAGTTGGTTGGGGATGGAAAAGAGTGGGGGATAGAAGAAAAAAACTAAGTTTCCGAAATCTTAGACTCGGATACGTTTCACAAGAGTGCTTCAATTAATTAACGAAAGGAAATGATTTTCTTTTCCCCGAAAGCGTTCCACCAAAATGGTTTTTTCCCTCCTTGACGTTTTCTCTTTGCATCGAACAAAAACGGGCGAACGGAAGAAAAAAATTACTGATAAAAAATCGACTCACTTTCCTTTTCTTCTTTCTTTCTGTCTTCCTTTTTTCGTTTTCCTTTCTCTCTCTTCTCCTCCCCAAAAAAAGTCGAGTAAGAATCGCTTGCTGCTTTTCAAGCATTAATCTGTATTAACACAATGAGCGAGTAAAAATGAAATTTCCGAGATAAAAATACTCGACAAAGCATCAAAACAGAAGCTAACCATTATTCGCATATATACTACAGCCTTACAAGTAAAAAAAAAAAAAATATCGAAAGAAAATGAAGAGATGGTTTTTCGAAAAGTGCAGGCACCAAAAATAAGAAGCTGGAAAAACGAGAATGGATGAGGGAAAAAAAAGAAAGTTCGGCAAACCACAATAGTCTGCGAAGACCTACTTTCTTTCTGTGGTAATCCGAAAGAAAGAAACAGATGCTGTTGGACGAAAATAATACGACGCCGACGTGATTTATCCTTTTAAAATGATTATCATGTTTTCTTTAGGCCTTTACATTCTGGCGGAGAAAATAACAGCAAATGATGAGTTTGAGAGATGGAAAAACTGAATGTTCTTCGGAAGAGTTTTTGTGGTAACGAGTTTTCAGCAGAGTAAAACGTTCGAAGATCGATACTTCTTATTGAATTAAACTGGGGGGGGGGGGAACTAGCGTATCAACTTAAAAGTGGGTTACCTCTTCATGATTATTTAATTTTTGTCTAAAATTCTGTTTATAAATGAAGTTTACCTACTGTGGAATACCTTACATCGTGGAAAGTATACCAACAACAGAAGGTGTTCAACAGAACAATTTGCGTGTTTATGCCAAAATACCTAAAAGGTATAGGGGAGCCAAGACCTCGGCAAACACTGGCAATTTAGCCTAAGGTTTTCTGGTCTTATATACCCAGCTCCCTACACGCATACATACACACTTATGTAATATTTACATAAGTATAGTGTAGATTATTCATCGTACTTTACGATTGCTATGGCAATGGTAAAGTACAGAGAATGCATCTCTGTATCAGTTCGTGACATCGCCAAGATTGTTATCTATAGATTCGTCACGGAACAAGATTTGTAACTTGTCTATCTGCAAAAATAGACAAGTACAAACAAACAAACATTGTTTTGGTTTAACGTGAAAGGCACAAATAATGGTCACCAAAGGTGACAACTGTCGTCGATAGGCCGAGCCTATTTCCTTATACGAGTGATGGTCTAATCCCCACACCTACCTTTTTAATCGAATAAATAACAATTTCTTTTTGGTGGATTCGTTGAAAAAAATATTAGTTAGCTATCCCTGACAATCGACTTGTTGCAGTTACAACGTTCGCCTGCGGCTTGTGCAGCAACTATGCAACTCGTCGACAATATTCATTTTGCTAACTAGTTGAGTAAAATACTATTATTGTGCAATAATTGCAAAAAGTATGGTGTGCGACCAGTGCTTCCCGGCTATTTTGACTCGTGTGAAGTTTGCAGCATTCGCCTTTTGGTCACCTGCGAACTCTTCACACTCGGTAAAAAAATAGCCCACATTACACACTTCTCGCATAATATACTATTGCAGAAGCACAAAAGTGACCACTGTAAGAATATTTGAATTAGATGGAATAACTGGTTTGCAGAATGAAAGCAATTAAGAAAGCACAGGCGAATGAATTTGTTGTAGCTGACTTTTTTGGCCTCACTTGGCACCAAACTCCGTTTTTATTGCAGCAAATAGTTTGCATAGTTGCCGTATTTGTTGCAGCTGATTTTCCTTAAAGTAAATGGAGTTTTGCCCAAACCAGGCACTTCGTGTGTTATAGCCGGTGTTCGTCTTATTGATTTCTACTGAAATTAATGTTTGATGTAGGTACCTATGGATAATTTTATTTCGCTCCAGATATACGTAATAAACTTTTTCGAGTGATGTAGGTCATGAAACATTGAATTTTAATCGAATGACCATACAGAGTACGTCTCACTTGGAACGTATTTTTCGTTTATTTTCAGTTTATTTTCAACGTGTTCGCATATATATACACGTACATAGGTACAAACGTACATCCTGTCGTTTCTGTAACACTGTCGCCAAATTAATGTTGCTCATCATCGAAGAAAAAAAAAATAAAAAATAAAACAACCTTAGACTAACTATAAAATAAAGACCGAAGAAGCATCTCGAGAAGCTACAGGTTAATTTAGCCGCGCTTAAAGTGTTTTACTTGTAAACTAATTAAAGAAATCTCGTTACTAAACGAACATATTTTGCTACACCGAGTTGCCAAAAGTAGCCAGGAAATTGGCTTGAAACATAAGTTTAAGTTTTACCCCTCACCGCACTCGGTTGACGCGGTAGGTAGTCGTTTTTTTTTTTTTTTTTTTCCGTCCTTTAGTATGTTTGATACCAGTCCATAAATAGCGGTTTCCGAAAAACCCTTAAAAATGTCTAATCCGCCGTATGGTAATTAAAATCGATCGATTTTCTTGTGTAGGTAACTTTAACCTAAATAAATAGCTTAGCATCTTGGGATTTTCAGACGATGTTGAAGTTATCTTTCTGACACATTCATCACAATTTTCGTCAAAAGCATTATAGGCTATTGTTTTTTTTTTGTTTTTTTATGTGGCACCCTTTCTTTATGTTCGTCAACTCTGCTGTGTTATTAGCAAATTATTTCCCTATTCGTTTGTGCAGAATGGGTTATTCCTAATTTTTTCCACATTCTAGTTGCAGTTGATACTGATACTGAGATAACTGAATGAAAGGAATACGGAATGGTATTTTTTTTATATTGCAACCTATACTGTGGAACGGTGGCTGAAGTGTTCTAAATGTACTGTTCATTTTTCAGTCCATAGAAATAATAGAATATGAGGAATGTGCTCTTTATTGGTTCATTAGATAAGTTTTCTTTTGTCGGTTTTCCACAAAAATCTAACTCATTGATTTCGTTCTGATGAAAATATCTGAGGGTGAGACTTGGTATGTTTTTCGTTTCATGACACAAGGAAAATTTTGGCAACATTTTCGGAAATTTATATGTCTGTATACCTATACAATAATATACCTACATGTACGTACAGATCTTTCTGACTATGTTGGTTCTGATTTCTGTTCAATAGTCACAAATTTTGTATATATATTCGTATTGAGATAGGGACGAGATCTAATGATTTTGGTGTGAAATAGTGTTATGGTATGTGTGGGAACTCAACGGGATGAGGCAAAGGGGCTCCCCTCGACAACAGTCGCCGCCCCAAAGGGCAGGCAAATAATCGTCCTTGTGACGTTAAACACACAAAACTTGTTCGATTGTAATTACCTGTATGTACTTGCAGGTAATGTATGAGTACCAAATCGTGACACAATAAGATGATGTCACGATTTGTACATGAAACAGCCAGCCATCTCTTATCTCGATAGGGGATGATGCGACCTGGCCATTCTCACCAACATACGTATTCTCTTACATACGTGTGTTTGTGTGCATG